>CM076570.1:1114164734-1114524703 GCA_034641835.2 Pinus albicaulis | reverse complement strand
GAATTTGATTTTGCATCAGAATTACTGGATTAGAGTATCAGATTTCATTTGAAAGTCTTCAAGATGAATGAGGTATTTCTATCTGTTCACTGTTGATTTCTTTTGTCTTATGATATTTGCTTTAAAATTTGCTATCATTTATATATATTTGGTTTTCACAACGTTTCTTTTTATATATCATTTCTGAGTATAATTGAAACGTTATCTTTCATAAGTATATGTGGATGATATGTTATGATGAATGCAATATGTTAATACAACTCTATTTAATTTCTTAAACAGAGTTATCTTTATTTGTTGCTGCACGTTTCAATTTAAATGATAATACATTTTTATGGTTATTGTTAAATTGGAATAATCTTAAGTTGTATTCACATATAATTGCCCGGGTTAGTGTTAGAATTTCTTTATCAGTATTTAGTTTAAATTAGATAGTTTTATTTCAGTCAATTTAGTCCCATTTTCACCCATCCAAATCAACCCATCACCAACCCATTTAGTTATAAGGAAAATGGTCCTTTAAATCCAGTCGGAGCCACCATACCAAACGGAAAAGGAGCTGTCCTAAGGTCCCGACCGGGTGGTTTTCCCCAATGTTTGAAGCAGAGATTTTCTAGGCTTCAACATTTTTGGCGCTAGAAGGAGGGCCTGAGATATGAATGGCAAGTAAATCTTTACCCACAAGCCATTCTGAGAGAAAAACACCCTCATCAACTTCTTCAATTTCTTCTGAAATACAAAATCCTATAGAAGGAATTGAGAAGAATATTCATACACCCACTACCAAAATATCAAAACATTCAGACAATAAAAATCCTGAGTCTCCTGAAGTTCAAGATTTAATTCATAAATTGAAAGGATTCTCGTTATCTCTAGATGAGTCTGAAATATCTGAAGGTAGTGTAACTTCAAAATTTGTTTCTACTAAACCTCTTACTAGGCTTCAAAGTGAAAAACTTGGTATTTCTCCGAAAGAATTCCCTTTACCTAGTAGAGTCAAGACAAGAAAAACTCAATCGGAATCAGTAAGTGATATAATTTCTTCATCTCATATTCAATTACCTGTTTCCGAAATCCCAACTCAACAAAGTACAGTTGTTTCCACATCATCTCCTCAATCATCATCAATCTCAACATCATCTATTCCAACAACTTCTATTCAAACACCACCAGCTTCTACTACTCCTCCAATAGTTGTTCCAATAATGGCTAGACCATGGGCTACTCCAGGGGCTGTCAACATGCCTACACCTTTACATGATTTACCTGACAATCCTGGAAAATGGCTGCCAAAGTTTAGCCCAGATCTTAACATTCAAGCTGAAGAACATATCAATAACTTTATGCTGGCTGTAAATTTGAATGGAGTCGCACATGAAGATGTTGTAGTCAGACTATTCCCTTATACTCTTCAAGGAGCAGCAGGATCATGGTATTTTTCATTACCATTAGGATCCATAACAAGTTGGGCCATTTTTGCAGATCACTTTTTAACCAAATTTGGAGATGACAGATCAATAGCTACTTTGATCAACGATCTCTCAAATTTGAAAGCAGAACCCAAGGAACCCATTAAAGAATTCAACGCTAGATTCAACAAACTCTTGAACAAAATTCACACAGATTCAAGGCCTAGTGAACAAGTCAGAAGTGAATGGTACATAACTGCCTTACCCTCAAACATAGAAATTTTTGTAGATAGAGCTGCAAAACCTACGTTAGCCGAAAATATGAAAGAGGCTATTGCAGTAGAAAAACGAATTATTTCTCTAGAAAAGAAAAATGCTATTGAGGAAAGGAAATCAAAGAAAGTCAGCTTCAAAGATGATTCAAAGAAAAAGGCCAAAGATCCATACGACATGGAAGGTTTACAGAAAGTTCTTAAAACCATGTCAAATGAAATGGTTGAAATTAAAAAACAAATAGCTGAAACTTCTACTAAAAAACCATTCCGAAATTTCAGAAGAAACCAAGTTGAATCTAAACCTCCTAATGCAATCTCTAATGCAGAATCTGAAGAAGAGGAAGAAGAAGAAGATACGTCTTTAGTATCAGATGAGGAAGATGAGAATGAAGAAATAGTTGAATTGCATGGAATGTGGGATTTTATTCTCCCTAATTCTGATAGTGAGGTAGAACAAGAAGCTATGCCTGTAAGTACTAGGAGTAAATCTACATCAGAGCCTGTACAAACAGCTCCTAAAAAGAAAATTACAACTCCAAGTACCAAAGACAAATCCCCTGCAAAGAAAACTTCTTCATTACCTACTCAAAATCAGCCTTCTTCTTCTAATCCTCCCACATCGATAACAAAGACTTTAGTAGTGTCAGATCCTATGGAGTATAACATTGTTGAAGACATGAAAAAGATTAAAGCCAACATTTCCTTACATGAACTTAGCAAACTAAAACACCAGTAGAAGTTGCTATTGAAAGAATTAAACGCTACACCAATTGCTCCTTTACCAAGTGGTGTAGTTGCAAAAGCAGCTAGGGGAGCTGGTAAGCCACCAGATAAGGTAGATGCTACTGATACAGTGTTCATTGGAGAAAAATCAAATTCTCAAACTCCTCCTTTTCTTTTGACTTATGAAATGTACAATAAAAATCTGCATAATTGTTTGATTGATTCTGGAGCTTCCTCTAATATAATGCCTACTTCTGTTTGTGCCAAATTGAATATCGAACCACAGAAATCGGCAGTTCATATTGTTCAATTGGATCGCTGTAAAGTTCAAGTTGTAGGGGAAATCAATTCAGTTACTATCAGATTAGCTTTCGATCCTAGGATTGTCCAAAGAATTGATATTTTGATTGCTGATATTCCTGAATTCTATGGATTAATTTTAAGCAAGGACTGGTCTGCGAAATTTAATGGTTATATCTCAACTGATTATTCACATATGTGGCTTCCCTACAAAGGGAAACCAAATCAAATCAAAATTGAACGAGAAAAACATATGACACACATTGTCACTGAATTTGAACAACCTAATGAGCCTGTGGCATTCAACAACAATATTCTTGGAGGTTATTCTGCTGAATCATTTCTTGGAAACTTCGAAGCACCTCAATCACCTTTTTCTGTAAATACTTTTGTTTCTCAGATAGAAAAATTTTCACAATCTGATTCTTCCAGAATTGTAAATATTTCTGATGTAATTGTAGATAATCCAATAGATAAATCATTATTTTGGTCGTTATATTTTGATGGATCAAAGTCTAGTGATGGAGCTGGAGCAGGATGCATTTTAATTGATCCATATGGAGAGAAAACCATGCTGTCATGTAGATTAGAATTCGAGTGTACGAACAATACCGCAGAATATGAAGCCTTGGTTCAAGGACTTTATAAAGCTATAGGGTTAGATGTTAAATACTTGAGAGTCTTTGGTGATTCCGAAATTGTCATAAAACAAGTTAGGAATACTATTCATTGCCTTTCATGACATCTTAAACACTATCAAACCCTAGTACAAGATCTTACCACTCATTTTTTAGCATTCAATATTTCTCCTATTCCTAGGAATCAAAATACATCAGCTGACTTGTTAGCTAATGTTGCATCTAAACTCCTTCCTGCTGAAGATTGCAGTCCTGATAGGTTTTCCGTAGAATTGATTTTTCGACCATCTGTCCCAGATAATGTCACAAATTGGAGAGTTTTCTATCATGATCAAGATATTTTAAATTTCATGACTTCAGAGAAATCATATGATGAGCAAATTATTAATGAGAATGATCATGATTTACAAATTGCTTCAAAAGGTAATGAAAATCTCATTCCAAAATCTGTTGTTAAATTAGAGGACTTATATGATATTAAAGACAGATTCAAGAAAGTCACTAATGCTAAAATTCAAAGTTCCACTTTGAAGTTTGAATTAGTAAATCTTGGTTCTGATTCTAAACCTCAAAACGTTAATTTAGGACTCAATTTAACACCAGAGGAAAGGAATGCTTTCATTAAACTCTTGAACAGATATAAAAATGTTTTTGCTTGGAGTTATGATGATTTAAAAACGTATGATACTTCGGTTATTCAACACACAATTCCAATGCTTCCTGATATTAAATCTGTTCAACAAAAGTTAAGGAAGGTTCATCCAAATCTCGAAGGACAAATCAAATCAGAACTTAATAAACTTTTAAAAGCCAAAATCATTTTTCCTATAAGACAGTCCAATTGGGTTTCCAATATGGTACCTGTAAGGAAGAAGAATGGTGATATAAGAATCTGTATTGATTTTAGAAACTTAAACAAGGCATGTTTAAAAGACAATTTCCCATTGCCAACCATGGAACAGATACTTCAAAAGGTAGTTGGTTTTGAACTTATGTCCTTTCTTGATGGATTTTCAGGCTATAATCAAGTTTTAGTTCATCCAGATGACAGATTGAAAACAACTTTCAGAACAAAATGGGGAACTTATGCTTATCAAAAAATGCCTTTTGGTCTAATAAATGCAGGAGAAACTTTCCAAAGAGCCATGGACATAGCGTTTAAAGGTCTGATCAATAAGTCGGTTGTTGTTTATCTTGATGACATAACAGTATTTTCAAAAAAGAGAGCCAATCATCTACATGATTTAAAGCAAATATTTGAAAGATGTAGAAGGTTTGGTATTTCCTTAAATCCAAAGAAATATTTCTTTGCTTTGGATGAAGGAAAACTCTTAGGATTTGTTGTGTCAAAAGATGGTATATACATTGATCCAGATAGAGTAAAAGAGATCTCTGATATTTCTTTACCTCATAACAAAAATCCATGCAATCATTTCTTGGACAGATCAATTTTGTAAAAAGATTCATTCCTGATTTTTCTTTAATTGTTTTACCTATGCAAAATATGATCAAGAAAAATTCAGTATTCAAATGGGGGCATAAAGAGAAAGAAGCCTTTGAGGCAATCAAACAAGCGATCATTAATGCACCAGCATTGAATACCCCGGATTTTTCTAAAGATTTTACTTTGTATACTATGGCCACCGAAACATCTTATGCAGCTGTTTTAACACAGCTCAATGATCAGAAAATTGAGGCACCAATTTCCTTCTTTAGCTCAAATCTGCAAGGAGCTGAGCTTAATTATTCCAATGTTGAAAAACAAGCCTTTGCTGTGTTTAAATCAATCAAACATTTCAGACCTTTTCTTTTGAAAACACATACAAAAATCATTGTCCCATTCTCTGCAGTGAGGCAATTATTAATTCAAAAAGAAGTAGGAGAAAAGAGAGCTAACTGGGTAACAACCTTGCAAGAATATGATATTGATATTAAACCATCTAAGATTTTTAGAGGAAAAGGTTTTTGGAGATTATTGGCAGGAGCTCATAACATACCAGAAAATCAAGATTCAAATCAAGATATTCAAGTAAGTCAGATAAGCGTTACAGATTCTGAATCTCAGTATGCTGATCTTATCTATTACTTGAAAAATGGGTATGCTCCTTCTAATCACAGTTATAAGAGTAAACACGCTTTAAGGTTAAATGCTATTAAATATGAGATCATTGATAATGTGTTATTCAGGAAAAATGATGATTCAATCTTATTAAGATGTCTTGAAAAGACTGAAGCTGAAAGGGTTTTGCAGGAATTGCATGATGGACCAGCAGGAGGTCATTTTGGAGGTGATACCACAGCTCACAAAATAATTCGTGCTGGTTATTACTGGCCTACCCTTTTTAAAGATACACATGATTATGTAAGGAAGTGCAGAATTTGTCAAACTGCAAGTGGAAGACAAAGGAAACCAGCTTTTCCTTTGCAACCAGTGAGTATTGAGCAACCATTCGAACAATGGGGGCTTGACATTATTGGTGAGATAATACCTCATTCTTCCAAACAGCACAAATACATCCTTACTGCAACTGATTACTTTACAAAATGGGTAGAAGCAATCCCGTTGAAGGTAGCCAATTCTGATGCAATTATTGATTTTATAGATCAATTCATCATAACCAGTTTTGGTGTACCTAACTCTCTTGTCTTTGATAATGCATCTTAATTTTCCGGAAATAGTTTCAATAAATTTAGGTCAAAAAGGGATTTAGATTAAAAGGACAATGATAAAATCATTAAAGGGACCATTGATCAAAATCAAAAGAATTGGCACAAGTCTTTAATCTTTGCATTATGGGCTGATCGTATCACTGAAAAAGCTTCAATAGGGACTTCACCTTTCAATTTAGTTTATGGAAAAGAAGCTGTGATACCATCAAATTTAACTCTTCCATCATTAGCCCTCGTGCAATTTATTGAGGAAAATCCTTCTTCATCCGTTCAATTGAGATATGATCAAATCCTTAAACTAGAAGAAGATAGAGATAAAGCAAAAATTATTCATGAAAAACATCAACAGCTTGTAAAATCTTCTTTTGATGCAAGTTCTACCGGCTCAAAAATTTTGTCAATTGATGATCTTGTTCTGAAATGGGATAAAGCACACGAAGAAAAAGGTAAACATACCAAGTTTCAGAAAATGTGGCTTGGACCATTTCAGATCGTTGAAAAGATAGGCTCAAATACATTCATACTCCAAGATCTAATAGGTAAGAGAAAATCTCTTCCTGTAAATGGGCTTATCTTGAAGAAATTCTTTCCATAAGGAGGTAACCCCTTCTTAAACTGTACATATTCCTTTCTGCAAAGTTTTTGATTGTTTTTGCAAATAAAAGTTGTTAATAGGTCTATAATTGACTGTTTACTATTTAGGAAAATTTCTTAGGAAAAATATTATAAATATTTATTTTTGTAAATAAGAATTTTTAAAGAGATGATCACAGTTTTTGGATAGTTTAAAATAAGATGTTAAACTTTGAAAGATTATTTCAATCATTTGCATGATCTTTTGAAAACTTGAGGAAAATGTAAATCATTATAAGTTTATTGAGTAGAGAAAGGTTATCTATAAAAGTAAAGATTTTTTCAAAGTCTTGGTACTCAAGAAACTCTGAAAATTGTCATCCATTGATTCTTAAGGATAAAACTATTTCACCCCATCCATTTAAGTTGTGATTTTTTAGAATGTAATTCTAAGAAATTTGGAAATTTAAAGAGATAAGAGGTCTCATTATGAGCCGACTTACCATGTTCATAAGGAGTAATAAAGCTGACATTACCAATACTGCATACCAAAACAGGGTAATGGCTTATAAATATAAGACAAGGGGTCTCATCACGAGCCAGCTTGTTCAGTTTAATTATAACTAGTGAATGGAATTGTTATTAACTGGCTACCAAACCAGAACAATGGCTCTTAAAAATAAAAATAAGTAAAAGACAAAAATATGAGATAATAGGTCTTATGAATTTATCTTTAAAAAGTCATAATTTTAGTTGGATGGGACAATGAATGGTTAATGGTTTAAAGGTAACCCTGTCGAGACTATGAACGTTTGTAGGCAGCAGAGGCAATACCTATGGCAATAGAGTATATTATAAAACCAAAACTTGGAGAAATCCACTTACTTCATTATTAACACCAATTAAAGCTTGAGATAACCCAAAAATGTTTTTATTCTTAAGGAATTAGAAAGAAATTGTGAATGATTTTTATTTCTTTTTCATAGTTAGATTTTATTTAAAATATCTTAAGATAGTTTTCATTATCTTTAAAAATCTTTATTTACTAGAAATATAGTGTTCATTTTATTTTTTCAGAGATAACTGTTTCTTTCAGTGAATCGCCAATTGTTGTGACCAGCAACAACCCCCCTTTTTATTTAATATTAGTAATAATACTAAATAAATGGGGACCCTTAGTTAAAAAATCCAAAAAATTAATTAGGATTTGTTTTCCTTTTTAAATAAAACTTTCTATCATAAACTTAGAGAAATCCCTTAGAAAGAACCTTAAGAAACACTTAAGTTTATGATAGATTACAATAAAATTGTTCTTTAAACAAAATAGCGCATCCATCGCAAAATGGTAGATATATTTTGTAAAACTGAAATTGCGATTTTGCGATTTTGCGATAACGTGATCCCAAAAAGCCTATACAATAACATATTGGTCGCAGATCGCATAGTGCAGAAAAAAGAAATGTTAAACGAATATTTTTTGCGCTATTTACAATTTTGCGCTTTTGCGATATTTGCGATGTGCGCTTTTGCGCTATTTTGCAATTTGCGCTTTTGCGCTATTTGCAAAATTGCGATGGTTACGTTTTGCGATATTGCGATATTGCGATATTGCACAGATCGCAATGTCGCAGATTCATAAAAGCGTGTTGTTCAAAGAAAATCTTCCCATATATCAATATCTGTTATGCGCTTTAATGATTGGATTAAATGAATGGATTGTCAATTAATGGTAAATGAGATTTTGTTTTGATTGAAAGTCGTTTCACGTTATAATAATATATTTCATTCGCCTTTGCATTTAAAACTATCTTATCACCTTTCTTATGCCATTACTCTCATTTAACTCGTAAAAAACAGGAATGAAGGAGAAAACGTCTATACAAAGCTTTCACAGAACACTATGGGTAAGAAAGAGAAGAGCTCGAATTCTGAAAACAGAGAAATGGCTTCATTGTATGCAGACACCGCTTGCAATAAGGATGCCGGTATAACCACATGGGAAGGAATGTATAATTTGCTGGAAGAAGAAAATCCAGTGGTGATTAAATTCGCGGCTACAGCAGGTTCCAGTAATACATCTGAGGCAACTCTTAAAGAACTGGATTTCTCATTTCTGCATAGGATAGCGGCAAGGCTGAGGATTCTTCCGTATACAGACATGGTGAAATGGGTGCTAGACAGCACCGATATTTCAGACAGGCAATTTAAAACTCCATCTCAAGAGCTAATCAAGTCATTCACCACGGAAGATTTGAGGCTGATGTATAAGTTGCCGGAACCTCAAGCGACTTATAATAAGCAATTCATGGAAGATTTTTCCAGAGAACATGCGAATTTGTCAGAATGCACACAGGAGTGGACCAAAAGAGATGAACCGTTGAAGAAAAACAAACACGGGTGGACAGTACCAAAAAGGATGTTTTAGACGCTGTTCACAAGTTCAATATCCAAGTGGGCAATTTGACACAGTTTCTACCACAAGATAGGGTATGTGAGTTTGCCAAATTATCCCCTATAGAGCTTTTAGAAGTTACTGAAAAAGCTGTTGGAGATCAGGAGCTCTTAGGGAAACATAAAGCTCTTATTGAGAAAAGTCGGGAGTTGAAGAGACTTGAAATAACTGTAAAGCAAAATGAGGAAACATTGACCAAATTCAAGGCACTTAATGTTGAGCAAGGAAAATATGTGGAGCGTGTTCGGCAAAGAGAAAAACTACTGTGAAAGGTTGAATCTATAAAAAATAAACTACTTTGGCTAAAGTATGATATGAGAAAATGGTGAAGCGAAATCAAGATGAAATTGCAAAATTAATAACAGAGCGAAAAGCTCCAATAGAGGAGAATGCACAAATCAGAAGAGCAGAGGAGGCGGCTACAGCGGCAAACACTCTTACTGATTGTGTAAATGATAATTTACACCAAGCTAATTTGATTTCAGAAACTGTTCCAGGATATCTCCCACAGGCACATCAACTGCAAACGGAATGGAGGCAAAAAGCAGAAGAAAGAGCAAAATCAATCCAGGGGCTGACAAGATTAAATTGGGACTCTTACTGGACATACTTAGTGAAGCCACACAGTCAGCACAATGCGCTTAATTGTATCATCAATTCTACAGAGAAGATTGCGCCTACACTTGCCGACTCTGTCTTTTCAGGACAGTTGAATTCTGAAGTCGGTCAACCACTTCTTCTCAAAACTATGCTAGATGCATGCAAGTTTAAAGACCAAGTTCATAAATAGTTAGTTAATAAGCTTTATTTTCTTAGATTTAGTTTTAATTTTACTGTATTTTAGCCTAGGAAAAGGACGGTCATTAAACCGAATCCTTAATTTTTGAAATAGACTATTTTTAGATTTAGCTAAGTAGTATTTAAACCCTTCTCATGCATTTAGAGAAGGGTCCTGGATCTTAATATTTTTTACTTGGAGATTACATTTTTGTACTCCACTGACTTATATATTTTTTAAAAGGATCACATTTGGTGATTTTATGCGGAATTATCTTTGAAGTGTTGCATTTCTGTACCTTGGAATTTGATTTTGCATCAGAATTACTGGATTAGAGTATCAGATTTCATTTGAAAGTCTTCAAGATGAATGAGGTATTTCTATCTGTTCACGGTTGATTTCTTTTGCCTTATGATATTCGCTTTAAAAATTGCTATCATTTATATATATTTGGTTTTCACAACGTTTCTTTTTTATATATCATTTTTGAGTATAATTGAAAACGTTATCTTTCATAAGTATATGTGGATGATATGTTATGATGAATGCAATATGTTAATACAACTCTGTTTAATTTCTTAAACAGAGTTATATTTATTTGTTTCTGCACATTTCGATTTAAATGATAATACATTTTTATGGTGATTGTTAAATTGGAATAATCTTAAGTTGTATTCACATATAATTGCCCGGGTTAGTGTTAGAATTTCTTTATCAGTATTTAGTTTAAATTAGATAGTTTTATTTCAGTCAATTTAGTCCCATTTCCACTCATCCAAATCAACCCATCACCAACCCATTTAGTTATAAGGAAACTGGTCCTTTAAATCCAGTCGGAGCCACCATATCAAACGGAAAAGGAGCTGTCCTAAGGTCCCGACCGGGTGGTTTTCCCCAATGTTTGAAGCAGAGATTTTCTAGGCTTCAACAGATAGGAAGAAATGTATAGTAATAACATCATGATAGAAGCATGGTAGGAGATCTTGGTGAATAAACTCTTGGAAAAAACTCACTGATAACAATACTAATGGAAGGAAATCATCAAGATCAAGGGTCATCATGGAAACATGTGCTGACATTTTCCAATATAATTCTCTATGAATTCACTGGTTAGAAAGAAAGCAGAAAGGTTTCATCAAAGAATTCTATGCTACAAAATTCTAGGATTAGGATGTGTTGACATATTGATGAAGCATGTTAATTGATTGAAGTTCCTCATTCTAGTAAAAATGCTACAAGATGAATCAAAAGAAAAAGGTATGAGGTATATATATTTATATGCTGACACTGAATGCTGTGAAGTGTCATATGGTTGCAGGTAATGGACTTATATATTTAGAAGTATGATCTATGGAGGAGGATCTCTCACAGTGGACTGATAGATGAAATCAACATAATATATCCTCATATGGAATATGAGGTGGTTGTATATGAACAAAGAACGAGAAATTGGAAGTTCCTGGGAATGAATATGTGTAGAAAGGAAGAGATCATGAAGTGAAATCATGTCAAGAGGCAATTATCATCTAGAAGCCAAGAATATGTGACTAGAATATCTCTTGGGAGGATATGTAGACTCTGATAGAAGTATGGTAAATAAGAATGCCCTTGACAAAACATATCATGAGGAGAGGTGCCAATATGAATAAAGATGCCTATAGGAAGATGTCATGGTGAAAGATCATCACTAAGGTAAATTTTGATTTAAACGTTCATATGTATATGTTTATTTGGATGAATTTGTTTAGGGATGCTAATCATGTGAAAGGATGTAAGATCCTTGGTGATGATTCGATAGAAATCATCATGGCATAAATGGTGGACCAGATGATAAAGAATGATGAATCACTTTCTAGTAGATGACATGACTCATGGATGAAAGTGATGGATGGCCTGTGCCCTATGAAGCTAAAGTTGAATATTCCTCAATATAGAAATCCATGACATCGAGGGTAGGAATTCTTCATGAGCAGCTGGGTGTCTCACCATTGTTGTTGTGGGTCCTTGGTTAAGAGGAAGCCTGGTGGTGAGTTTTTTACTTGGAAGAAACTTAGTAATTCTTAAGAATGAACTTAGTTACATTCCTTATATAGGAATGAGTACATTCCCTTGTGGAATAAGTCCTCCCCGGCTGAGAGGGAGAGATAGAATCATCATTCTGGTCTTCATTGGGAAGACATAATGGAGGATTCAGTAATCATCTGGCATCTGATACTCTTTAAGAATGAGACAGGGCATTCAAGATAAGAGTAGTCGTGGATCGATATTCTTTGAGGGCTAGCTACCCAAATGTCCTGCGGCTTACTCGACCATCATGAAATGGGAATTTCTCTGAAGCAAAATAGGGTTTGTATGCAGAATTGTGATAAGGAAGATGTGTGGGCATATTACATAGATAGATGCAGATTGATAAGAAGAAAAGTTGCGGCCAAGTTTGAGTAAATTGCAGACATCTCTGTGATATTGTACAACGTAATAAAGTCTAAGATAAAATGCGAGTTGCAGGAAATATTTCAAGATAAGAGTGCAGATCTATGATACAGATTAGTGTGCAATTAATATGAGAAGAATTCGGATGTCATGGGCTAATATTGATGATCACGATGTTATATAAAGTCTAAAGGTTATTGCAGTGTAAGAAAAGAGGAAGGTAAATATGTGATTTACCTTCCTAATCACAGTCTATAAGAGATAGTAATATATCTTGAGATTCAAGTATATATGAAGTAAAAGATAAGATCTTGAATTTTCTTATCACCAATAATTGAATAAAAAAGAAGAAGTGTTTGAAGATAAACTTAGAGACCAAGTTCTCTAGTATTGGTGTAGAACAATGCAGGTAGGTGCAAAAAATAAGGACCAACGTTGGAGGTCGATAAAGGAGCAGTGAAAAGGTCTTGGAGTTATACATAGGTCAAAGGTCTGAGTCTTGGTCATGGTACCTGTCATTTGAAAGTCTATAAGGACAATTTCTCGTGGCTTTTCCTCTCTAAGAGGGAGAGGTTTTGCCCTGGATTGAAGAGCCTAAATTTATATCTTTTGTATTTTGGTAATTGACTTGATGAAAGAATAAATAAGCTAAGAAGAGAAGACATAATTAAATTAATTAAGTTCAAAATTAACTATCAAAAAGATAATTTGAATTAATCACCGACCCTCCAAATTTTCAACAATCAAAACTTCTTTCGTTGCGATGTTGATCTTCCTATTGTTTCATTCGATTCTGCACCAACGTTAGGCTATCTTTTAAGAGTTGGAGAACTTGTTGTTGATGCTCGATGTGATCTTCCACTGCTTGAACCTTTGAATTTTCTCTTAAATATGATTTCAATGTTTGAAACTCTAGTGAGCATAATTATGCAATTATGCCTCGTTTTTCGTTCTTTAGAATCTTTGTCATGCCATTAGAGCCGATTATCTTTCCTAGTTTCCCTTCGATACCCCTTAATTCAACTTACTTTTCTTCCCAAATAAATTTCAAGAAAAGTTCTTGAAAATTAAAAGTTATTGTACCCAAATATTGTAACCATTGAACTCCTAATACAACATCAACACCACCCATTGGAATGGAAAGCATTGAACTATTCAATACATATTCCCCCATGGTTATCTTGATATTATGGCACTTTCCAGAGAAATTTTATAGTTCACTATCAATTGAAACTATGGTGCTTTGTAATGTCCTCTAATAAAAAATAAATAAAAAAATATAATATAATTAAATAAATAATAAGTCAATAATAGTAAATACCAAATAAATAATAAAGAGAATAATAATAATAATAAATAAAATAGTAAATAATAAACTGGAGTTCTAAATAGTAAATAAATAAGTGAAGTTAACAAAAGTAAAAATGAATAAATTAAGAAAGAGTTAAACTAAGAAAACTATAAAATTAAGTAAAGTTAAATAAAAGTAAAAAGGAATAAAATAAGAAAGAGTTAAATTAAGAGAAACATTAAATTAAGTAAAACTTAAAATAAAGAAATAAAGTTGCATGTTGGCACAATGAATGTGTGCATGCGGTTCCCTTTCCATTGTTTGGTCTATTTAATAAACATTGAGGAAGATGAGATTCATTGATTCATCATTCCTTCATCCATTCTCTTGGGAGAAATGTATTGTGAAACAAAGGATTCCCTAGCGGTAGTACGTTGATTGAGGGCTCGGGGGTGGCCAACTGTAGAAAGATTACGTGCAGCTGAGCCTACGGTTGGGTGGAGAGTCATCTCCAAAACTTTGTTGCGGTTAGCGGGATTCAAATAGCGTTCAACTTCAGAGTCTCAAGTAAGGAATATTGTCGTTACAGGTAAGTCATCTTTGCTCGTGTTTATGAAATTTCTATGCTATCTTGTTAATTGTTTGTGTATTGATTATTAATTGCATATTTGATATAATTAGTTGCATGTTAAATTTTAGGGTTAATATATATGGTATCAGAGCGAGTTTTGACTCTATGAGACCTCTAAGTAAAATATTGAGAAAAAAAAACACTTAATTAAATTTATCAATAAGTTTCATTTTTATTTTTACAATTTTATACATTCAAAATAATATATAAAATAATATATATGTTTTTAAATACAATAATTATTAAACAAATTATTAAATAAATAATATTTTTAAAATAGAAAATATTTTTATTATTGAATATGACATTGGGAAAATTTTTGTTACTTCTTATTTGCATGTAATTATATACCTCTGTGTTCTTGTGAAAAACAAATTTCTATTAAAAAATAACTTAACTTTATACCGCTATTGTTACATGCATGATATTGCATGCATATTTTAAACATATTATAATTCTTTTATTAAAACGACAAAACATAATCCAATTTAAAACCTTCTCCCAATGCATATTCATGGTATCGACTCCATATATCTACACAAATATTTAAGTCAAAGCTTAAAGAGGCCTATGAAATTTGAATAATTTCAACAAAAAAAAAATATAGATTATCATGCAGTTTTAGCATCTATGATTATAATTTATTTCAATTCATGGGAAGGGTTAATTTTTAGATCCTCTAAATTGTAACGTTTTTTGAAGGTAGCAGAGAAGCATAGGGTTGAATGAGGTGAAAAATACAATTTATTTCAATGGATCGCATTTGAAATCAATGACCAATATTCAAATCACTAATTACTTTGGTTGGATTGGTCTCTTGAAAACTATCTACGTGTGTAATGCTGTTGTCTCTTGAGATTAGGATATACTCCAAATAGAACTAAGTGATTGTAGGGAATTCGAAAGTTTTATTTTTACATTTTAATGATGGAAAGGATTGAATAGAAAATATATTAAGCTGAGATGTGGCCTCCATTTGGCTACTAATCGTCGTTAATGGATATAATCCACCAATTAAGATACAAAACACTCCAAAATTGAAAATAAAACAACACATTCCAAGGAATTAGAAATATTCAACCAACGAGATCCTTGAGAGCATAAAATTCACTTAAATCCACAGTTATTCCATTAAAACTACACAAATACTTCCATTGAAATCGAAATCCACCTATGCGCACCAAAAAAATAAAATAAAAAAATTATTACTTGTTAAAAATATAAAAGCGTTAAGTTATCACAGGTAAAGTAGAAAACATTAAAATAATTTGTAAAAAACTGCTTTTGGTAATAATCACATATGATCATACCTATTGACTTGCAGGTGCTGCAGCCGCGACCTAGCTGAAGCCAGGGCATACATGCTCCTCACCTCTGCTGCTGCCCGCTCCTGTGCGCATGGCCACTCCGGAGGCCATCCCAGAGGTGGCCCTATGCCTGATCATGCCCAAGATTTTTCGGCTTTGATCAGTTCCTTAAATCCTCCTCGCCCTAGACCAGCAATATCAAAGTTTGTTAATAAACTTGAAGGCATTCAGGAAGTCTCTCTTCCTCTGGCTATCCCGCGTATGGCTGCTCTCTCTCTTGTTGAGAAGGGTCTTATCGGGCAGTTCATTGGCTTGTGGCCCTCTCCGAAGACTGTCCAAAAATGGGTCAAGCGCAACTGGGCGGACAAGATCAGTGGAAAATTTTCAATCAGGTTCTGTGGCAGAGGCTACTTCACTTTTCACTTTGAAACTAAAGAAGATAAGGATTTGATATTTAGGAATGGGCCATACTTCATGGACACCAGAAGGCTCTACCTCAACAAATGGATTCCAGACTTTGATCCTGAACTCGACGTGCCCAATGATGTTCCAGGGTCTGACTTCCTCATCTCCCCTTGCACTGTTGGGGTGATGATTCTGTTCGAGCTATCAGAAATGCAGTAGGAAAATTCATCGAACGAAGTGAGCCGAAGGACAACATGCAAGCTTGTGCCAGGATCTGCGTTGAAGTGGATCTAGGTAAAGGCCTTCCTGAGGCGATCAAGATTAAAGTTGACAACTGGACCCACATACAACAACTAGACTACGAGAAAATCCAATTCAAGTGCAAGGTATGTCATGAATACGGTCACTTTGCTAATATATGTTCCAAAGTCATTGATATTAAAAAACCGGATCCAGAAACCCAATGGGAAACTATAAAAAAAAACAAGACTGCTCTGAACCCTAGAAACAGTGGTAATCCTTCAATGCAATCTGCCCCTCCCCTTAAATAATCCTTTTCCAATCCCTCCCCTTCCCCTCAGCAACCCTCTGACCCCTCCCTTAACCCTCCCTCTATACCCTCCCTTGCCTCCACCAATCCCATTTCCTCCCTTTCCCACTCTGAAGAGGACCCTCCTCAACCCTCCATCCCCTCCCATATTTCATCTCCTCATTTCTCCCCTTCCAAATCTTGTCCCCCCACCTCTTCCTCAGAACCTTATTCTACCCGGATCACAAGAAAAACAACAAAAAAACATGGGGTCACCTTGGAAATTCTTAAAAAAACTGGCCCCGGAAGGAAATCCTCCATACACCACAGAGATGAAGCAGCCCAAAATGATATAGCCCTTGGAACTCAGCACCCTATAGAATCCTTCATTTTAGGGAAAAATAACAAAGAAGCAAGTCAAAATGAGCAAGGAGGGAAGTCAGGTCCCCAACCTGTATTCCTGAAATGATGAAAGCCCTCTCTTGGAACTGCAGGGGTTTAGGGTACCCCTTAAAAAAATCAACTCTAAGAGACCTTATGAATCAAGAAAATCCTGACATCATTCTCCTTCAAGAAACTAAGCAAGGAGATCAAGATATGGGAAACATTATAAACAGAATGAATAACTATACGGGCAGTCACATGGAATCTAGGGGTGCCTCGGGAGGAATAGCCACCATTTGGAATCAGAACGCTTGGAAGCAAAATAGAGCTATCAAAACTCAAAACTGGATCAAAGTAAACCTTCATAGTACTAAAGAGAAAATTGAGATCATTGTATATAATATATATGGGCCTAATCATTACAGGGATAAAGAAGCTTGCTGGAGCACAATGAAAACAGACATAGACAATGAGGACAACAAAAATATCATCATTGGCGGGGATCTTAACTTGATCTTTCATGCTAATGAAAAAATAGGTGGAATCTTCAACTTAGACCCATCTAGAGACCAACTTGAAATCATCATCCAAGATCATTATTTGGTTGATGTCATTCTAAAAAACTGTAAATTCACCTGGAGTAATCACATAATTGGAGTGGGAAACATTATGGAATGACTTGATCGATTCATAGTGGTTGTTCATCTTCATCCTCTCCTCCTCAGCCTCAGATCACTACCCTGTCACCCTCTCCCTCGGTGACTAGTCCTCCCTCGGCCCCCTCCCTTTTAAATACAACCCCCTATGGAGTGATATCCTTGAAGCAAGACAAATTGTGCATCATACTTGGCAGCAGCATGTCGAGGGGTCTCCTTTGCACATTTGGGAATCAAAGTTGAAGAATGGTTGAATGGCTCTTAAATATTGGGCCAAGCTTCACTACAAGGAACCTGACAAAGCCATAATAGAAATCAAAGCAAAGTTGGAAGCTATTAATAATGAAATTGATATACATGGAGCGAACCAAGAAAATTCAGATCAAGAGAAAGATCTTTACTGGAATTTGTATAAATTAAATAGGAAAGAAGAGGAGAAGTGGAGGATAAAATCTAGAAACTTGTGGCTTCAGGAAGGTGACAAAAACACATCTTTCTTTCACAAACAAGCTACGGTTCGAAAGATAAGGAATAATATATCATCCATCATAGATAATGAAGGAATAGTTCAGACTGACCAAGAATGTATTAAGGCTGCTACTTTTAATCACTATAAGAACCTGCTCACTAAACCAGCTGCACGTGAGGATTATTTAGACCTCTTAAGTCACTTGCCAAAGCTAATCACGGAGGAGATAAATATCACCCTTAAAAGAGATATAGAGGAGGTAGAAATTCACAATGCTATATGGTCTTTGCATCCAGATAAGTCTCCGGGTTCGGATGGCTTCTCCATCAGCTTTTTCTAGACCTATTGGGACTTAATTAAAAAGGATTTAATCAAAATGATTCAGTGGGCTCAAAGGAAGACGAAGATTGGGGGCTTTACTAACTCCACCTACCTCGCCCTTATACCCAAAGAAAACTTCCCCTCCTCCTTTTCTAGGTTCATACCTATCTCCATCTGCAACTCCTCATAAAAAATCATCCCTAAAATCCTTTCCACTCGCATTAAACCCCATATCCCCAACCTCATCTCTGAAAATCAAGGGGGATTTATCTCCCAAAGAAACATTTTAGACTCCATTCTCCTTGTTCAAGAAGCCACTCACTCGAGTATGATGCGTGCTGAGAATGGTTTCATCCTGAAGCTTGACCTTGCCAACGCCTTTGATAGGGTGAGACATTCCTTTCTCATATGTGTCCTTCAAAAAATGCGTTTTAATAATGATTTCACCTCTTTCATCAATGCCTGTATTTCAAACCCCTGGATCTCTTCCCTAATCAATGGTAGGCCAGCAAATTTCTTTCAATCTTCTCGAGGTCTCAGACAAGGCTGTCCCCTCTCTCCCTTTCTCTTTATTCTTATGGCTGAATCCTTCAGTAGGGCCTAAGATCACAAGCGAAAAGTTGGCCTTATCACTGGAATCAAATTCGGCAATGGAGTCAAGAATATGAACCACTCTCAATTTGTATATGACACCCTTCTGATGGGCGGTTCCACCTGCATTATTGCTTAAAGATTCAAATATTTTCTTGACAAATTTATGCTTTACTCAGGAGGGCTGATAAATTATCACAAAAGCTGTATTTATGGATGGAATGCTACAATCACACCATCCATAGCATTGCACAAATATTTGGAGTCTCCTACAAATTGAATTGGGCCTATTTCAATTATCTTGGGATGCCAGTCAGTGCTGGACCTTTGAAGTCTGAGGTATGGAAAATCACAATTGACAAAATGAAAAAAAGAGTGCAATAGTGGGGATCTTCCTAGCTTAACATGGCTCGGCGTTTAATCCCCCTAAAATCTGTCCTCTCTTCTTTGCCTCTGTATCACTTCACCTTGTTCAATGCACCTACCAGCATACATAAAAAAATTGAAGCAGTTTTAAGGCAATTTCTTTGGCAAGGAGGAAAAATCGAGAAGAAGAAATACAACTTAGTCAAATGGAGACAAGTTATGCAAAACCAAGAAGGTGGTGGGCTTGGTATTCGTATCCCAAAACTCTTAAACAATGCATTTGGGGGAAATATAGCGTGGCGCCTGATCAACGGACAACACTTATGGTGGAAGCAAGTTTTGGAATCCAAATATCTCAACTCACCCAGGCAAAATATCCTTGATTACGACATCCCAAGTAGGCCTTGTTCTAGAATCTGGGCATTATGCAAGAAAGCCATCCTTTTTATCAACATAAATATCTCCAAAGTTCCTCAAGGGGGAGAAACAAAAACATCTGGAATGATAGAATTATGGGGCAAGCTCCTCTTAAAGATAGCTCGAGTATCCATCGAATTCAAATCCACCTTCGAAATCTTGATATAAGCATCTTAGCACAAATTTAAAGGTGGGATGAGCATTCAAACACATGGATCGATTGGTATTTTCCTCTCGCCCCCCCTCATCTTAAGGTCGATTTGACAAATCTTAAAGTAATTCTTCATGGAGCAGCACCTTTGATGAAAGGAAGTGAAGACAATCTTCGATGGGATCCCTCCAGGTCCTCATACTCTATCAAAGTAGCTTATTGTCAACTTCTAAAATAGTCGTTCCCATCTCCTCAATGGCCTATCTGGAAGCTCATCTAGAAGTCTGAAGCCATTCCAAAGATAATTTTTTTTATATGGACTCTCCTCAAAGGTAAGATCTTAACCTCAGAAAAAGAAGAAGGTATTTATGGCCCATCTAGATGTTCCAACTGTCAATGCACTGAAGAGACTGCATTTCATCTCTTTGTGAAATGCCCTTTTGCTATCTAGTGCTGGAAATATCTCACTTCTTTCTCCTAGATTGATTTAGAATTCATCAACTCTACTCCAGACTCGATAAAAAATTGGAAACAAGGATACCCTTGGGGGAAAAAAAGCAAGAACATAACCAAAAGGGTCTGGGATACCCTTCCTTATGTGCTTCTCTGGAACATCTGGCTGGCAAGAAATAAGATGATTTTCAACAATAAAAAACCATCTCTAAGGAAAGTCTGCAACAAGACTTAGAGTCTCACCATTGAGACTATTCTATCAAAAAGCACTGGTAATATCAATTTCAACGATCTTCAAGTCGATGAAAGAACCTTTCTGGGGTGAGTCTTGGACAGTCCCGAATTTTTAAATCTCTAGTTACTCAAACCTCTCAAAAATAAAACTGGAAGATAAGACTTAAAGAAAAAGAATTTATTGAATGGCTCGATAGTTGCAAAAGACCAACCCTTTTCTTTGATGGAGCTTCTAAATCGAATCCGGGATTGCTGGGGCTGGAGGCCTCATAAGAGATGAAAATGGTAGCATTTTGATCTCCTTTGAATGGGGTCTAGGCTCTCTGTCTAACAACAAAGCCGAAGCCTACGCTCTCCACAAAGGTCTCCAATTGATAAAGAGCTACAACGTGGCAAATGCAATGGTGTTTAGGGACTCAGCTATTATCATTAACACGATGTTAAAGGAATCTCAAACCAAAAACATAGTTCTTCACAGGATAATCAGAAGATGTTGCATATTGATTAAAGATATGAAGGATATCTCCTTTCACCACATCCTCAGAGCCAACAATAAGCTTGCAGATAATTTGGCTAACAAACCCTGTAGTAGACCAACCAGTCAAATGCACAATCATGATGGCCTATCTCTCTCACCTTTACCATGATCTTATTTATGCCATCATATCTATTTTGTTAGATTCTTTACAAGAGCATCTCTGAACTAATCATATTTTCCCATTCTTTTAAAATCTCCCCTCCCATGACCTTATCTCCTCGATTCCCTCCTCCTCTCAGCTCGTGCTATCTATTTCTCCCCCCTACTTGCATTGCCTCATTATCTTTCTATTCGCTCTCCCCTGCTCTACCTTATTCTTGTTCGAAAGTGTGCCTCTCCATCTGCCTCTGCCATGCGCTCCCCTGTTCTGATTTCCTTCCTCCCCGTCACTGCCCTCAGAACTATTTCTTATCTCCCTCTCTGTCATTCGCTTCCCACCCCCTATTCGCTTCCTCCACCCTCATACTTGCAAGTTCTAATCCTTTTGTTCCCACCCTGCTCTTTTTATTCCCCTTCAGTAGTTCCGACTGCCCCTGCCTCGTCCTCATACATCATGGTGCGCAGCGAAGACTGCTTCCATTGTGCTGATCTACAGGCAGAAATGGAGCAGATCCATGCTCAACAGAGGATCCTGGATGAAAAAAAGCAAGTAGATATGACCCTCCTTCAGCACAGGGCACAATCCTTTCAGAATCAACTCAATGAGCTCACCAGTCATTGTTCACATGTGGAAGAATCTGTTCAGATTCTAAAATATATTTTAGACAAATGTTCAGCCCCAAGCTCCAGCTCAAACAATGTGAGAAATGCCGGTCCTGAAGACAACACTAATGCATCAACCGAACGGCCAATCAACATCGAATGATCCTCATTCCTCCTCTCTCTTTTCTGCATATGTCTTTTAAATTTGCTTTCCTGCTTTCTCAGTTTGTCAGAATATATCCTGAATTTGTAATGCAGTATAACTTGGACAATCAACACAACATAGACTCAACATTTTGTGTTTGCAACCCTCCTTGTCTACCCACAACAACATCGGATTGTAACAAGGAAATCTTTCCTTTCTTTTTATGAATATAATATAGCACCCAACTTTGTAAAAAAAAAAAATATAAGACATTAAAAAAATTGTAACTTGTTAAAAATAAAAAAAAGAGTTAAGTTATCACACGTACAGTACAAAAACGTTAAGTTACAAAAATTAAAACGTTAAGTGGAACAAAAAAATGTTTTAAGTTATCACATGTTAAGTGGAACAACGTCACACATCATACACCGTGAGACGATACTATCTTTGCGTCGCTTTATCACATAGTTAGTATTCTCCCTTGTTCCTTTTGTTATCAATATTCCATTTTTTTTGAAAGTGTTAAAAGTTGGGGATAACCTGAAACAATGGAATAAATTTATGATGGTATCTACGTTTATGGCCTTTGAAATCCATCTTAAGTGGAAGTTCAACTCATAGATGATATTGTTATTGTAGTTAAATTAATATTATTTTGATAATTTGAAAATATAAATTTATATATGTTAATTGTTATTTTTTTTATTGATTATTGCATGCTCATTTTATTATTATAAATTTATTTCTATAATTGAAATTGAAACAATATGAGATTTTACTTATAGACATTTTTCTAGGTTAGATAATTAAATGCATATTCTATTTGGTAAATGAAAATGTGGAATACCATTAATATATTTGTGTTTTTAATTTTACTTCCAATTTTATTAGATTAAAATGTGTGGTTTGTTAATTCTCATTTTAAATTTAGAAATCATAAAATTCAACATGGATGGAATTTAAAATTTTTGCATCCATTGTAATAGGATATAATGCTAGGTTATGATTATTATCATCATCGTATTAATAATCATTATTATTTTTGAAAGCGTGTTTCAAAATTTTATCCTTAAACAAATAATTAAGAAAACTTAAGTGTGTATATATATATAGCTTGTCACCTAATCTCCACGTTTATTTCAATCTCGAAGTTCACCAATGACCAAGTCCATCGAGCATCAAAGCCCAACATACAATGCACAAGCCAAGCTTTCTCTCTCTCTCTCTCTCTCTCTCTCTCTCTCTCTCTCTCTCTCTATATATATATATATATATATATATATATATATATATATATAAAGAGCTTATCACCCAATCTCCAAGTTTATTTCAATCTCTAAGTTCACCAATGACCAAGTCCATCAAGCATCAAAGCCCAACATAAAATGCACAAGCCAAGTCAAAGCTCAACTTACAATGCGCAAGCCAAGGCAGGAGCCCATATTCAAACTGACCAAATAGGGATGAATTTTGAAAAAGTAAAAAAAATAAACACTAAAAAATTAGTTGGTGGAAGTTTAAAAAATGAGTGTAAGTAATCAACATTAGAAACTAGCCTATATGGGAGCATAATATAAATATTTTGTGTCACGTGGTGGAAAATGGACATGGAATTACAAAAATATTTCATATAAAAATGTGATAAGGATCACTATGAAGTATAAACGAGGATGATTCCTACTAAGGATAAAATATTTCCAATCCAAGGATGAAGTTAACTGATCATGATATTGATAAAAGTCATCTCAAGGAAATTGCAAAAAAAGTACGGTGATGTTGGGTTAAGGATGTAATTAACCCATGAATTCCTATAGGATGATGATGAATAAGAACAACATTCTTATCTGGGAAGTAGTAACAATTTGATAATATGTTTTAAAATGAACCAAGTGAAGAAGTTCCATTGTTGAAGCTAGTAGACATGGATATTAGGTAATTGAGACTAGGAGAAAAATAAATTATATCTATGAATATTCAATATGAGGAAGTGAAGGAGTGATTAAATTGAGAAAAAAATTATCTTAAAATTATAATGAGTGGGTTGATCAACATGATTGGTAAGGGTCAAAGTGATGACCTATAAATTTAGAAATGTCAAGGTAGGAAGTTTTGAGCACTTGTAATTGGTGAGAAATGATAGGCGATAAACTATGAAAGTGTTTCAAGGATAATGATTGTTTAAATTTTGGAAAAAGAAACACTATGTAGACTAATGAGAAAACACCGAGCATGAAGTGCAGGAAGAAATACTATTGGAAATTCTATAATGATACTTTGAAAAGGATTACACATAAGTTGGCAAAAGAAGTGAGAATCAAATAATAAAGGGTGTATTTGAATAAATGTCACTCATGAGTGGATTGATGATCTAGTATTACTTCATATAAAACAACTTACTAGTTTGTGTCATTAGTATTGAAAGAATTTATTTCCAAACACATTGGGCATACCAAATCATTCATGTATGACAATGGTGGTAGTAGTTCCAAGCATTTCAAATTCTAAACTTAATATTTAACAGGTGAAAATTAAGGTGGAAGAATCCCTAGTCCAACTTGAAGATGAGTGAATCTACTATAAAAGAGATCAAGTGGGAACTTGATGAGATAAGAAAATATTTTTAAAGATAAACAATGAAAATTGGGTGAGTGATGGATAAATCGCCAAGGGACAACAAGCCCTCATGCAGGTGGACTAAGCATAACATAATACTTAAATAAGGATGACCTCGTGTATGGGTGCCATTGGATAAACTAAATATGTATAGTCATCAAGGAATTTTAATTTGATATTGACGATTTAAATGATTATACAAGTAGTAATATCTTAACAATGAATTTCATTGAAATTTCTTTGGGGAAGGAAGAATATATGATAGATTAAGGCCCAAGATGATGAGGCTCATTTAAAATTTAATGATGTACTTAGATGAGTATACCTACGGTGTAAATGGTCAATTTCCTAATAGAAATAACAAGAAATGATTATTGAAAAGTAATTGGTATCTTGATGAAAATATGAAACTAATAGTTCTAATGAGATAACATAGATCCTAGATGGATGTTGAATAATCTTAGTTCATAGTATGTATTCAATGTTTATATAAGAAAATGAAATTGATTTTCCAATGAATAATGATATGAATGTTTATAGTGTACTATTGCTCTATATTTGATACGTATTGAGATGATTCTCATATTGATGATGTTTTATGATATGGTAGTATGAGGATAATGATGAAAATATGGTTTGTTATGATAATGATGTTATATGCTCATGATGGATATGATATGCATAATGTGGCATATGAATTATGATGTTATAATGTAAGGTTATTTTTACATGTGGTTAGTTTATTATGTAATGTAATGATATATATTTGATGCAAATATACTGAGGTTATAACTTATGATGGTATTTCATAAGGTGAAGCATGTGGTAGTTGCATGTAAAATTTATGACATGCATGAACATGAAGTTCTTTACTATTCAGAATGTTGTGATTAACAATTATTTTATGTTATCATGATGGCATGAAATGATCTGAACTTGATATGTTAGTTTTTCTGTGCTAATTACAAGTTCAGAATTATAATTTATTTGCTTCTTGTTTTCTTATGGTGTTTTAGTTTCCTTGGTGTAGGTGAGTGTCAAAACAGGAAATTGTCTTGTGTTTTATGTTGAAATTAATGACAAATAAACAACATAAGTAAGAACTGAACAAAAACATAAAAATGTACAACAAACCATAAAAAGAGCCATCAACACAAGTTTTTGATGAAGGATTTCACCCCTCTTGGGCTACATCTCCTTGGTCCAGCTCCATAGCTTGGGCCTCTTGTATTAGCTCAAATTTGGAAAAAAGTGCTGTGTACATTTTTCAATTGCTCTTGAATCTTGTTCTATTGCCTTCATAACATACAAATCATTTAAAAACAACTGTTCAATTACTGAAAACTGACTCTGGCTGGTCCAGACTTGACCTCCTTCCCTGGTGGCCCTAGGCTCCCTTGAACTTCCCTGTAGAAAAATCACATGTAGAAGTCATTTTCAGCCTCAGACACCTATACCATTGTCTCTGTAATGCCAAAATCATCTAAAATTGACTATTCCTTTTCCAAAAATGGTCGAATATTGCCTCCATTATGGAAAAAACAAATTTCCCTAGTTTTCCTCCACTAAATCTGGAAGCTCCGCCAGTTTACATGACTAAATTTAGTAAATCCGCCCATATTGGCGTGCTGCACCAAAAATTCTGCTACATTAACTGCAATTAATTGAATGTTAAACTGCTGTCATTAATATAAACTTAGCCTAAGCATAATTAGCGCTAGCCCTGGCGCACGGTCGTGGGTTTAGGTCATGTGGTAGGGGGCTAGCCCCCTTCTCCTTCCGTTGACACTGAATTGAAGGTTCAAATAGTGGTGTGGTCACATTATTAACAAGCAACATGCGGATGGCATGTTGGTATTGATGGGTAGTGGTAAGGGGGAGGTCGCGGGGTCAAACCTCGACCTTCACCATCCTTGCGCATTTGTTTTGCAACACATGATATATATATATATATATATATACCTTGAGACTTATTAACATGCTCCAGTAGGTTTAAATACACATTATATATATTCTCCACCATAATTCCACCACAAATTATACATATGCCTTTAATAATATTTTAATAAGATTTGAGCTTGGTTTTAATTTAAAAATTTAATTATAATTAATATGGTATATATATAATATATATCATATAATATAATGATAGTTGGGTGCTGAGGGGGACGAGCAGAAATGGCGAATGGGCAAACAGTGCTGCAGATTCCTGTGTCCTCAACAGGCTTGACGGCAAGGCTGCATCCCACAGTGCTATTCAATATATGCGATTCCTATGTGAGGCGTAATGACTAGTCCGACTGCGTAATCGAACCCCTCCTGGGTTCTATCTCTGCAGATGGCATGGTGGACATTCACAATCCATACTCTGTTCCTCACAAGGAGTCCTCTGATCAGGGCGGATGGAAGTGCGCGACCATGGAACGACTCCTGCAGCATGCAAAAGGCAAGAACAAGGGCAAGAATAATGCAAAGCTGCCCCCAAAGTTCAAGTTTGCCACGATAGCCCGGAAGGAAAAATGACTAGATGAAGTGCAAGAGATCGAATCCTTGGAAGCCTGAATCGAAGCAGGCAAGCCCGATTTCGGCACAAACCCTCTCACTTCAAAGCTTCCCACGGGTGACATCAATGGCGCATTTGCCCCTTATGTCGGTGCGAAGCTATTCGATCCATTACCGCTCTCAGCGAAGACGAAAATGGGTCTCAGAGATGGCAACCTCACTTGTAGGACCACCATAAAGAGGGTTTCTCTGCCTCACGCCCTTTGCAGTCGAGACGTTCTCGGTGCTGTAAAGACTGGATTTGGAAAAACCCTCGCTTTCCTCATTCCATCAACACAGAAGTCAGGGGAGGCTGCGGCGGCACGCGATGAGAAGCAGGTGCACTGACCTCATGCATGAACCAGGTTTCTTCGAGACCATTACACAGATTAGTACCCATCTTCATGCAACTGTATATTAGCGCATACAGATATCTGACAACAGGTAACCCCCAGTGGTTTTCGGATTTTTATCAAACCCCCCGTGGGAAAACCTCTCTTATTTTGGGTACAAGAAGACAACTCTATTTTGCAGCTGAAACATAAAATATGGGGTTTAATGGGGTACCCAGTCTCGATTCAATACCTGGTTAGTGGCAGCTGATTTCTACAGGATTGCAGGTCTCTGAAGGACCATGATATTGGTGCAGAAATGACTATCTCCCTTAACCTTTGTCTGAGAGGGGGTGCTGCAGACCAGGGCACATCTAGGTCTGCAGGGGGAGAAAAGGGGAAAAAACCCACAAACCAGCAACAAATAGACGGAGGCATATCCTACAAAAACGTTCTACAAAGGAAAAAAGCCGTAGGAATACCTCCAGAACAAGCAGGAAATGCCTCGAGGCCATACAAAATCGAATAGCTTGGTAAAACCCCAACACTAAAGATTGATAGCCCAGAAACAGAGGAGTACGTCAAGACATATGAAGGCCAGGCATTAATATGTCGTTTTAACTGTTTCTAGACCAAACCAATGGACCTCTTCCATTGGATTTTCACTAAATGGACCACAGAATGTGAAATCCACCTCTGTTCCAAAGGGTTTTTTATCGTTAAATTTAAATCCTCGAAGGAAATAGATCTTATCATCAGAGAGGGACCTTAGTTCTAGGGAACCATGGGTCTTTTTATCATCCCATGGTTTCCAGACTTTGATGCAAACACTATGACAATATCTAGAATGCCGGTATGGGTTAGATTATACAACCTTCCGCTTCACTTCTGGAACGATCAAGTCTTCGAGGGGATTGGGAATAGTATCGGGTGATACATCAAAATAGACATGGATAGAATAGAGGAGAGGATATACACTTTTGTATGGATCTGCGTGGAAGTAGATCTAAGTAAAGGATTACCGGAAAATATCATGATGATCTACAAGCAAAAAAACTGGCTGCAATCACTAGACTATGATAATACTGCATTTAGATGCATAGTTTGTAGGATGACAAGACATTTACAAAACACATGTCCTGATGCCAAGAAAGAAAACAACAAAAAGAAAAAGAATGGGAAACAAAAGAAAGGCTGGCAATATCCCCCTCCAGAGTCAGAGGAGGATGAGTCAGAAGAAGAGGATGAAACAACTCCTACGGGAAACAATCAACCTACACAGGAACCAGAGGTACAAAGGAAGGATACAACAATACACATGGATCCTCAAACTCATCCAAACCAAATAGAAATGAATACAGAGGACACAGGTAATGGAGGGATCAAACGACACCATCCATCAGATACTTCAGACTCAGACAAGGACACCGGAAACCAGATAGCAGATAATTAGATTGTCCTAGCAGCATGCGTGCCATCTCAGGGTGAGTGGCACAAGGTTGAGAAGAAGAAAAGGAGGAAAACCTAATTTGTGGGATGACTACCCACATCCTGGCGGATGAGGATAATTCGAGGTTGCCAGTTTCTTTCTTATCCTCTCTTCCTCTCTTTTGGCTCTTCTGTTTTATTTTTATTTTTCTTTATTGAATGCTCTGGTAGCCTCGATATGATGCATTGTGTGCATGAGCACATGAGCCCTCTGGGCACTTTCTGAATGCTTATTTGCATGTACTACATGTAACTTTTCATTTCATAAATAAAAAGTTGCTGTTTTTTTCCTTGGAAAAAAAATATATCATATAATATAATATATATAATATGTTATATATATATATATATAAACACAATTCCATCTTAGAACCATTAGAAAAATTTCACCCATATAGACTAAACTAGAGAATTAGAAAGTGCCACTTGTCACAAACTCATTGGCAGAAGCCTAAAGAATATTTCTAGAAGATTCCTTTTTGCTGACTGGGCTGCCATGTCAGCAACCTGTCACTATTCTGCAAATTTTTTAGCTATTTGAGAAAACATACAACATGCCATAACTTACTCATACGAACTTAGATTTTGATGAAATGAGTTGCGTTGGAATCCTGGTGACAAGATCTACGTCTTCGTCTTGGTTTCGAGAAATTATGAAAACTTTGGTTTTTGAGCTAAATGCTAAGCACCTGATCATGCAAGAGTTGGCATGTGGATTATTTTTATGATTTTATGATTATAACTAATGCATTGGATGCATGTTGATATGTGGTGACTGATAGAAAATCCACAAATGAATCGAGAGGGCAGAGTTATTTGATGATATCGTGGGAGTCCATATCTGCGAGGGAGAATATGTAACACCATATGGGATGGGGACAAACTCAATCAACACTACATATGCCAGTGGTTCCTTTGTCTTGTAAAACTCTTGATGGATAGCTCTTGAGGGGCTATGGGACCATCTTGAGGAGGCCAAGGGCCTGATATTTTAGGCCAAGTGCATGGTATTGGATTGGGATGCTGAATTCTGGATGGGGTGTAAGGACTTCGATGCCTGGGGTTGTGTGCCTTAGTGAGGGTGGAGGGAATGGACCAACCTTGTGAGATGCTTGAAGTCATTGAGTACTAGGACTGGATGCTTGCATTGGGGCAGATGAAGTCTTAACTGGGTGCAAGCCTTGGGGCCAACCTTGGGTTATGGTATAGATCGATGAGGCTTATGCTTGGTTTCGAAAGTGGGAAAAAGGACAAAGATTCCTTGAGATTCCATGGGTGTTGTGGAAAATTTCGATACCTGCTGGTTATACTAGTTCAACAGAGGGCATTGGGAAAACATGAAGTAATAAATAACTAAATAAATACAATGCAAAATTATTCAAATTAACTTCGGGATGAAGTCCTTAAAGAGAGGGAGTATGTAATGTCCCCTAATAAAAATAAAAAATAAAAAATAAAAAATATAATAAAATTAAATAAATAGAAAATAAATAATAACTCAATAATAGTAAATACATAATAAATAATAAAGAGAATAATAATAATAATAAATAAAATAGTAAATAATAAACTAGAGTTCTAAATGAAATAATAAATATTAAATTCAAGTTCTAAATAGTAAATAAATAAGTGAAGTTAAAAAAAGTAAAAAGGAATAAATTAAGAAAGAGTTAAACTAGGAAAGCTAAAAAAATAAGTAAAGTTAACAAAAAGTAAAAGGGAATAGAATAAGAAAGAGTTAAATTAAGCGAAACATTAAATTAAGTAAAACTTAAAATAAAGAAATAAAAGTTGCATGTTGACACAGTGAGTGTGTGCACGCAGTTCATTTTCCATTGTTTGTTCTATTTAATAGACATATAGGAAGATGAGATTCATTGATCATCATTCCTTCATCCATTCTCTTGGGAGAAAGTTATTGTGAGATAAAGGATTCCCTGGCAGTAGTACGTTGATTGAGGGCTCGGGGGTGGCCAGCTGTAGAAATATTACGTGTAACTGAGCCTACAGTTCGGTGGAGAGTCATCCCCAAAACTTTGTTGCGGTTAGTGAGATTCAAATAGCGTTCAACCTTAGAGTCTCAAGTAAGGAATATCGTCATTACAAGTAAGTCGTCTTTGCTCATGTTTATGAAACTTCTATGCTAGCTTGTTAATAGTTTGTGTATTGATTATTAATAACATATTTGATATAATTATATGCATGCTAAATTTTTGGGTTGTTACATGCTCGATATATGAAGCAGTTCAATTCCTTGGCTATCTTACAATGAATAAAATTGTGGGTACTACCTGAATCAATCAACAATATTACCTTTTTCTTCTTGATATGTCCTTCTATCTTGAGAGTTTGAGGAGTGGTAATGCCTTCTAATGCATTACAAGGTATGGTCAGATTCATTTATTCTTTCTCTAAGGTCGGTTTTTGGTGTATATCCTCTTATTTTGAAGTTTCTTGTTCCTTTTCTTCCTCCTATTCACAATATATGTAAACTAATTTTCTCTCAGAATACTTATGACCTTTAGCATATTTTCTATCACAACTATAACAAATCCCTTTTGCTCTTTTTTCTTCCAATTGTTGTGGTGTCAACCTTGTAGGTTGTGGAAGGCTACGATCAACAACACTTCCATATTTATAGTTGTGAGTGGTAGGCTTCCTTATCGCCATAATTTTGCTTTCAATTTTTCTTGCCAACTTGAATGCCTTCTCCAATGAATCAGGTTCCCAAAGGCAAACCTCATGTTGGTTGTTATCCTTTAAATTCCCTATGAAGACATCAATCCTATGCTCCTCTGGAATATCATTTACCCTTATATTCATTTTTTGGAAGTCCTAAATGTGCTCCACCATTGAACCCTTTTGTTTGAGATTTATCAATTGGCTAAAAAAGGTGTTGCTCTTTGTATCCTCATAATGTGTTATCATTTCCTCCATAAAAATTGATCAAGTGATAAGTGGTTTATGAGAACAAAGCCATTGATACCATACAAACTGATTTTGTTCTAAACATAAAGTTGCAATGTGTACCTTTTGTGTGTGTTGCACATTATGGAGATCAAAGTATTGTTCCATTTTTAGTATCCATGTTATCAGATCCTTGCCATAAAAATTGCACATATCGATCTTTGGAATATGGTGGGTCTTCAATCCAACACTATAGGCTATGGAATCATGATTAACATTTTTTTTGTTGTCATCATGAGTTTCACCCAATACCTTTTCGCTCTTAGGAATCATTTCTTGTAGCAACTTTGTTAGACCCTACTTCAAATCTTCCATTTTTTCTTCCATCTTAGCTTCTATACCATCTATCTTAACTTCCATACCATCTATCTTAGCTTCCATTTCATTTTTGGTTACCCTTTGCGAGAAAGGAATTTGTTGCATTTGGTCTCGTAATTTTGATATATCATGTTGCAATTCTTCCTCTTCATGTCATAGTAGAGCTTCAATATGCAACAAATGCTTCAATACGCCCTTGTAATCCCTTCAAACTGATTTTTCAAACAAAACTATGCAATTTTTATTTATTTTTAAATACACACCGTTTTCTTGCTTTTAGGAGCTCAACCTTGAAATGATTTTAACTCTGTAATTTTGGATATCCAAGATTTAAAATTCAGTCCTGTAGTATCCCTCATAGTATTCTTTCCAATGCCACATGTCATACCTAATTTGGATTATTCAAGATAAAGTTATGTCCGATTTCCAACAATGGCCTAATTATTGACTGGTTCAGTAGAGTGAACTTGTACTATGTGCCATGTGTCACTGTTTCGACCTTTGACTATGAAATTGATACATAAGAAACTACAGTCTGTGCAATTTATACCAATTTTTACAGAATTCAAATCCGATGTATGAAACAAAAGTTATGACGATTTTCCCTTGGTCACCTGTTTGAGTTGAAATTCTGGAGCCTGCAAAAACCCTAACTTCCACAGATCATATCTTTGAAAATATATCGAACCAATATTTGAAATTTTTACACGAAGTTCATTAGGATTTCTTATTTACATGGTATAAATTTTAGCCTCTGAAGCCTCGTAGAAAAAACATTATAGAAAAAATTCCAAGATGGCCTGTTTGAAGAAGTGAAACCCTAGATTCCCAAACTCTGATACTCAATGTTATGAAACCAACTCACAAAATAGAAGAAAATATAGATCAACGACTTAAAAATTATCCACTTCAAAGGGGAAACCTCCTTTATATTACATAAATGAACAATTCTTAGATGATACAAATGACAAAACTTACCTTCTATATATAGGAGTCTAAGGGATCACAATATAACAATATGGGGACCACATGGGCACAAAAATAACAATAATGGGGATACCACTATGGGGCACAATAATAAAAATATGGGGACTACATAGGCACAACGATAAAAATAATGGGGCTACACTAATAATAACGATTAGGGGGTACATTATTATTATAGGGACCTAACAGAAATGCATGACGTAAAGGTTCTTCCACACATAATCCTTTTCCGCGTGGTCATTATCTCTTACATACACTGTCCTCTGCATAATAAAATATTTACACAAGGAAACATAATAATATTAATTGGATATTTGTTTAGCCTTATTTCCCGCCCCAACTGCATATGCCAAATGTAAATTTGGTTAACCATTATCGATTAGCATAAAAGTGTTGTGAAAAACAAATTTGAGAATAACTTAACGTCTATGAAACATGAAAAATTTACCCATATTCACAACAATTTCTTTGTAGAAAATAGATGTATTTAAAAAGCCTATGATGATGGAAATTTATACAAGGATGCAAAAATTTTTGTCGCTAGTGTGAAGAATCAGAGGTTTGCACAACCAAAAAAGCTTCGCACTCCCCACTTTTTGCTCACCCTTTCTGCTTCTGTTGTATTATGCTCCTCTCCTATTTCTGTATTCCGCATAATGAAAGCTTGCTTCATACCTGTACAAAAGGGTAATCTGCAAAAAATAACTGATATATAATATTGATGAGTATTTTCTCAATATAAACTTTCTGATTCCACATAATGAAAAGCTAAGACAGTTAGACATGCATAAAACAAGTAATGATGAGTGCTAAACTGCAGAAAAGGATTTCAGAACATTAACATTGTTATTTTCTCTATTATGTATAGTGCCACTACTTAATAAAACCTTCGACTTCATCTCGACACTCTGCACAATGAAAACATTAATACTAGAAATGATTGCCCCATTTGAGGCGCTTTAGAAATCGATATGAGCACAATATTTTATTAATATCCTAAAACTCATTCTATTTTAGTCAACTAAATCTGTTTTACCAATACGATGTTAAGATTGGAAGGCCAAATATGCGGAAGCACGAAAATACACATAAGGCAAACTGATAGAGTTGTTCGACAATAGTCAAATTGTATAATCATAACTTAAGCTAATTTCTGGTTGCACAAGTCCAAAAGCTACGAAAGATGCACAAGTGATGTGCAAAATGTTCCTATGTGCAAAAGTATTGTTGAATTTTCATTATGAATCTAGACAGGAAAATTGATTAATAATTTTTCAGTGATACTGTAGCCAATTAGTGGAGTCTACAATTATAGTTTTCTTCGTTTACATTGTCAAGAAATACAGTAACGATACATTTCTTGTTTTTTGTATTGTCAAGAAATCTTAACATTACCTTTTACTTTCTGGTTGAGGAATTTAACTATTTTCGAATAACTTTTTCAATTTTTTGAATAATTGAAATCTGGTTTAAATTGGGAATGTGCGAATCTGCAGAAGTGTGAAATAGGGAATTCACACTTAGCATCCAAGAATTAATTAATGTTAAGTACTACTATTAATATCTATTCAACAAATCAATACACAATCACGTTATCGCAAAGAATGATTAATATCATTTATTCAAATTCATTGTGTAATAATTACTGGTTGCAAATATATCGATAAGACTGTATCTATCGATATTATAAAATACTATTTTTGATATTTATTTAGTGAATTCAAGTATATATACTGTTTTTAAAAGAGTGCCATTTAACATTCGTTGGAGTCATCCTGGATTGGAGAAAAAGCTATGAGTTTCAGCTGGAGGTGCTACTGGTGTTGGTGCTAGTGTAACTAGTGCAGCTACAGCAGGTGCCAGTGTTGTTGGTGCTACTGATGGTAGCTTGTATCTACATGTGACCAATGGGATAGGTCAATTATATATGGAGTATATATGGGGAACACCACAAGAAAATACTTTCTAGAGAAGGTTATAATAAAGGTTTTTAGTGTTATAAATTTGGAGAAAATTGTCAAAAAAACATCTGCTAAAACATCCATTTGGGATAGTGGAGGCTTTAGCGGAGGTTTTGATGGAACTTCATTACAAGTGAAAAAATCTGGGTGGCTGGAGGTTCTAGCATTTTTTTTTTTTTTTGGTGTGCTTAATGGAACAAGTAGCACCGATGTGCTACATACATAAAAGCACCAGGAAACATACATCAGTAAAAGAATTGATGTGTTGAATGCAAAGAACATTGTTGCGTAATATATACTGTATTGGTGCTACGCGATAAAAAAGCCTTGGGCCGTTCGTCTAAGAAATCACACCGCGACACGCAAAAAAAAAATGTTGTGCGGGTGCTTTTTTTAAAACTTGTAGTGCCGATGCATATCATTGGTACAAAAGCCTTGATGCGTTAGTTATACAAAAGGACCGGTGCTGTTAGTTTTAAAAAAGCACCAGGCTGGAGATAATATTTTGTAGGATTGGGGGTAAGTTATATGAAAGCAATGGTGCGTTAGGAATTACAATGCATTAGGGCGTTAATATCAAACATGTTCGGTGCTTCAAGAGATAAACACACCAGTGCTCTCTTTTTATTAAAAGGAATCAGTCATGAAAAAATATGCCCTTACGGTGCTTTTATATAACACAATTCACCAATGCTTTTTTATGTTATAAAAACACCGATTTTTTGAATGAGATTTTCTCTTTTTTTTGGAAAGACTGACCTGTGATAGTGCAATTATTGTAATTTTTTAAATCCGTTATTCATCGAAAAATTGACATATATATTATAAAAATATTTGTATAAATTAAAATTTGATCAGTGCATTTATATATGATGTTTGGATTAATTTGTTAGTATATTATCAAATTTCGCATATCCTCATTATAATATTTAATCATCCATATATTTAATAAGTGGTGTAACATTTCACAATAAAATTGGATAACAAAATAAAATAAATTAAATGTATTTTATTATATATCAATAAGAGTCTCTTTGTCATACAAAATGAGATTGTTATTGGTAACCCCTTGTTTTTCAATTGGGACAATATGTCCATTACATTAAACAAAATGTCTAATTTTCGCACACAATTATTTCAAGAAATATAGCAGGTTGCATTGATATCCAAATCGATCATCATTCTTCGCTGGAACTGTTATCACTGCTCGAGCTACTTCCATGACTTGGGTTATTTGGAGGAAATTTTTGTTGATTACATCGATTTTTTTTCGTCTTTTTGATCTTGCAGTTCCATCTGCAAACATAAAAATAAAGTGTAACGAGTGTATCTACATTTGTGAGAATAATAAAAATTGAAATAAATAATCTAACTCAATTTAAATCGAATATGAATGTACCATGTCAAGAAGTGACTCATAAATTGTACACATGGTTTGAAAACCAAGTCTCATGCCTTGTTGCAACAAGTCTTCTACTAGCGTAGTTTCATACTTTGTTTCCTGCATGTTTTAAACCCCATTATAAATCATAGATTTAATATAAATGATTTTTTTTGTTTTATTAATTATAAACTCAGAGAAGTAAAACAACATAGATACTTACAGATTCCATAATTAATTTTTGATATGACAACATATACTCACAAGCCTTATTTAACCTAATGTTAATAAATTATTTCAATGTCTCTTCTTTGTATGTTAGAACCTATTTGAAGACATTCAAGGATGGTTGCTGTAAAACAACTTAAAATATACAAAAACGAAACCTTGTCGTCTTGTTTTATGTGCTGAATGAGTTCCATCTTGTTTTTTTTTTTTGCAAGAAAATACTTGAAAATTAATGTTTAATGCCAAATTATTTTCTTATATGTACAAAGTCGATCACGATTACATAAATTTGAAGCACATTGTTGTTGGGATGGATCCTCCTGTGATGCAATTATTTAAATTTCTTTGACCATCTCCTTATACACTTTTTTAGACATTCCTACTGACATTTTTCACATATCAGTGTGTTGAACATTTGAGATTTTCATAATCTTCCTAAAAAAAGTAATAAACTATTTTTATAATGATATATGAAAATTAAATATAACAAAATCGATATTAATAAATTAATTGTTTGTCACAATATATACATAGAATTATAGAAAATAATTTTATACATTTAGGAATATTACCTTTTGAATGATTCTTTTTTATTTTTGTATGTTTTTGCTATCGCTAGGCTGACATGTTTCATTGACCATTGCTCTGTATATGCTTCCTGTAGTTTAGATATAATTTGGTTCTTAGAATCATTGGATTGATTTTTGTATTGTAAGTGGAAAGTACATCTATACGTTCGTTCCACTAGATCCATCTTAGTTCTGTAAATTATTTCCTCCCTGTCATTAACCTCCAACACCACTCCAGATGAACTAAGGACCAATTCATCGTCATTTACATGTTCTATAATTTTCTTTTCTTAGAGCGACATTGATATTTTCCTTTGTTGTTGCTCTGTGTAGAACATTAAACATATATGAATTAATAGATTGTTTGAAACATGTTATCTAATATTCTTAAATATTTCATTAATTGAAATTCAAAAAAGAAAAAGAAAAACTCATATTGAATAATATTTTTTTCATTCATGTGATTCATCATTCTACAATTTTTCTATCAGCCTTTTACGCTATTGTGTGCTTGGATTAGAAATAATCTTATCGACCTTGTTCATTTTGTGGATTTGCATGAAACACACCAACCAATACATATTAGTTAAAATTACATATAGCTCCAACATATTAATTTTGTAAATAATTTACAAAGAACTTTCCTTCTCTACTTTTTTTGATGTGCTATCACTATGTTGATCAATATTTTCGTTACTTGAGACATTATGAGACAAATTTTTATCAATATACAACTTGCAACATTTAATTTAGAATTCATAAAATATATTTTACAAATAAATCAAATAATTTTCAACCCAAAAAAATTTGGTAACTGGTGCATTTAATTAGATAAACACACCTTAAATGCACCGATGTGTTTAGACCATTAATTTTTCAGGCACATCGTCATGGAAAATTATTATTTTTAAATAATTTTAAATTATTACGGTGTGATTTGTAAGGATAAACACACTGAAATGATTTAACGATGCTATTTGAAATAGTTGCGTTGATGCATTATATTACACCGGAAGCAACGATTAACAAAATAGACAGAGTAAAGAGTGTTCTAATATGTCAGTGCATTGTATTACACAGGGAGATTTGGGGAGTTATATTACAGAGGGTGCACAATAGAACATATAGCTGTTTAAAAAAAAAAACTATAGACGATCCATAGGGTTTTGATCTAATTTAATAATTGATCCCCCTACTTTACATGTCAAACACCCTATATAAAGTAAGTACACATACCCATTGAATCTAAAATCCCTAATTGAAAAACCTTAATTGCTAAGTGGTAGAGGAAGTTAAACCCTAAGGTGAATTTTTTTACGAAGAAGCAAGGGTTTAAGGTAAATATTGATTTTTTTTGGTTTTTGTCTGAATTTTAATTAAATTAATAGGAAAACAGATTGTAAAAAATTTTACTAGTAAAATCTATAGTAAATTTTATATTGTACCAATTTTTTGAATTGTGAATAGATCTAACAGAATTTGTAAAATATTTTAACAATAAAATTTCACATTTTTTCTATCTAGGGTTTTGAGTGAATCACCATACCTTTCAACTTTTGATCTTTCAGTGGATCCAAAATATTTTGCAGCTCCACATTGCTCTACACGTCTCTCCTACAAACGATCTCTCTTTTAATTAAACCCTAACATAAATTGTAAAATTTTTATTAGTAAAATAATAATAAAATTTAAATTTTTATTATGCAAATTTTTAACTGAATCACCATACCTTTCAGCTTCTGATATTCTGAATAGTTTTGCTACTCCAAAGTATTCTGGTGTTGCATAGTGCTCTTGGTATGTCTCTCTTGCAAATCACTCACTTAAAATTTTGGGTAAAATAATGAAATGGTGAATAAATTTTCACTATTTAAAACACTTTATGAAATTAGATTTCAAAAAATCAATTGACGCTCGTTTTCGAAATTTAAAAAAGAAAGAAAAAACCTCTTCACCCTGCTAATTGAAACATAACATCTCCCAACCGCAGTTGGTAGATGAAAATGGACAACCTCTTCACCCTGCTAATTGAAACATAACATCTCCCAGCCGCACTCCTGGATCAACGATGGTAATAATTGTTTGGTATAATGTAATTTCAACAAACCAATTGCATTGACATGCTTACTAATATCATTGATATTGTACTAATGACGTTCAACATTTTTGAAATTAGGATTCTAGTGATGATGAACAACCACCTACCATCTTCCAGAGCACCCCACTACCATTTCAACTTGAGAGAAGGTTGAATTAAGAGCAAGAATCAGAGAGGAAGAATACAAATAATGGTTGAATCAACCACCTATTCAATTCCCACTATGTCCACATTCACCAATTAGGAATGACTACAACAATAGTAGTTCTTCATCAGAAGTTGGCAATGAAGGAGGCAATCAAATGGAGGTTGGTATGTATGATTAATTATAGGATACGACTGCCATAGAGGCAATGTTGTTTTATGCATTCCAGAACGATGAGCTAGGGGATGATGCTCATATCATTGATACCTTATTCGAAATCCTGAAATATATTTCCACCACCCCTCTATTCGGACTTGGCGAAAAGTCAAAATTTACTCAGCTAGGGAAAACGATGTTGTTGTACAACACGAAAGCAAAATTTGGCATGTTGAATGCATGTTTCTCGACAATATTGAGGTTGTTGTTATAATAACCCTCGTCTCACAAGGTTTGGCAAAAAGAAAGCTTGGAATAAGACAAGGCATATTATTGGGAAAGGTGAGCGGTTAAAGAGACATGAGGAAAATATGTGGCATTTTCCCTTTATAACGATAGTGCAGAAAAGGAAGTGAATAGTGTTTTAGAACCAAGCAGAAAGACCATGGGTCATACAACCAGATAGTTTAAACAGTGCTGCCATGTGGCTAAATTCCGGGGGCATCAAGGAAGGCACAGGGAGTATGGAGTTTTGACCCCCAGAATCCCATGACGTCACAGCTTGGTGGGGCAGGTTTCGCTCGTTCTGTGGGTTAGCGGCATAGTGCAAAGGGACTTCACAAGCCCCCGCCAGAACTTTGTGGTGGACCCCTCGGGACGAACAAGTGGCACACTCAAAGGAAAATGTAAGATAAGTCAGGGAAGCTGGTACACGACCAGTACCAATATTAACTCGGCTCGTGGCTCACACCTACTCGGCTCTTAACATCCAATAGCCAAATGCCACATGCCTCAGTGTCGACGTCCTTATGACATCAGCCCTCCTAGTTGTCACTTGAACCTCGGTTTTCATAAAATATGGCTTGTTTAACCCTGCCTGAGACCCATTTGGCTAAATTACTAGTTTTTACGAACTCACCTAACTATTAAAGCTTGGATTAAATCAAGCAGGTCGCTTTCAGCCCCCCTGCGTCGCTTTTCCTCTTGGGTTTTCCACACTGGTCATAGGTATTTAGCCATTTCTGTTCCTTACAGTTTTCCTTTAGCTTTACTCATTCGAAATGGTCATCGGGAGAGTCAAGTCTAGAAAGTCAGAACCAGAACCCCCCCAAGCCCGTGAAGTTAGGGCCATTCCTAAATCTGACCCTCTTACTGATACACAGGCCCACATCTGTGACCCACAGTACCCCTTCAGTGTCTCCCGTGTCAGGCCTGACCTGTTAGAAAGTCATGTGAAAGGCCAAGACCGGTTCAGAGTCATTCGGTCTAAGCCTATATTACCAGATTTCTCTGCCCACTTTCCTAGTCACCGAGTTCATATGTTGGCTCAGAGATGCCTATGACGAACGTAGGGATGTATTCCTCTCAGCTCAGGGAAACAAGGTTTTCCGAATATCCCCTGAGCTTATTAAGAACGCCCTCTGTTTCTTGCACAATCCAGAGTATGTTGAGTTCACAGAGTTATCCTTGTCGCGTCAGCTTTCCAAATTACCCTGGAAACAACAGAGTGAATTCCTCTCCTCCATCTCAGACTCCCTCCTCACATCCATCCCGTCTTCAGACATGGTGCCCTTGACTGAATTCATAGATGGTCTCCATCCTGTCCTCACCTTCATTTTGGGGTTACTAGGTCTTAGGGAGGTAAAGAGGGTGTCAAAAGAGTGCATATCCCTCCTTTGGCTCATGTCTTAGCCCGAAATCATTCTAGACATCCCCACCTTTCTGGCTTTGGCCATTCAGACCCAGTTTCAAGAATTACCCTCTTCAGGGGCTTTCCGTTTCTTCTCATTGGTCTTTTACCTGTTTCTTTTCGAGCACGCTGATAAGTTCAAAGCTCTGGGCCTTGAAAATTTTTTAAGAACAAATGACCATCCAAGAATCGTTTTTGAGTGGAACGTCTCAGTACGTCAGCAGCCTAATGGGAGGGGTTACTTAAGGTTTTTGAACGAGTTCATGACCATTGCCTACAACATACTTCATGACAGCCCCCCGCCCAAGATTTTTCTCGAGTAGAAAGACTGGTTGTAGTTTGGCGATGGAGAAAGCACAGGGGATTGGTATTTTTTTGATGATTACACCAAGATTAGAGTCTACAATGATGATGTACCCCCCTACCGCCTGCCGTTGTTTCCTTCCATGCGGGTTTTTGCCCTCGAATACATTCGCCAAACCATGAAGGCGGACCAGTTCCACTTCGTCCCCGCTAATAAGGGTTATATCCTCAAGCTTCCTACCACCATCAGCCCTTTTACCATAAACTCAAGACACGCCCTCTCCACAGTGGAGATCCTACTCCAGGGAATGGATTTAGTGCTGGGGAAAGTTTGGCCCTATTACTTGAAAGGAATTATATCAAATAGGAAAGGGAAGATTAGGTCCACTACATATGTGCATGAGACTAGGCCCTTCATTGAATGGAGAGCTAACCTTGACAGATGGCCCTTGGCTTCGCAGATGGAGGCCAAATCTTCGGCAGCAGAAGGAAGGGGTGACACCGCTTCAGCAGGAATAGGAAAGAAAGGGAAAATTGATGAGGCGGATTTTTCAGAAGAGCCAGAAGGCTTGGATATAGGGGAGGGATCCCATCCCTCCAAAAAGCATAAAAGTGATGATGTGGAGATCCTATGGGATGAGATACCTCCAGAAGAGTTAATCAGATACGAGGAGCTAGATAAGAGCAAGGTTGGTTTCAGAGTAAATTATGACGGTGCTTCCTCTTCAGAACCCTCTGGGATATCACAGGCCACTTCGGTAAATAGAGCCGAAGTAAGAGAAGAAATTAGAAGCAGAAATAGGACAGTGAGGGATAAACTTCGAGCAGAACTGGCTGGTTTCATAGATAAGTATCATACCCGGCTCACCACAGAGCTGGATATGGATAAAGAACAACTAATAATCTCTATCACGAAGGCAGTGCTAGACCCTACTGCTAATGAAATTAGCTATAAGGCTTTGGAGGTTGCTGTGAATTTATCAAAGGTTCCCTTAAATGATAAACTGGGCCTACATCAATGTATCAGGGACATGTTAAGGGATGAGGTCGTGAAGCTTGCACTTGCGTTAAGGAAGCTTGAAGATAAATACAAAGAGGTGGTGGAGAACCTGAAAAAAGAAAGGACAAATGCCAGGGGGGTCAACAATAGCCATCACCATCTCAGAAGAATAATGAGTGAAAAAGGAAGCGACAAGGAAGGAATCGAGATGAAAATCATCTGGGATTTAGAGGTCAAAAACTTAGAATTAAAGAGGAGACTCAAAATTCCTCGAGGGGACTACGTGCAACCGGAGGAATTAGCCCAGGTGGAAAAATAAAAATCGGCTGTCACAGATACCCTTGCTCGGGAAAGAGATGATAACGCCAAAACAGTTGAAGAACTGGCTGCCCTCAGACAGAGATTGAATGATTTTCAAGCTAAGTGGGATACCCATGTCTGCGTAACCCCAACTCTTGATACAAAAGATGCTACCTCAACACAGTTAACCAAGGCCCTCTCAGACCTACAAGTCTCAGAAAAGCAAGCTCATACAACACCACAGAGAATTAAAGAGTTGATGGCTAGGGTGGAACAAAACGATAAAGTAATACCGGCCCTGCAAACAGAGGTGGAGGAAGCGAAGAGGGAGAAGCTGCTGCAAGAGAACGTTATCAAAGACCTAAATAACCGGATGAAAGGAAACGAAACCCTCCTGGAAGCCAGGCATCTCATTTGGACTGACATCAAGTCGAAGGTAAGGAAGTGTTGGGATTTTATTATGTTAATTAATGAGAAGAAGATTTCTGTCCGATTATGCAAAGAGAAGTTGCAGGAGGGATGGGCAGAAGCCGAGGCGAAAGTAGTCATGGACAAGAAGTATATCACCTACCTGAATGGATTGCGCTCGGAAGAGTTGGCTGTACAAGGGATTGAGGACCATTTCAAGGGAGTGATGGAAATTAGAAGGGTAATTGAGAAAGAGACCGCGTGCATAAATGCATTGAGTGGTTTGGATCGGGTTGCCAAGGGAGTGGGGAAGTTTGAGGAAGAGTGGGATGAGCTGGTGAAAGCAGGCCTCCCATCATGCTAGGATTCTATGACCGCCGCACTTTCAAGTCTAACTGATTACGAAGAGAAGCTGACAACGGTTATGAATTAGACAAACCTTCCGTATGAAAAACTACTCGTCTGAAAGCTGAGACTATAATTTCCGCCATAGGAAAGGAGATCTCCCTTCTCTGCCAGATCAGACAACGCTTGGCTGTACAAGTGGACTACTTAGAATTGACTGATATGCAAGCCTCAGTGGAGATTTTTGCCACTATGCCCCTACCAGGAGCAATCATATGGAAGAAATGTAGTAAATTTTTAAATATACCAGTCGTCACACCATCCCTCCAGTCCCCGCCTCCTCAGAAGCATAAAAATGGTTCCTTCGCGTCATCAGTGTTTCCAAATCAGTCGATAGCGGCTACACCTCGTTCTTCTAAAAGGTGATGATCATGTTCTGGCCCTAGTGGCCTTTTTATTTGTTTTTAATTTATGATATCAGGTGAAAAATTTCATTTTACACTATGCATGTTTATTTTCAGTTTAGGTTGTTTTTATTTTATGTTGGTGCTCATGTTGAGGCCACTACAGAGATGATGAGAGGAATTTTTCCTCATCATCAGTTTTTGATTCTGATAGAGACAAGAAACAAAAAAGATATTCCTGTGGACAGATGTGGATTCGAAAAAATATCTTCTGTTAACAGTAGACGGGGGATTATAAAAGAAGGGACCTGAGTTTATAGAAGGGTTCCAGATTTTCCAGAACATATTTTTTTAATTGTAAATCCCCATTTTTGTAAAGTTTTGAGGACTTCCTGTGTTTTATGTTGAAGCATCCCATTGGGAGACTATAATAAAATTATTTTGCTATGAGATGGATTCCTGGTGAGATCGGTCACAGTTTGTGTTTCCTTCTGTTATATTCATATACAAACGTTTTAGCACTTCATCAATCTTTTTATGTTATATGCTACTGGAATGCGAGCACTTGATTAACTGGAATGAATTTATCTTTTTCGGATACTCACGTCTATTAGTCCATTGTGCTTTAAATATGGCTCGGAGCTATGATATTATGTTCATATGTTTCACCTCATTCACTTAATTTTCTTCTGATATTAACTAAGTGATAGATTCTAATGTGGAAATAAGCCTGTTTGTAGTTAATACTGTCTGCATATGCTGCCATTGTTACTACGCTTTCATATCTTGATAACTGTGCACTCTGTCTCATGATCTGGCCCTCCTCACGGCTTATAAAATTCAGATTCATCTTCAATAATGAATTCATAAGACCCTCATTGTTTACATCTGGGTATTTCTGTTAGTATATCTCTGTTCCTAAGGTCTTGGTCCCACTTTATGAAATCTCTAAAAATTGTTTGTGAACAAGAGGATTTATGCCCCTGACCATGGAAAGTTTCTCTGAATCTTCTTGGCTTTAAGATGACCTAGGCACTGGTCCTTCAAAACTCAGGGCTGTCTCTAGGATTGACAACAAAGGTAATTGACTTGCATTACCAATTAAGTTCCTTAAATTTTTTCACACGTCAAATTTAAAAATGGTTGATTTTATGAATGTTAAATATTGACATCGTACAATTATATTCCCCACCAACTATAGGATATTCAAAGATGAGGTTCTTACGAGTGATAATGTATTGCCGGTTGGCTGCGAAGAGGCAAAGTAGTTGTTGAAAACGTTGGGTGTTGAGTACATATCATATCATGCATGTTTGAATGATTGTATTCTATATAGAGGAGAATATGCAAACAAATGTGGGAAGGAAAAGTACCATAATTAAAAAAAATTAAATCACATGGTACTCCTCATAAGATATTGAGGAACATGCCTATAATCCCAAGGATTCAAAGACTCTTTCATTGCAAAGAATTAGCTACGTTTCAGGGATGACATGCCTCATACAAAAGTGAGTTAGGAGTTATGTGGATCAGATGCACCAATAAGATAGAGTGTGCCTTCAGGGATGTATCCTCCTCATAGTACTTGAGGAGGCCTACATTACTCAAGAGTGCTCGTGTGGTTGCAGTAATAGGGCGAGGGTATAAATCCCTCTCCCTCTCTTTGGCCTGCCATGTTCATACCATATTGTATGGGTCTGCCTGTTGCTCCTACTCCTGCTGGTGCTCCCTTTGCTGACGTCTTTGCTACGTGATTGACATATAAAATACATTGGCCTAATACATTAAATAATTTAAAAAAAAAATTAAATGAAGCATGTATTTATAAATATGGAAACATAACTTTCAATTAAAAACAAAAAAATTATCGGTGCGCACAAAACACAGTCATGCACCGGTCCAGTGTGCACAAAACACAATCATGCAATGACTCCGGTACACTTTCAACTATAATCGCACTGCTATTGGTTCACACATAAGTATAATGCACCAATGTTGGTTCGCAAATTGAACTTTTTATAGCGGTGCGACACACGTGCACCAGTGCGCACATATAACCTTTTTGCACCGGTATAGAACATTCAGGTTGTCGAACACACCAAGCTGTAGCTATATTTTTAAATATTAAGTTTGCGGTGCATTTAGTAAATAAAAAAGCATTGGGCGTGATGCACCGACATACAATCTGTCACATCAATCCCCATGTGTTTTAGTTTATAAAACACACCGTAACAACGACGATGCATTATGTTCATGCATCGAATTGCGGTCACACTGCTATTGGTGCAATCAAAATGTATTGAACGCACCACACGGTTAAGAAAATTTGAAAAGAATGGAAAATTTAGCCTAATTTATGATTCTAATCTGCTAAAAAATTAAATTACAAAGAGACATAGACATTTCCTGGACATTTTGTCATGAGGGAGGAATTCTCAACACGTAATGGAGAAAAATAAATTTTAGGATGGTTTGAAAAAATTAAAAACTCAAATAGTGAGCACGGTACGAAAGGATGGTGAACAAGAGAAGCATCGACGTTAGGGTGCTTGCATGTGGAAAGAGTGGCACCGGTGCTTCAGATATCTCCTGCACTGTAGATTGTAAAAATGAAAATTACGACTTGGAGGGTTTTTTTTTTTTTTTTTTTTTTTTTAATATTTTTTAATATATATATATATATATATTTTTTTTTAAAATATTTAACCCTCTTCTAGTGCGGTACGTTTCTCCAAACGCACCGATGCGGGATATGTGCAAAAGCACCGCATTTTTTAATTAAAAAAATATCGCGGTGCCTTTCTTGAGACACCCCAAGGCATTCCTCTACAAGTACCGCACCGATATTGTGTTTCTACTATAGCACCGCTATTTTTTTTAGAATTTAAAAACCGCTTAGCGTTGACCTTTAGAAGATTCCTTGGGGTGTTTTGTTAAGATTTCCGCATCGAGGAGTCGTTGGAAAATAGCACCACATTTCTCTAAAATTTAAAATTATAGTGATGCTCCTTACTGGTATGCACCAGGACGTTTTACTATGTGAAGGGCACTGGTGCTATCGAATTTTCAAGCACTGGTGCATTATGCTATTTATTGCACTGTGTTTTTTTTATAATTATTTTACAAAATTTATTTTTTGATGGTGCACCATGTTATTGTAGTACCGGTGCTTGTATGGATAATAAAGCACCAGTGCATTTGTGTATTTTAGACACACCATTCAAAAAACATCCACTAAAACATCTGCCTGCTTACCTCTACTACAAACGGATTTTTAGGCTATTTTTATAGGGGCTTTCACAAAAACCTCCACTAGAAGATCTTTTCCTTGTAGTGGAAAGTACAATTTACGAATTAGAGATTAGGTTGGAGACCAAACAATGCTTATGCGAATGGACCTGCTTTCGTTCCTTGCATTGCAAATTTAGTCTATTTCCCAAACTATATCTTGAGTAAATAGTTTGATACTGATTTCTATTACGTTATACTTATGCAGAGGTGCAACATGGAGATGGATGACCAATTTTCTTGATTTTTGGCTTGTGGAGTGCTATTTTGTGTTAGCTTTTGATGATGTTTAGAGAAAAATGATTTTGTGGCAATGTGATGATGTTGAAAGTTTTCTGGATCTTGAAATGTTTGTTAATATGTTATCGATATTGTAATCTTTCCTTCTTTTCTTGTGGCATATACTAATATTTTGTTTCATTTACAAATGATTTCAACATTTTCAATTGTTCCTAAAAGAAATGCTAAAATGCACAAATGAATACATACACATAAAGAGCTTTGTATACACCACATTTGTAAACTTCGATAAACATGCGTCAGTTGCAATGTTAATTATAGTTGCAACGTTTTGTTTCATAATTGTTAATGTTTAAACCATTTAGAATAGTAACATTTCGCAATTTGATTTTCAAACTTATGCTTTTTGATACCAGAGCTTCCTTGTGCAAAGCTTATAATGAAATCTTTCATTGTGCAGAAGAAAATTAAAATAGTTTTGAAATGCTAGTTTTTAGCTTGACATAAAATAGTACAAACCATACCAAGACATAAACGGTTACTTAATTGACTTATTTGAGTAAACAAGTTCGTTTAATATTGAATAATACGAATACAATTGATAAATGTAACATCACTAAAACAAGATTGACGAATAACAAAATAAGTTTACATAGTAAATGCCCAATACATGTTATTTCACTAAATAAATAACAAAAAGACTTGTATTTATTGGCAAGAGAGCTTTATTTAATCAAAATAAAATGTGATCTAAAATATTAATAAAATAGTATCTTGAAATCGATTTCTAACGTATGCAAAACATATCAAACATGAAACATAGTAGTATCTATATGAGCAATTTTAATTTAATATCCAAAGTAATTAATAAATAACAAACATATTGTAAAAGAAAACATTTCAAATTGATTAATCATACCATAATTATATAATTTCTCATAATCATTTAAATTTCAATAAATTTAAATTAATAAAAAACTTTTAAATTCTTATCTTTATAATATATCATAGTAAATTCATATATAATTTCATTTACTTTACATACAAAATGGAAGATTCAATTATTGATTGACCCATATGTATGTCACCACTAATCTATTAGTGTGTGATTCCTATGACATGTTGGCCCATGGTTGATGGCCCATCTTTCCTTACTTACCCATCTATTTTACAAAAAGCCATTTATAAAAAAAAAACTCTTTGTCAAACCTTAAGAACACGAGTGATATCAAAGTTTTGATTAATTTTTAAATTTAACTAAATCATCAATTTTTACAATACACAAAAATGGAGCTGGTTGGAAAAAACGGACTTATGATTTGGAAAAAAATATAAGAAAAATAAAAGACAATCTAAGTACACATATCAAAATTTTTGAGGGAATTTTTAAACACGATTTCATAAAATCACAATTTGTTTAAATTTATTATTGAAGAAGTTGAATTTGTTAACTGCAAAGTGTGTTTGTGTTTATTTTTGAACAAAGATTTTCAAAATTTTAAGTTAATTATAAAAATTAAAGATTCAGATTTATTTTAAGAGTAATTATATTAATTTTATTTTTTTAATTAAATTGATTACTTAAAAAATATTATATGAATATGTGTTATATAGATATGAATTATGTTTTTTCGGGGATTTGATTTTGATGGTTAAATGTTTTTTTAATAATAATAAAGTTCTAATAGTTGGTCAATTGGGGGTTATCGTGGGTGATTAAGTAATGGTTGTTATTTCCCATCCAAGTTCAATTGGTTGCAAGTGACATGATGACATGATGATGAAAAATATTGTTGTAATGACTAAGTTCTTATGAATATTGTTGTATTGACTTTCCTTTCCCTCTAGTTAAGAGAGGATGACTTCTCAGGAAAAAAAATAGTTCTAATAGTTGATTTGTGTGTGTGTGTGTGTGTTTTCCAAATCTTGTCGATGTGAGATGTATCTGAAGTAAATGTTTTGATGTCCATAAGCATGTCCTAGCCATTTAAGTTTATATGGTTGTGTTAGTTTATTATTACACCAATAGGTGTGTCTATTTTGGAAAATGGCAGGATTTAGCCTCCATAGAATATTCTAGAATATTTACCTTGACATGTTTATTTTGGAATAAGACTTTTAAAATTTAAAATTAATTATCATTAATTATTAGGTGGATGGTAAGGATTTAACCTGCATAGAATATTATTAGTAGTATTCACAAATCAATGACTAAGTTTTATTTCCAAAGTAGTTATGCATTTTTTTTTCTTTCTTTTATTTGATTAATTTAAAAAGTGTCATATGAAATGAGTTATGATTTTTGGGGCATATGGTATTGATAAGCCATGGTATTGTAAGAAAGTCTAATTATAGATTAAGGATCTCTACGGTTAAGAATCTTGTTACATGTTTTTTTTTAAATGCATATATGTTTAACTTATATAGTAATTATTTTTATCAATAGTAATAATAATAATAATGATAATTTAGTAATTCTAATGAATTAAGGGTTATGATGTTTATTATGATTGATACCTATCAGTCTTTATCAACCATTTAATTTATATGGTTGTGCTTGTCTTAGCAATAGTCACATTCTTAGTAGTAATGACAGATTAAAGTTTGAGATTTATTTGAAAGGCAGTTATGTCCTTTTTTCTCTTTTAATTAAATTAATTAATTAAGATAATGCCCTTTTTTTGAATTAAGGCTTTATATTACTAAAAAAATCAGATTTAGATGAGTTCCAAAGAGACCATGGAGGATTCAAACTTTCCTCAACATGATACACCATGTAGAAATTATATAACATATGCATTATATATCCAGATTCTCTTGATCTAACAATATTTATCTTCTTGCTAAATAAAGAATCCTTCCACTGTTAACCTTTTGCGGAAAATCAATTGCAAACACATGAATTAATAAAAACAATCGCACATAACACAGTTGTTTAACGAGAAAGCCTGAAGCTAAAAACCCCAACTATCATATATTATGTTTCATGGAGATCATGTAACAATCTCATACAAAGCTTAGTACATCAAGCTCTCAGTACAATCAATCGTCACACACTAACATGAAGAAATATGCAAATCCATGCACTGATTTATTGCTACCTGATAGCCTGCCTCCACTACGCAATCCCTGCTGAAGAATAGCTCTGAATGAATTCGAATTACACTTGCCTTGACTGTGCAATCCTCATTGGCAACTCCAATGTGTGTGTGATGCAATCAATGCATCACTATAGTCACAATAGATAGTCCATCTCACCCTTTCACCTACCTCTCTAATCGAACTACATGCACCGTAGTTAATCAAAATAGATTTGTTCAGTTGATTAATGAGTTATTATTTGTGAATTAATTAACTAATTAATTCACTCCACTCTCACTAGTGTATCATTTAGTTAGACAAGATACAACTAGCTCAACTGAGTTTAACTCCAATAACTGAGTTAAACTGAATAACAACTCCATGAACTACTCTTCCAACTCTGTCATAACTTTGCCACTTCAGTTCTAACTGAGTCCTCCATGCATGAACCACCAGTAAACCCTAGGAATTGCGTAATTCCTTCAGCCCATTGATTTTCCAAATCTATATACTGAAATTAAGTGCTCCAAGAGAATAAGTTGTTGTTTACTGTTGGATTATTATTAAGGGCTAATAATAATCGACACTTTTATTTTTAGATCGATGATCTATAAATAGACTTCGCACAATCTTCTAAAAATATAATTTCATCTATTTTTCCAACTTGACCAACCATCCAGAAATAACATCTTGTAACTTCTGAAATATGATCACCATGTCTAAAAATAGACTTGCACCTAAAAATAGCCTGCGGGCCCACTTAGTGATGGCGACTGATTTTCACTAAGCTCATCATCTTGTTGAATCTCAGCACTCCCTCTCAACAAGATAGGGATTATCCTTCACCCCGATCTTGCCTCTATGGTATTTGAATTTGCTCCTGGTGAGCGCCTTGATCAGAATGTCTGCATCCTGATCTTCCGTAGGAATGTACTGAAGCAACATGATCTTCCACTGCACACAATTTGTGATATGATGATACCGGATATCAATATGTTTAGATCTATCATGAAAAACAGGATTAATCGAGAGTTTAATGCAACTCTTATTATCACAATGTATCACTGTAGGATCTAAATGTGAACTGAACAAATTGACCAGGATCTTCCTCATCTAGATAGCCTCACATGCAGCTTGACTTGCTGCCATGTATTCTGCTTCCGCTGAACCGAGTGCCATGGATATTTGTTTCCTGCTGTACCAAGAAACTGCTGTAGATCCGATACTGAAAACCCCTCTTGATGTGCTCTCTTTATCTGTTGGGCTGCCTGCCCAATTTGCATTCGTGAAGCCATGTGACTTCACCTCATCCGTTTGTCTGTACCATAAGCCATACTCAGATTTTCCCCTGAGATATCTCAGGACATGCTTGCCTGATTTCCAAAAGAGCTTGGTAGGCTTAACCATCACTTGTGAAAGCTGGTTCACGACATAGCATATGTCCGGTCTTGTATTAACTAAATACATGAGCGAACCCACCAAATGTCGATAAACAGTGGCATCCACTACGCCTGCCGATGTAGCATCCTCTTTCCTCCAATTTCTTGGAAGAGGAGTGTTTATAGGCTTGCAGCCTTGCATGTGAAACTTCTCCAGTATATCTCGGGCATACTTGCCTTGAGACACAAATAGTTCACCTTCCCGCTGCCATATTTCCAATCCAAGGAAATAATGAAGGAGGCCCAAATCCTTCATCTCAAAATCCTTTGCAATATCTGCCTTGCATGAGTGTATCAACTGCTCATCACCCGTTAGTATTAAATCATCAACAGAAAGAACAATGATCAAAAGCTTACCCTCCACCACAATTTGATACAGGTTTGCATTCGCCTCACTCTTGGTGAAGCCAAGTATAGTGAAATAGCTATCGATCCATGTGTACCAAGAACGAGGTGCTTGCTTCAGACCATACAACACTCTTTTGAGTCTGCACACATGCGACTCGCTGCTGAATATCTCAAATACTCTAGGTTGCTCAATGTACACCTCTTCCTCAATGATCCCATTAAGGAACACAATCTTCACATCCATTTGATGAATGTGCCAACCCATCTGCACTGAGAGAGCAAGGATGGTCCGTATGGAAGAATACCATGCGATAGGTGCAAAGGTTTCTTCATAGTCAATCCCCTCGATTTGTGAGAAGCCCCAGGCAACAAATCTTGCCTTATACTTCTCGACGCTCCCATCAGCAGCTTGCTTTACCTTGTAGATCCATCTTGATCCTACAACTGATTTACCCACCAACCTTGGGAAAATATCCCAAGCACTGTTTCTGAAAATGGAGTCATACTCCTCCACCATGGCATCTACCCATGTGGGCTCCTACACTGCTTCTTCAAAATAAGATGGCTCTGTCACGATACACTTGCTCATAAGAGCCATGTATCCAGTAAAACGGTCAGGTGACTGTCTCTGTCTGCACTGTGATGTAGGGACTCCTACATTCTGTGTCGCATCAAGCTTCAGTCTCTCAGCTTCTGTGGTACGCTTTCTACCTTGTCTGATGTTTGGTTATGCATGAGTGGACTCCTCCACTCCATGAATCTCCTCCTGTGGCTGATCCACATCTAGAGGCTTATCTTTGGGAACAAGTAGCTCCTCCTCTGCATGCAAGTGTAGCTCCCTCTCAAGCAACAACTTCATGGCCTTCACCTCATTGAATTTTATATCCCGTTGCACCACAGTCATCCGACTGTCTGGAAAATACACACGATAATTATGGGGTGTTTCTGTGTACCCCACAAATATCCCAACTTCTGCAGTCGGCTCTAGCTTCTTCCTGGCGTCCTTTGTCACATGAATGTAAACAAATGAGCCAAAAATCTTCAAATGAGTAATATCAGGCTTATTACCAGTAAAAGCTTCTTCAGGTGTACTCATTCCAAGTACTCTATGAGGACAACGATTTTTCACATAAACTGCAGTGTTGCATGCTTCCGCCCACAAGTGCATCAGTAGGCCCTGGTCATTTGCAACACCCACGATCGTTCTGTTCTTCCTCTCCGCGACCCCATTCTGCTGTGGGTTATGAGGTGCTATGAGTTCTCTTCGAATTCCTTCTTTGCTATAGAAGTCTTTGAATTCGTTCGAGATATATTCACCACCGTTATCGCTCCGTAGAGCCTTCACTTGCTTCCCCGACTCCTTATCCACCAATGCTTTAAACTCACATAACTTTGAGAATGTTTCGCCCTTCTTCTGCATGAAGAAGATCCAACATCTATGAGAATAGTCATAAAAATATATAACATAATACCTATGTTTTTCTGTTGAAGCAACCGAGAAAGGTCCACACACGTCTGTGTGAATTCTCTCCAGGATCACCGAAGCACAATTCTCCTTCTCATGAAAGGTGGTCTTCAAAAACTTACCCATATTACATCCCTTGCACTGATCTGATTGCGCAAGAGTACCCTTGGGAATTCCAGTAGAAATCATCTGCAAAATCTTCAAAGCGCCATGGTGAAGATGGCCCAATCTCCTGTGCCATAATTGTGCCCTCATCTTGGCTCACCACTTCTTCTGCTTTGCCCACCATTGCATCACAACCATCTACCTCTAGCTTGTAGAGGTTCTTAACTCAAATCCCTATCTTCTTGGTTTGACCCGTTGTTTTATGTCTAAGGAAGTATTTTCCCTCACTGAAAACAACGTCATAACCTTTGTCTTCCAACATTGCGACCGAGACCAAGTTCTTCTTCAAACCTGGAACATGCATAACTTCTTTCAACAGAAATGGATTACCTGACTCCCTCTCAAAGGTAATGGTCCCAATTCCAGTCGCACTGTATTGACCATCGTCGCCCTTCTCTATATGCATTTGGATATCCTTCTCCTCCAGGTAACTAAACAACTCCTTGTCTCCCGTCATATGGAAAGACACACCACTATCAAGATACCACACCAATCCCATTGTGCTTGAAACCAAGCATGCGATCAAGGAGAAATTAATTTCAAATTACGAGGCTAAGTCCTCACCTGCTGCAGCTTCAACAACCTTCTTGTTCTTCTTCTTCTGTGGGCAGTTAGTGGCGAAATTCCCATGCTCGTGACAGTGAAAACACTTCACTTTGGACAAATCCCGCTTCTTGCCTTTAGCCTCGGATTTTGAAGGGAATTTATTCCCCTTCCCTTTCCTTGCTTTGGAAGCCAAAGAGAAATTATATTCATCTTCATTATTCGATGAAGAGCCATCCCTGGTACTTCACCTTATCTCCTCCTGCACAAGATCCGGCCAAAATCGCTCCCATCCTGTCAGTTTCTCCCGTCCATTGACAGAGTCTTCATAGCTATGCCAACTCTTCGGAAGCCCAAGGAGAGCCGATCTCACCAAGTATTCATCATCAACAATAATCCCCACACTTCCCAGTTCATTCTTGCAGTGGAAAAACTTTGTGAGTTATTTTGGAATACTGTCGCCCTTCTCCATTTTTATTTTTCTAAGCTTATCTTTAAGTGCCAACTTCCTCTAGTCGCTTCGGCTTTGGAACAAATCTGTCAAAGCCTTCCACATTGCAAATGGAGTGGCTTTCTCGTGAAGGCTAGACAAAATATGGTCCTTCACACCTTCCAATGGAATTCTTCTTGTCTTTGTTACCTTCTTTTGCCATGCGTCAAGTCCTGCAGCATCACTAGAATCTGACTTAGGAACTTTGCTATCGATGAACTCCTTCTGTCCATTATCTTCCAGCACTGCCTCTATCTTGTCCTTCCAGGCTATGTGATTCGAGCTGCCATCAAGGGCATACTCCAATCACAACCCATTGGAAGACATTTCAATGTATACTCAACTGTCGCACCAAGAATTTTCTGTAGCAAATTCAAATTTTTCACCAGCACAAACTCAACAATTCTTCACAATTGCAATCTTCAAGAATTAACATTGCTCTGATACCATGTAGAAATTATATAACATATGCATTATATATCCAGATTATCCTGATCTAACAATATTTATCTTCTTTCTAAATACATAATCCTTCCACTATTAATCTTTTGCGGAAAATCAATTGCAAACACATGAAGCAATAAAAACAATCACACATAACACAGTTGTTTAACGAGAAAGCCTGGAGTTAAAAACCCCAACTATCATATATTATGTATCATGGAGATCATGTAACAATATCATACAAATCTTAGTACATCAAGCTCTCAGTACAATCAATCGTCATACACTAACATGAAGAAATCTGCAAATCCATGCACTGATTTCTTGCCACCTGATAGCTTGCCTCCACTACGCAATCCATGCTGAAGAATAGCTCTGAATGAATTCGAATTACACTTGCCTTGATTGTGCAATCCTCATTGGCAACTCCAATGTGTGTGTGATGCAATCAATGCATCACTATAGTACAACAGATAGTCCATCTCACCCTTTCACCTACCTCTCCACTGGGTCTCCACTGGAACTGACATGCACTGTAGTTAACTGCTATATTTGTTCAGTTGATTAATGAGTTATTATTTGTGAATTAATTAACTAATCAATTCACTCCACTCTCACTATTTTATCATTCAGTTAGACTAGATACAACTAGCTCAACTGAGTTTAACTCCAATATCTGAGTTAAACTGAATAACAACTCCATGAACTACTCTTCCATCTCTGCCACAACTTTTCCACTTCAGTTCTAACTGATTCCTCCATGCATGAACCACCAGAAAACCCTAGGAATTGCATAATTCCTTCAGCCCACTGATTTTCCAAATCTGTATACTGAAATTAAGTCCTCCAAGAGAATAAGTTGTTGTTTATTGTCGAATTATTAATAAGGGCTAATAATAATAGACACTTCTATTTTTAGATCGACGATCTATAAATAAACTTCGCACAATATTCTAAAAATATAATTTCATCTATTTTTCCAACTTGACCAACCATCCACAAATAACATCCTGCAACTTCTGAAATATGATCACCATGTCGAAAAATAGACATAGTCTAAAAATATACTTGCACCTAAAAATAGCCTGCGGGCCCACTTAGTGAAGGTGAATGATTTTCACTAAGCTCATCATCTTGTTGAATCTCAACACACCAGTCTACCAGACCAAAAAAGGCTCCATTCCCACCAACTAACTAAAGACTTGCATACCGCAAGTATCATAAGAGCCTCGACTAGGGCTATGCTTGTTAATTTCCTTACAGATCTACATGTTCCTAAATACAAACAACACCAACGTTGTTCCAACCATAAAAGGTTTACCCAAAAAATAGATTTATAACCTTACAAAAATTTTCCGACCCTTACACTTGAAGACCAAAGTAAGACCATATCGTTGTACCTAGCCATTATCCCTACGAAAAAGAGACCAAAAAACACGCGAAGTGCTCAAACGAGTGAGCCATGCGTCACCATGCAAACCAACATATGACGAGGAGACCAAAAGAGGTGCCAAACATCCTACATCATGAGCCAAGAAATTTCACTGTAACCTTCAGGTTACACTACCTTCCAACCATGATTGCTAGTCATTTTCTGAAGAATAAATATTTTCTAGATACCTCACGCTAGACCCAAGAGGATCTGTAACAACCCTAGTGAAAATTCCATGTAATAAAAGTTAGTAAAGGAAAAAAAATAACCAAGTTCATGGGACACGTATTCCAAGCTGAATGTTGGGAAAAACATCATAGTGTGAGTGTTCATATGGTTTATTATGGCTATGGATATTGACAAAGGCAATGGCTAAGGCTTTGAAAAGACAAAGTGAAATTTATTGGAATTTAATTATGAAAATAATGGAAAATAGGAGAAAATGGAGGTGAAAGGTCAAAGGTTGCATGTGAGGATGAAAATGAAGGAAAATAATGGAAAATTAAGAAAATAGATGCCTCATTAATAAAAAGACTTCCGAGGATCAGTTCACAAACTTTTGTCAGTGCAATTTTGGAGCTCTCATTATTCTGTCTCTCTCTCATACTCTTGGATACTTAGATGTTTCTTAGAGAACTCTTGGAGAGTGTAGCATAATTGGATATTTGGAGCAAGAAGGAAAAGGAAGAGCAAGAAAGTGCGAGAGGACATCATGATCAACAACTACAACGAATTTTTATTGCAGGTACTAATTTTCATGTATGGTGTATGCATGTGGTTTCTTGGTCATGATCTGTCATTGGCATGGAGGATTAATTGCATTGACAGTGGAATTTCCTAGCCTTGCCATTTCCTGGATAGCCATGGTGTTGTGGGTTCATTTCATTGCTGTTTTTGTTGTTGTTTTTTTTTTACTGGTTGGTTCTCATGTTCCTTTGGTTGTGGGTTGAATTATTAGTTCCTAGACGCCTTGGTTGGACAAACACTATGGAAGCCCTGTAACAAATTGGGTTGAGTTACTAGTAGTGCAAGCCTTGGTTGGACAAGCACTTTGGAAGCCTTAGGTGGGTTGAGTTACTAGGCCTAGAAGCCCTAGTTGAACAAGCTCTCTGGAAGCCCCATGACAAATGTGGGTTGAGTTACTAGTTCTAGATGCCCCGGTTGGAACAAACACTCTGGAGCCTTGGAACAAATTGGGTGGAGACCAATCTTTGATTGTTGTGATGTCCGACCGTGAGGCGAAATCACTGGTTGAGGGTTTAGGTGGTTCGGCCTTTAGAAGTCCTGGTTTGGTTCAGATGGATTTATTTTATGAGAGCCCACATTCATGCTTGGAATATGGAACAAGGGTGACTAGCTGAATTGAGATTTGGCTCAACCATGTCTATGGTCGGGTGGAATGTGAAAGTCCCATACTTGGTTGAATTTTTATTATGGAAATAAGAGCTCTTTCGTCTTGTATTGACAGGTAAATATGCTTGTTATTGTGTGTCTTCTATGTTTGTTGTATGCTTGTCATTTTTGTTGCTTATATGCTAGTTATGACTGAGTTTTATGATGGTGATGTGTTATGAATATAATTCATAATTCATAATAATAAATATAATAATAAATAATAAGTAATTAATTAATGATTAGTTAGTTAGTAATGAAGAGGCATGTCTTAGAGACATAGCCATTTGTGAAAGGGAACCCGCCTAGGGTATATAAGCAGGTCCTCATTCTCATTTGTAATCATCCTATCAACAATTCTTTGATATAATATACAATTACAATTTCTATCCTACAATGGAAGTCTTTGTTTATGAAATATTTTAATATTTTCGCTGCGTATACGACTATTGGTCGCTACATTGGCAACAGAGCTACGTCTGATCCGGCCTTTGGCCATCAACTCTTCATCAACCTTGTTGCCATCATAATTGAAGCATTTACCACACTAAATTTAAGAGTCAATTGAAGCATTCACTACACTAAATTTCAAATTTTCTCTATTTCGCTAGGCCTTTGGCAATTAAAAAAAAAAATAAAAAAAAATAAAAGATAGAAGGAAAGTTTTAAAAAAAGGAGAAATAAATTAGAAGGAAAAAAATGATTTAAAAGAAAATAGTTCCAAAAGAAAAAGAAAAATAAAAAATGGTTCTACATTATTGATAAAAATTACATGATAAAAAAACTATACATAAGATAAGGAAGATTAGATAATATTATTTTGATTCTTCTTTAAGTGGTTAACAAGGTCGTGGTTTTCGAAGCCCATGGTAATTTCCCATGGCATTTTCAAGGTAAAATAAGAACAAAAACCTCTTTGTGTGAATGGTAAGTTTAATTTTTTACGTGGAGAAAATTAATCGAGCCAAATAAACATAAATGGACATATATTTTATATTATACCCGAGAGGTGAATAGCCACATTTCACTAGGGTTGTAACTTTTCAAAAAAAAAAAAACTAGCAATTGCACCATATGTTGCAAAGGAAACACTGTAAAGCAGTAACATAGGAAAGAGCAGTATAGAGGAAAAAATATGTGAAATGTTATGTTATTTAATTGAATATAAAATGTTTTGTCAGAGATTCACAAAGTGAATCCCCTGTGATATGTCAGAGGTTCACTGAGTGAATCCCTTGTGACTAGGATAGGGACGTGGACAGTCAATGTACATTTATGGTGTTTGAAGAAATTGTCAATGGTTAAAGTGAGAAACAAGAAGTGTTTGTGCATTCTAGGTCTAGAAGAGAGTACACTGCAACTTTAAATGTTTCCAAGGATGTTGTTTGGTTGTAATAGCTATGCAAAAACATTAGACATGAACACGGGCCTATGATTATTTTTTGTGACAATTATAATGCATTGATTTAGAAAAAAATCATGAGTTGTATTCACAGAAAAAAGCATACACATAAGAGAGGTAATTGATTTCATTAAACTAACCATAGTCAAGGTTAAAAATTGAAATAATATAAAATTATTTAACAAGAAAAATATGGAAGGAAATTTGCCTGATGTTAGGGGAAATGTGAGGATTCAACCTTAATTAATGTAAAATTTCCTAAGTAAGAAATTGTAAAAATATTACAATATATATAACCATAAAATTAAATAATTTATTACCATATACACTTATGGTTATAATTATTTTGTTATTTCAAATTTCATTTTTAAAAGTAAATTTTCTTATTAACTATAAATTAATTTAAATATATATATATATATATATATATATATATATATATATATATATATATATATATCATAACTATTTTTCTACTTTTATTTTATTATGTAAAGGTTCATTTCGTGAATTTTATTCTCTTCATTCACTACAAATTGCTTTAAAAAACATAAACTTAAAAAAATAAAAAGTCTTAAGAAAACTGGGAGAAAAGTAATGCCATGTTAAGAAATGAATATCCAATTATCAATCATTAATTGTGGGTAAATGTTGGAAGACTTTCTTCCTAGTTCTCATCTTCATGAGTATATTGTCAATGAATTCTCATTTACAGATAGGTACATTCAATAAATTTTACTACAATACAATACAATGCACTTATTCACTGAAACATATTTATAGATAGCTCTATATCACTTTCACATATTGTATACATTGACCATTTTCTTTACATTGTGGGGAGAAGGTAACCAACATCTCATTTTCTCCATTGCTACAGTAGTCGATGAGATTTCTTGCCATGAATTTGCATTATTTTGTGATCAAATTACAAAACATGCATTTGGGTTCTCATCATTGAACAATTGGGGAGGATGGAAATTTTGGATGACATATCTGGGAACAATGGAAGTGCCTCCATCGGTCTTATGTCCATCGCCATTTCCATTTCCATCACCCTTCTTTTTATTAATATTATCATTTTCCTTTTCTAATTTCTTTTGCGGTATAACTTGGGCGTGTTTACGCGCCTTCTTGTGAATATGATCCACCAAGGCCTTTGGACCCATCACCCCCCTTACTGTACATTCTGGTGCTTAAATTCGTCACCCATGATGGGCATCGCCATTCCAACATTTACAGAAATCTAAAAGTCAGACATGAAGTCTACCTAAAAACTCCTTCCATCCTAGGAGGGAGAGAGACTGACGAGTTTGAAGTACCTTTAAAAATGAGCAAAACACTCGTATGATGAGATTGAGAATTATAATGCACATAATCTAAGCGTAACGTGAGTACGTTGATTGTGCGTAGAATGAGAAGCAATATAATGTTATAGGGTTATTAGTGTGCTCAGTAGTAGTATATGTTATTGGTTGTATAATTTAAATTTAACAACTGACCTATGTTACTGAGCTCATTAATAGCCCTATAACATTGTATATATTAATTGCCTAATAAAAAAAGCATAGAATCTACATGCTCAGGAAAAGTAACATGACGTGGCAGGATGGGAATGCACAAAACCTGAGTGTAACGTGCTTATTAGTGTGTTTCTTTTACGACAGACTGACCAAAAAGTAACGCACTTGTTGCTGTGAAAATAAAAATAGGTTTTTTTTCTTTTTGTTTAAGCACTTATGTCCAAAACAATGTTTGGTTTTTCAACCCTTTTACCCAAAACATCCTTTAGCAAAAAACTTTCGTGATTCGGGTAGGAAGAAATTCTGATAGGAATGGAAACAATTTCAATATGTAAAACATAGGGGATAGGGAGTCAGTGACAAAAGTTAGTTGTTTAAAGTTCAAAGAATATTGTAATCTCACTTTAATCGTGTATGTATGAGATGGGATAAACACAATAAATAAATGAAATGAAATATCCTTTGTAAAATAATTTTAATGATGTTAATGGTGCATTACGATCCTATGTGTACTCCCTGCGTAAAAATGATATACTCAACACATATTCATGAACATAAAAATAATCAAATTCTTATAATCATAGAAATATACAAACTAATATACTCTCTATGTAAACATATTTTTTGAAGAACAATTTGACATGAAGAGAATCTAGAAATCATATCCTGATAATCACTAATGATGGAAATAAACAAAATAAAGTATAGATAAATGAACGACACACAAATGCGTAAAAAATCTGAAAAGAACCAGACGATTCTTATTCGATGCATCTAACTAATGCATCCCTAGCCTTGGGAGGATCATACATTTTTTCCCATCTCTTCCCTTTATTTATCTGCAACATACAATACCATGGCCGTTTCTGAACTTGTTGGTACAGTCAAGCCCCATAGTAGAATCGAAAAGCAAGCTTTCAAAGGGGGGAGAAGTGGCACCCGGCTTGAAGTTGCATAACTTGCAGTCTACGAAAAGAATAGACAAGGTTCATTTGCAGAAAATTTGGAATCTTGATGCTCAATGTCTTTCATATACAACCAAAGAGCTTTATGAATAGAAAGACCATGTTCACTGCTCCAATTTCATGCACACAATGTAGTTGTTTGGAGGACCTAAAACCGTTTTCTTTATTCTATTATTTTTGTAACCAATTAATAACAATATTTAATCCCAAGATAGATATTATTTCAATCTTCTAACATCAAAACACAATGGTACAAGTGGCATGAGGAGAGTTGTTTTCAAATAGGGACGCTTTATAACGTAAATATTTAGATCCTGTAAATTACACTGCCCAAAGTTATAATTCTACCTAATTTCAAACAAAGAAAAAAAAATCTAATAATTGCATTAACTAGGATTTAAAATTCTAAGAATTTTTATTTTAAATGTGAATATGCTGAAAACCCAAAGGATAACGAACAATTTTTTATCGCCGTAAAAGTAGAGGATGATTATGGTTTTTATTTTATTTAATATTTAAAACATTACATTAATTTTTTTTGAAGAGATAGAAACAACCTAGAGCTAAAAAAATCTTTATCATCGTGAAAGCAGAGGATGATTATGGTTTTTATCTTATTTAATATTTAAAACATTACATTAAATTTTTTAAGAGATAGAAAGAACCATAGCTACTTTTTTTAAGATAGAAACAACCCATAGCTAAAAAAAACTTATACTAGAAGGTGAAAATCTATTAACTTATATTAAAAGGAAAAATCCATTAACTTGTAGAAAAAAGGGAAAGGCCATTAACTTGGATATGAGCAAATATCATTCTACCTAATTTCAAACAAAGTAAAAAAAAACTTCTAATTATTAGATTAACCAATTCTAGGGATTTATATTTTAAATGAGAATCTGCTGAAAACCCAAAGGACGACATTTTTTTTTAATCAACGTAAAATAAAAATATAATTATGGCTTTTATTTTATTTAATATTTAAAATAATACAAAAAAATATACTAAAAAGGGAAAATCCGAAAATCCACTAACTTAGATATGAGAAAATATCAACATTTGAGACCTGCAAATATTCACATAGTTAACATATCTCAATCTACTGTTTACAGTCAAGTCGACACCTTAGGAGTGTGCCCATATAGCTAATATATGAGTTAATTCCCATACTCATCCCTCTAATAGTAATGCCCACGACGAAGCGGAGGAGCTAGCTGTGGATAGAATTTTTGTGGCCTGTTGTTGTAGGGAGTGAATTGATGTCCATATCCAACTGCATAATCGTTCTGTTCATCTACACACAATGGCCAAAATATAATTAACACACCAAAGTACAATGAATTTAGTATTATTATAAACTTTTGGCATTGTCTATTGAGGAAAAAAAATTATTTGGATGGTAAAAAGTCTCTGCAATCTAATTTTTTGTTTCTCAAATAATTTGATAGCAACAAATTCTAATTTTGATGATGAAAATGGATTTAGCATTATCAAAAAATCATATTGAAGCTGAATTTTGATGGTAGAAATGAATTCAATAGCATCAAAAACCCATTAACCACCCAAAATATTAAAACTTGACAACTATAATCTAGATTTCCCAAAATTTCAATCTTACTAAAATTTCAGACCAAATTTACAACTTCGTTAGACTACGGTTACAATTTTAAAAAACACTAAAAAATTGTGAACATAGCCTTACCATAATGTGGCCTGTAGCCATGACGACCATGCGCTGATGCCAATGACCAACAAACACACATGCTTAATTTCATTGCTTCACAATCGAATAATAAAAATACTTACACACATATATGGATCGTTAATCCAATTCAAAAATATTAGATATGGATTGTTAACCCAATTGAAAAATATTAGAATAATAATAATGCTTACACCACGGAGGAGAACTATCATAGCGAGAAGGATTGTAAATGACAGGACAAGGGTAATCGCCTTGAGGATTATCATAGCAAGAGGGGTTGTAAAGGACAGGGCCAAGGTAACGGCCTTGATGTGACTGAGGCTTAGAGCGACCGATTCTGAAACCTGCGCTTATTCCCCGATCGGTTTCTTCAACATCCTCTCCATCTTGTTGGGCTTCATGCCCCCGGCTTGAAGCTGCATAACTTGCAGTCTGCGGAAAGAAGAGATGAGGTTCATTTGCATAAAATTTGGAATCTCGATGCTCAAAGTCCTTCATATACGACCAAACAAATTTATGAACAGTAAGACCATGTTCACTGCACCAATTTCATGCACACAATGCAGTTGTTTGGAGGACCTAAAACCGTCTTCTTTATTCTATTATTTCTGTAACCATTTAATAATAGTATTCAATCCCAAGGTAAATATTATTTCAATCGTCTAACATCAAAATCAATGGTACACAATGGTACAAGTGGTAGTTGAGGGGAGTTGTTTTCAAAGAAGGGCGCTTTACAGTGTAATTAAAAAAATTATAAATACAAATAAATAAATAAAACTATAATTTACTTAGTCAAAGAACTCATCACTAAAGGAAGGGTATATTTAAGGTTATATAAAGGAAGTATATAAGGAATTATCAAGGCAATTAATATTAAGGAAAAGTGAGGTTAAAAAAAAAGAAAAGATTATATAATACTCAAAGTCAACTCACAAAACAAAAATGGGATTAATCATGGAAAAAAAATGATGGAGATAATGGAGCTCAAGTCTAAAATGACGAAGGAAGAACTATTTTCCTACGATGGTCTTTCAGTTATGAATCATAGATTAATTACATTAAAGGAAGTATCTAAGGTAAAGAAATTAATATCGCTATCAACACACGTGACGAGGAAAACTACATCAACATTAATTTGGCAAATCAACTATTAATTCTAGAGTCAAGCATTGGTGAAAGGAAAAATATTTGTGACATAAAATAATATGAAATTAGTGATTTACAAGTGAAAACAGATCATTATGAGTACATATCTCAATTTCATGTTGTAACTATGTATGATAGAAATATTGACATCATTCTTGGTCAATCTTGGTTTAAGGATTTGGGTACATTCATGTTAAACATGGAGAAACAAGTTTTGAGTTTTCCTTATAAGGGGAAGATGGTCACATTTCGAGACATGACAATGGAGTCAAAATCAATAATGTTTGCATAAGAAGACTTTAAGGATATCTTAGACTTGATGTTCAAAGATAACAAAAAAACTATATCAAGGAAGCAAAAAGAGCTTGAAGAAGTCATCTCCAGCAAAGACAAAGAAGTTTCACACTTTAGAGATCACCAAGAAAAACTACTCGAATAAGTCAAGGAAGCTAAATCATCAAAGAAGGAACTCAAGAAGCATGTATTAGAACAAGAAGAAGAAAATGTATGTTTTAAGAGCCTTAATTGGACATTATTATAACAAATCAAAAGTTTAAAAGATGATGAAGCTACTAAGAATAAAATCAACAATTTAGAAAAGGATGAACTTGTACGTTTAAGGAATCATAACCAAAACCTACTTACACAAATAAAGAAACTTAAAAATGACAAGAAATCACTGAATGACAAGATAGAACAACTTCAAAGAGAAGTATTGACGTCATCAGTCGTTTCAATTCAATTTGAACACAAAGGGATTAATATTGATCCAGTCAATATCACAAGTAATGAAGAAGAAGAATCTAGAGAAGCTAAAAAATATGCAGAAGTTGCAATTCAAACTTTGGGCATCCCAATTGATGATTCAGTCGCCCACTCAACAACAACAACGCTTGAAGGAAATCAAGAATCAACGACTAACATGATAAGGGAAAACCAAACCAAGGGAGTTATGTATAGACATCCAAATCACAAGAGCAAAATTTCTAATCAAGCTACATACCAATATCACTTAGGAAAAAAAATAAAAATAAAAATAAATTCATGTTCCTAGGGATACTGAAGCTTGCAGAATCCATTCATACGATAATTATTCACCACACATCTCCAAAGATCATAAGATACACCAGAAGATCAATCTAGGATGGTCTGATCTGTTCTCGGTATGACCGTTTTGTCTATCACTCAGAGTATCATATCGTCTTGTATCGTCGAAGATGAAAGTACAAGGATGAGAAGATGTTCTTAAGTAAGCTTTGAGGACAAAGCTTCTTGAAGGGAGAGGCCGTGTTATGAATATAATTCATAATAAAATAATAATAAATATAAATGTAAATATAATAATGAATAATAAGTAATTAATTAATGATTAGTTAGTTAGTAATGAAGAGGCATGTCTTAGAGACATATCCATTCATGAAAGGGCACCTGCCTAGGGTATATAAGTAGACCCTCATTCTAATTTGTAATAATCCTATCAAAAATTCTTTTATATAATATACAATTACAATTTTTATCCTACAATGGAAGTCTTTGTTTACGAAGTATTTTAATATTTCCGCTGTGTATACGACTCATAGGGGCTTCACTGGGCGAGCAATACCATACCACGTGGGTTCATAATGGAGGATTTATATTGAGGAAAATATGACATAATATGTTGGGGAATATATAGGGGGTAGAGGGTTTTTCTATTGGGAGGTAAAAAAAATGGAGCTTAAAGTCAATGAAAAAATATAAAGGGGTATAAAAAATGTTAATAAAAAAATGAATACATCAATATCTAGTGGAAGTAGGGGTTTTTTAAATTGGTACGATGTATTGGGTTCGTATTGGTAAGGGGTTAAATAATGTGATTTTAGGGATATTTTACAATATGTAGTCAAATTTAGGGTATTGTTTAATATGCCACGAACACACCTGATAGGTCATAGGTTCATTGAGTGAAGCCCCTGTGATACGACTATTGGTCGCTACATGATGAAGTATGGCTCTCATCATGTTTTGATTCATAAATGAATGAACATTGTATTTATGCCTAAGTAGATGATAATGTAGTTAATGTGATGAGACAATAATGCTTCTTAGCGATTCTGAGATAAGTATGAGACCGCTATGCTTAGATATGTTATTTAAACATGTAGATTACATAGTTGTGATATGTTTGATCAAATGTCTGTCATGGCTAGTAGGGGTCCAATCAAGTCCTTGTTTGAATGTTTTCTTGTGCATCATTATTCTGTTGTTATATTTCATTTATGAAATTGTCATTGAGTTATGGGAAGTGACCTAGGATCTGGGCATGAAAAAGTGGCTCAAATATCGGGGATGCTGGCACAGGTCTGTGGGAAAAATTCCCTGGAGACACGCATGCCTATGTTGTGGGAGTGTCCAAAGCCTCCCATACGCACCCATGCTTATAATGTGGGAGCATCCAAGGGTTAAATAGTCTAAAAACTCAATGGGACCTAGGGGCTGGATACCTAAGTGGTTGGGATGGCCACTGGGAGTTTCGTTGCTAATGTGGAAGGTCTTTTTGATGTGTTTATGTCGATTCCACTTCCTTAAGGTCACCTAGGAGGTTGAATAAGATCATAGTAACTCTTCATCATATTTTTACCTTGGTTTGCTGGTTACTTGGGTAGATGTGGGAGGAGGGTGTTACAGAGTGGTATCAGAGCATGGTTCACCCCTTGGACTGGATGGATGGTGTGTTTTGGTCATGCATTCATGCTACTTGCACGTGTGCTAATAATCCTTGTGGTATATATGCTGGTTGTATATGCATGGAGTCGGTCGTGGTTGTAGTGATGTCGCCATGTGAAAGAGGATGTTGTTGTTGTGAAACATGTTATCATGAGTGTATGACTGGTTACGTGTTGTTTATACATGTCAAGTGCTTACATGTATTGTATGTGTATGCTTGGTTACATGTTGTTTATTCTTGCATATTATTAGTGTTTACGCTTATGTATCGTCTGTGTTCATGCTTATGTATTGTCCATGTACATTGGTATGGTGGATGTTTTCATGGTATGTGTAGTGGTATGGTCATGCATTGACGACTTGACTCTAGCTAAAATGACGTTTAGGTGTTGATACACCTATGTGTTATATGTCTATGTGCTGATATGATTATATCTATACATGCATTATGCTGATTGGTTGATCTTGCATATGAAATATCCTCCCCAAATTATGCTAAGGTACGTTGGTTTATTTTGATTTGGTTTAGCTGACATAGTATGCATTGCAGGAAATAAATCAAAGATGAATAGCAAGATGGTAGACTAAAAAGATTCTCCCTATGAATTAGATGAGCAACATGGTGTTGGGAACTCTTATGACTTGGTAGACACATTGAGAATTTTGAAGGAAGAAATAAGGAGTTGCAAGGAAGATAATGACAAAATCATACATGCACAGGAAAAGTGAGCAGAGGTTAATGCAGTAATCCTTAAAAATTTGTCAGATTTGCAGAAACAAGGACCACTTTAGATCAAGTATGGACACGAGGATGATACTAATGGGGAATATGGTAGTAGGTCTCATGGTGGTCACAAATCAGATAGAGATGACACGATTAGAGATGGCATGTTCTTCGACACTCCAAATAGGAGAGGTGATAACCACAGGTATCATTCTAGTTCTGGTTCTGATAGGCATTATGATCGTCATCATTATCATCCTTACATAAGGAGTGACAAGGGATATTTTCTGGATGAGTTCAAGAAAGAAAAACCACCTAAATCTAATGGAGAGATGAAGAAACAACAGGATGCAGAGGCATAATTACTTGGTATGAAGAAGTTCTTTAGGTTGCATGATTACTCAAAAAACATGAAACCCATAATAGCTACGTTTAGCCTAAAAGGTAAAGCAAATATTTATTAGGAAGATGTGAATAACTTTAGAGATATATATGAGGAGGATATGAATTGGAGTGAGTTCGAGAGACTATTCCGAAATAATTATCTACCAGAAAGATACTATGATGATAGGGAAAAAGAGTTTTATGAGCTAAATATGGGATCTATGAGTGATGAGGAGTACACCAACATGTTCTTGGAGTTATTGAGATATGTGCCTTACCTCAAGGAGGAGGAGGCCAAGATTTAGATATTTATTAGTGGGTTTCCAATAGCATTCAAAGACAGGATTGAGTTTGATGATCCTAAATCATTGGAGGAGGCCATTTAGAAACTAAAGCATTGTTATGAGCAATCAAATTCATTTAGATCTAACTAGAAAGGTAATGCTTTTAGATCTAATTCATTTTCAACTAGAGCTTTGAACATCTTAAAATTTTCAAATGCTTCATCTTTATGTTTTAGTAAACCGATCCAACACATTCTAGAGAAGTCATCAATAAATAGAATATAGTATTGTTTTCCACGAGGTGAATTTTTCCTTACAGGTCCACATAAATCAGTATGTATAAGTTCAAGAGGCTTACTTGCTGATCCTTCTTTGGCATTGAATTGCACCCTGGTTTTCTTATCGAATTGGCATGATTTGCATATGGTACTTTCAGGCAGAGTGATGCTGGGTAGATCACAAACAGCTTTGAGTCTGCTAGATTTGCTTATTTGAGAGAAGCTCAAATGTCCCAATCTTCTATGCCATAGCCAATTTTTTTTAGATTTACCTAAGTAGCATTTCTCTTGGCCCCATTTTAATATATACAAATTGCTTGGTGTTCTAGTTCCTTTTATTACAGTTTTTCTTTTGTCAAGTTCACGTACTACACATTATTTTGAACTAAAGACAACTTCATTTCCTTGATCACACATTTGACTCACACTCAACATGTTATGCTTTAATCCATCCACATACATAACATTGTTATCTTTCACCTTTTATTTAAGAAAAACATAACCTTTTCCTTTAATGACAACAGGTGAGTCATTTCCAAAGGTAACATTCTTTTCCTTCTCTAGAGCATTGTATGAAAGGAGTTTACTTTTATCACTTGTCATGTGTTTTGAGCATCCAATATCAATGTACCTTTGATTTTCTTCCCCTTCTGTAAATAAAGCTATGCCACAACTTTCAACCTCTAAGTCGTTCTTTATCTATACCTTGGATTTTGAAGGAATATTCTCTTTTGGCTGAAGTTTGCTCCTGCATTCAGATTATTTGTGTCCAAAGTTATTGCAATAAGAACATTCAATTTCATTTTGAAGAGGATAAAAGTTGTTATAAGTATTCTTCTTTATTCCAGTCTCATTTCTTTGCTTCCTTGCTTCTCCGGTCATGATGGTTTTGTATGCAACACATTGAGCAGCTTTATGACCAAAATTATGACATGAGAAACATTGTCCATTAAAAAAGAAATTTATGTGATCATGAAACCTTTTATTTATGTTTACCTGTTGATTGATATTTCTGTTATTGTTCTTCCTTGTATTGAAGAGGTCATGCTTTGCTTGTGTAGTCTCTTTTTTATTTTGCTGAGTGAAAAAATGTTGCTGGCTAGCTTTAGCTGCATTTAGATAGCTTGGTGCTGAAGACTGAGAGGATTCTCCAATATATCCAAAACTTGTCTTTACAAGAGGAGAGCGTTGTACCTTGAAAATTTCATATAAGGTTTCAGATCCTTTAGAAAATATAAGATTTAATTTTTTTCACTTTCTCAATTTCCTTTATTAGACTTACTATTTCACATTCTAATTTCTCATTGTGCTTCTCCTTTTCTATAAGCTGATTCTTTAGAGTTTATGGAAATTTTGTTTTCTTCCAAAAATATTTTTAGATGATTTATTTCTTCAAGAAAATCGTTTTCTTCTAATGCATCCATAAAAGTTTCTTTAGCCTCACTAGATTCTTGTTCAAAAGCCATGAGTAGTCTAATATCTTGATCATATTCTCCTTTTTCACTATTTGATAGAACATCACTATCTTCATGAGTATAATAACTTTTCTATTGATAAACCGTTTCTTATTTCCTTTTTCCACTTCCTTTCCCTTTACATGATTATCTTTATGGGGACATTTAGCAGCATAATGACCAACTATTCCACAAGAAAAACATTTAAAAGGAAGCTTACCTTTGAACCTTCCAGTGCCAAGTTGTAGCTTCTTTACAAAATTTATCTCATCTTCTTCTGAAACATACCCTGATCCTTCTTGTTCTTCTACTTCCTTTCGTTTTGTAACAACTCTAAAGACAACTTATTTAACTTCAGATGGACCTCCTTTCCTCATTTCACATGCAGCCAGAATCCCATGAAGTTGAACAACAGTAAGAGTTTGTAGATCCTGCTCCTCTTCAATAGCAGACACTTTTGACTTGAATTTGGGAGTTAGAGATCTTAAAACCTTTTCTACTAGAGTAGTGTCAATTATGGTTTCACCCAGATTTCTCATACGATTTACAATATCATCAAGACGTAAAAAGAAACTAGCAATGCTTTCCTCATTATGCATTCTGAGTTTTTCATATTGAATTTTGAGAGTTTGAAGTTTATCACTTTTTACCTTGGAATCACCTTCATAGCTCAGAAGGATTTTGTCCCTTATCTCCTTTGATTTATTCAACTGCATTACTTTGACAAATTCAGTTTTTTTCAAACTTCCCAATAATGCATTAACCGCCTTTGCATTGGTTTCATAGTTCTTTCTTACGGCTGGATTTGTTGGAACTGAAGCTGGACATTGATAACCTCCTTCAACTATAGCCCAAACATCTGCTCGAAGTGACTGAAGATAGGATCTTGTCCTTGTCTTCCAGAAGATTAAATTGTTTCCATTGAAGAGAGGAGGCCTGATAGATGTCGTCGCTTCTTGATTTCTCATTTTAGCTGATCTTCATTCTAGCGATTAAGCTTCTTCAGAAGGACCTGCTCTGATACCAATTGTTGAGAAAAAATACTGAAGGGGGGGGGGGGGGTGAATTAGTATGTAGAGCTCACTTAAAACTTTTAATTTTTCTTTACTGAATTCCATACGTGACTTTGGTGAACCAAACTCGTGTATACATGCGGGTATACTAATAGAAACATGCGTATACTGAGATAAATTTAGATAAAATTTTATAAACAAAATTTAACTCAGCTTATCAGTTATGAATCAGTTAGTTAAGCAGTAAATATGTGTAGTAACAGTAGAATAAATCATCACACAAGATCATTACACATGAACACCAAGTTTTAAGGTGGAAAACCAATTCGGGAGAAAACCACCGCTATTGGTCTCTTTGTCTTCAATATTTATTATATGGAAAACTGCTTACAATATTTTAATGACGCAGACTCATACCAGTACGTAGGCATCTACCTGCAGAAGGCTGCAACCTTCTCTCATTCTCCAGCAGCTACTAGAAGGGAGCTACAACCTTCTGATCTCGTTTACCAGCCACTACTGGAAGGGAGCTTCAACCCCATGATCAGAACACCAGCTTCTACTGGCAGGAAGCTTCTACTTCCACACTGAATGCTTCAACCCTCAGAATCACTGCAGACCACATTTCATCAATTTTCACACTTGATCACACAGCTTCAACACAACTCTTCATAAAGATCAATAATAATAAGCTTTAACCAACCTTCAATAAGAACAATGAGATCACTATAACTAGAACACAATAAAATCCAGATTAATGAATCAATATGCGGAATCAAACTCAACCCTGAACTTTCATTATCTTAAAATGCATACACTACTTTTCTTCACTGAACCCGTGTGTATACGCGCTTTCCTTCACACCAACCTGCGTATAGATCTGTGAATACTATTTTTACAGAATTTGATTAGTCTCAGATCCAGATCTGAGGCTTTCAGTTAGATGTCTTTTCAAAACTGCAGAAACCTTAATAATTCAGTCATCATTAACCATATTTACTCACTCATTGATCAGATTTGTACATATTCAACTTAGCAGCATATATAGTATTCAAGCAACCTATATCTACATGAAGAATTCATTGATAGACAACATAAATACAACAACAATAAATAGATAACCACTGCAATAAGCTTCAAAAAACCCTGACTTCCATACACGCTTTTTTTGAGACAAAGCTGTGTATATACGCGCTTTTACCAAGATGAACTAGCGTATAGATCTGTAAATATTAAATTTGCAGAATGTTTCAGATGTCTTGAACTTACCCAGATTTCTTCACTTCAACAAACGTGCGCCAGCTCATAGATCTAATCATCTCTTCAATGGATCATACAAGAACATAGTCATTTCAGGTCTAGAGATCCTGATCCATCATTGTATCCAAGGGTGCATCATAGATTCAGATCTATCAATAAAACAGAGTTCATCCCATGCAGATATACTTCAGAGAGAGGTATTCAGTAAAAAATCTTACCCTTGCACTCTTTTACACTATGATCTTCTTCTCCTTATATAGATTTAGTCTTTACTAATACCATGAGTCAAAACCACACGACTGTCGATGGAATTCTTGGACGGAATCAAATAGACAACACAATGCTCAATACTGCGGGCTAATACCATGGTAATGCCCCCTGGTATTATATTTTTAGAGTGAAAAAGGAATATGTGACTTGGATCATTCTTATTTGCATGTATACACGACTTGGCCTGTACAAACCCGTGTATAGAACTTGAAATATGAATATTAACCAATCTTCTGCTAGACATTACACATTTCTTCTGATAGACCTTCTGAAAACTACTAAGCTTCTCCAAAATACATATACTCCATTATTTTCCAGAGTGTTTCCATCAAGGACAACATATTAATACATGAAAACCATATTGCCAACACATCATGGAGTGGGTAGCTCCTAGGAATGTGGATGAGGTGAGACCCTTCATGGGATTGGCAGGTTATTATAAAAGGTTCATCAGTAACTTATCACTATTTCTTATCCTATTACATCATTGTAGAGGAAAGGTCAGAAGTTTGAATGGAAAAATGATTCTGAGGCCAATTTTGAGCAGCTTAAGCAATTGTTTAAACATGCTCTAGTGCTAAAGATAGGAGATCCAGAAAGAGAGTTCGTAGTATGTATAGATGTTTGCAAGATATGAATTGGTAGAGTCCTTATGCAGGATGGAAAGGTGGTATGCTATGAGTCACAAAAACTGAATGAGCACAAGAATAACTATCCGACACATGATCTTGAGCTAGCAGCGATCATACATGCATTGAAGATGTGGAGGCATTATCTTCTTGGAAGGAGGGTTTTATTGATGAGTGATCACAGTGGATTGCGACATCTATCTGACTAGCCAAATCTAAACACCATACAAGCTATATCATTGGATACAATATGTGAGTTTAAATTTGAGATCAGGTACATCAAGGGTAAAGATAACAAGGTATCATATGCTCTTAGTAGGAAGATACAGGTAAATCACATAGTAGTTATGAGTTCATATGGGAAAAATTTACAGGATACGATCTTGCAAGCAAGTCAGCAGGATGAAAGGTATATGGAGATTGTGCACATGTTGCAACAAAGTACATGTACATGTAAATGTATAAGTATAGGTACAAGTAGTGGTACATGTACAGTTACAAGTACATGTACAGGTACAGGTAGTGGTACAAGTGCAGGAGCACATGATGTGGATTATCGTCTCACGACAGATGGCTTGGTCAGGTTTAGAGATAGGATATATGTGCTAGAGAAAAATGAACTCAAGAAGGTGATCTTGAGGGATTTTCATGTGAAACTGCATTTAGGTCACCCAAGCTATCATAAGACATTGACCATAGTAAAGAAGTTTTACTATTGGCCGAACTTGAAGAGAGATGTAGTAGAGTTTGTGGCTAGGTGCTTGGATTTTCAATAGGTTAAGGTAGAGTGTAAGAATCCAGGTGGACTGCTATAGCCAATTTCGATTCCAAAATGGAAATGGGAGGTCATTTCCATGGAATTTATCATAGGTTTACTGAGGACAGTGAGACAACACGATTCCATCATGGTTATTGTGGATAGGTTGACAAAGGTAGTGCACTTCATTCCAGTGAAGTCTACATTCTCAAATAGAGATGTAGCACAGGTGTTCATCAAAGATGTGGTCAGATTGCATGGTTTTCCACAGAATATTGTGTCAGACAAGGATGTGAAGTTCACTTCCAAGTTTTGGAAGGAGTTATTTGTAGGTTTGGGCACATAGTTGGCCTTCAATACATCTTATCATCCATAGACAGATGGACAGATAAAGAGGGTCAACATGATATTGGAGGATATGTTGAGGATGTATGTGATATATCAGTAACGAAAGTGGGAAGAGTATTTTCCATTGGTAGAGTTCGCTTACAACAATGGGTATTAGGAATCTTTGAGGATGAGTTCGTTCGAGAAATTTTATAGGCGGAGTTGCAATACTCCCATAAATTGGATTGATCCATAAAATAAGGTATTTATTAGATCGAACATGTTGGCAGAGATGGAACAAGAAATTCATGTAATCAAGAAGAATCTGAAACCAACACATGATAGGCAGAAGAACTATGTAGACCAGAAAAAGTTGTTTAAGGAGTTTCAGGTTGGGGAACATGTGTACCTGCGCGTCAAGCACTTTGGACCCTATGAAGCTACATGGGGGATGATGGATCAGATGTGGGCTATGTATCCTTCCTTATTCACTGGTTGAGTGAATGTTTTATCATGTGTTTTGGTATATGTACATATGTATATGGATGTAAATACTGCCATGAGCTATGTTATAAAGCTCCAATAAGTGGTATGGGTGTCATGTCATTATGATGTTATGTTATAATGTTGGTTTGCTTCTCAGTAGGTTGATCATTGTAAATATTGCAATGAACTAAGTTATAAAGCTTCATGGGAAATATGTCTTGCTTACAATAGTCTTGTTGGTTGTAGGTGTCGTTGAACACCAAGGATGGTGTTCCCCCAAGGGGGAGGGTTTTGTAATAACCCCGGTGAAAATTCCATGTAATAAGAGTTAATAAAGGAAAAATAATAAATAATGTCAAGGGCAACGTATTCCAAGCTGAATGTTGGGAAAAGCATCCTAGTGCGGGTGTTCATATGGTTTATTATGGATATGAAGATTGATAAAGGCAATGACTAAGGATTTGGAAAGACAAAGTGGAATTTATTTACGAAAATAATGGAAAATAAGAGAAAAGGGAGGTGAAAGGTCACAAGTTTCATGTGAGGAGGAAAATGAAAGAAAATAATGGAAAATGATAAAAATAGAGGCCTCATTAATAAAAAGGATTTTGAGGATCAGTTCACAGACTTTTTTCAGTGTAGTTTTGGAGCTCTCATTATTCTCTCTCTCTATCATACTCTTGGATACTTGGAGTTTTCTTGGAGAACTCTTGGAGAGTGTAACATACTTGTATATTTGGAGCAAGAAGGAAAAGGAAGAGCAGGAAAGTGCAGGAGGACATCAGGATCAACAACTACAACGAGTTTATTGCAGGCACCCAGTTGCATGTATGTTTTCCTCCCTAGTTTTGGCATGCATGGTGTATGCATGTGGTTTCTTAGTCACGATCTATCATTGGCATGGGATTTACTGGATTGACAGTGGAATTTCCTAGCCTTTCCATTTCTTGGATAGCCATGGTGTTGTGGGTTCATTTCATTGTTTGTTTTTTGGTTGGTTCTCACATGCCTTTGGATGTGGGTTGAATTATTAGTTCCTGGAAGCCTTGGTTGGAAAAATGCTCTGGAAGCCCTATAATGACTTGGGTTGAGTTACTAGTCCTGGAAGCCTTGGTTAGAAAAAAACTTTGGAAGCCCTAACTGGGTTGAGTTACTAGTCCTGGAAGCCCTAGTTGGACAAGCGCTGTGGAAGCCCGAAAAAAACTGTGGGTTGAGTTACTAGTCCTAGAAGCTCTAGTTGGAACAAACACGCTGGAGCCCTGGAACATCTTGGATAGGGACCAATCCGTGATGGTTGTTATGTCCGATCGTGAGGCAGAATCACCAGTTGAGGGTTGAGGTGGTTTGGCCTTTGGCAACCCTGGTTTGGTTCTGATGGATTTGTTTTATGAGATCTCACATTCATGCTTGGAATATGCATGGGGGTGACTGGTTGAAGAGATATTTGGCCCAACCATGTCTATGGTCGGGTGGAATGTCGAAGTCTTAGACTTGGTTGAATTTTTCTTATGAAAATAAGAGCTCTTTTCCTCTTGTATTGATGGGTAAATATTCTTGTTATTATGTGGATTATATGGTTGTTATATGCTTGTCATTTCTGTTGGTTATGTGTTGGTTATGATTGAGTTTTATGATGGTGATGAAGTATGGATCTCATCATGTTTTGATTCGTAAATGAATGAACAATGTATCTATGCCTAAATAGATGATAATGCAGTTAATGTGATGAGGCAATAATGCTTCTTAGTGATTCTGAGATAAATATGAGACCCTTATGCTCAAATATGTTATTTAAACCTATAGATTACATACCTGTGATATGTTTGACAAAATTTCTGTCATGGCTAGTAGGGGTCCATTCAAGTCCTTGTTCAAATGTTTTCTTGTGCATCATTATTCCATTGTTATATTTAATTTATGAAATTGTCATCGAGTTTTGGGTAGTGACCCGGGCTTTGGGCATGAAAAAGTGGCTCAAATCTTGGGGACGCTAGCACAGGTCCGTGGGAAAAATTCCCTGGACACACGCATGCCTATGTTGTGGTAGAGTTCAGAGCCTCCCAGATGCACCTATGCTTATAATGTGGGAGCGTCCGAGGGTTAAATAGTCTAAAAATTTAGTGGGACCCAGTGGATGGATGCCTGAGTTGTTGGGTTGGCTCTTGGGAGTTTTGTCGCTAATGTGGAAGGTATTTTTGATGTGTTTCTGTTGATTCCACCTCCTTAAGGTCACCAAGGAGGCTGAATAAGATTATAGTAACTATTCGTCACATGTTTACCCCAGATGGCCTGTTACTTGGGTAGATGTGGGGGGGAGGGTGTTACAGGATCCATTAGGTCTCCCCCATCTGATTCACATGCAATGTGTCTCTCTGCATGTGCTAAGAGATTCAATTCTGTTAAGACAGAATGAATTGTTCCTAAGCATTCTCTTAATGTCCTCAAGATATGAGAAACTATTGTACTTCTTGATTTGGTTGTCCTTCAGGACCAAGCCTAACAAAGTATCCATTTTCCAATGAAGAGCCACTGGGTTCAAGTATTATTTCTTCCTTCCCCTGGTATGGCTAGTGTTAGGAACCAAAGTTGATATATGCTCGATGAACTCACAGTATAAGAGGGATTGTTGTTTAACTCCAGCTTGTGTCTCAAGCTTACAAATTTCCCTTTTGGTTTCTGCCAGAAAACATTAAAAAATTTGGCAACAAATTCATACATAAAGAGTCTAGCGCCCTGCTACCCTTGTTGGCCTATGCCACTAATTCCCCACCTACATCTCATCCTCTATCTCAATGTCATGGATGATATCCATGGTACATACTTGCAACAACAACTATGAATGCCTCTGGCTGCAAAAAAGAAAAAAAACAAATGAGACCCACCTTCTACAAGACTTGGGAATAAAAAAACAAAATCATCACCATAACACCATATACTAGACCCAAATTTAAAAAATAGACCAAAAATTGAGACATATGATACCACTTCCTCTCTCAAGACCCTTTCACCAAAGACCATTAGATCCTCAAACAAGTGAGTAAAGACAAAAATACCTCTAAACCCAAAAATGTGTGGCCACATACTAGGTTTGGTAACTTGAAAATTAATTAGACATATAACAAAGCTAGCCCTATAAGGCCTCCCTCCTACACTTCGAATAGGATGTCCCTTCCCCAGTTGAAATCCTGAATTAAAAACCGTGTCTGATAACAAACATAATTTAACAAAAAAAATTGAACTAATGCCAGAGACCAGTCTTGAAATTTGGGACACATATATTTAACCCTTAAAAAAACAGACCCAAGCACGTAAATCCACCAAATAAAGGATATTCAGTATATAAGAGAATAAACCTTAGAATTCATGATTCAAAAGAGTGTAGATGCCCTCGATGACAATTATCAGAAACAAACTCCCTTTGACCAAGCATAAAATTTACTGGGAGCCTCACTCAATTAAACTTCACTTACATAGACTTGCGATACCACCTCTCTGACCTTCACCTTTCTCCGTTAGCCACAACACAATAGAGCTCTCATATTGAAGTCTAACAAGGAAGGTGAACCAGGAGGATGAATACCTTCCCTTGACTCCTCTCCACTCACCATAATAATTCTCAACCCTTATCCAAGATAATTAATAGAGCCACTGCCAACTGGAGGAATGAATGTGGATGCATGCGAGGGTATGCCACTTTATAAAGCTTGGAATTATGCCATTTTATTGCTAGTAGATCCACAAATTTTTGAAAATACCCACCAAGTTTTAGAGCTCCAATATATAAAGACTCCTTCTAGTCCAACAATACCAGGGTTTCCTTTTGATGCACTGTCAAAATTCAATTTAATAAAGCCTCTCGAAGGAGGAATAAAACAATACACCAAATTCTTACACACCTCCTTAAGCGGATCTTTGTGAGAGACACACATACTTTGATTAAGATCCAATCTCTTTAGAATATCCAACTCCATATCATCAGCCTTTGTTGAAAAGTCAACAAGAAATGTGTGTCTATTTTAATTTTCCCTTAATTAAATTGGACAATATATTGTAATCTTATCCCATAAACACTTGTAATAGTTAACTAAGTGTGATAGACACAATTAGCTCATGAATTTAAAGTTGAGGGTGGTTGGTGAGGCATGCAGAGTGATTATATTGGTTATGGAGTTCGAGTTGCAGCTAGTGCATTAGTTTAATGCATGAGAAATCAGTTAACTCAATTTATTGAGTTAAAGTCAGTTGAACTAGTTGTAACTGTTTGTTGCACTAGTGAGAGATCAAGTGAATTAAATCAGATTTAATTCACATGCAATGATATTCTATGCAACTGATGATTTACTATTAATAGCTGCATGCATGTTAGTTACAGTGGAGACCCAGTTGAGACAAAGGTTAAAGGGATGTTAACTATAAGTTGTATCATTAGTAGGTTTCCCACATGCAGTAAGACAACCATAGGATTTCCCATGAGCATTGCGCAGTTTTTGAAGGATGAATTTCCTAAAGAATAGTGATTGCATTCCACATGAATTGCGCAAGCAAGGCAGTCTGATTAGAGGCAAGAAATTGGCTAAGTGTTGGTCAATTTTGTCTAGGTCAGTGTGAGACAGTTGTGAGAGTGCAAGAGACTCTTGTGAGAAGAGTGAATTGTAATTGTTTCATGATTCCTTGGTGAATATACCATAGAAGATAGAGGGGTTTTGAGCAGTAAGCTTTCCCCAATAAAATATCTGTGTTGTGGTTTTATTTTCTTCCTTATTTACTTGTTGTGATTGGCGATTGTGTTTATTTTCCACAATTGATTTGTAGAAGGATTTAGTATATTGATTTAGTAGATCGCATGATCAGATTGGATCCACTGATAAACATATTGTTTGTATAATTTATACATGGTATCAGAGCGCAGGAAATCACTATAGTGGAGAAGAAATTGAGTTTGTGACTGAATAACATTTGAATTTGCAAAAGTATTCTTGGTGCGACAGAAGGATCAGGATCAAGATGGCTTTCAATGGCTTGAGATTGGAGTATGCACTCGAGGGTAGTTCCAATTATATTGCAAGGAAAAACATGATGGATGTAGCTCTGGAGGACAATGGGTTGAAATAATTAATTGATAATGACATTCCAAACTCGCTGCAGCAGATGCCGCTCTTCTTGATGCTTAGAAAAAGAAGGTTGTAAAGGCGAGGAGGATCTTACTGGAGGGAGTAAGAGACCACATTGTCTCAAGTCTCCATGGAAAAACGACACCATATGTAATGTGGAAGGCTTTGATAGATCTGTTTCAGAGTAACAGTGATCATAGAAAATTGGCACTGAAGGACAAGCTCAGGAAAATCAAAATGGAGAAAGGCGACACTATTCTGAAATATTTAACCAAGTTTTTCCAATGTCGAGATGAGCTTAGGAGCATCGAAATTAATGTCACGGATGATGACTTGGTGAGCCTAGCTCTTCTAGGCCTTCCCAATAGTTGGCATAGTTATCAGGACTCTGTCAATGGGAGGGAGAAGCTGCCAGATTGGGAATGACTTTGGTCTGATTGGGTGTAAGAAGAATTCAGGCGGAGCACCAGGGATGGATCTTTATCTAAGACAGATGATGAAGAAAATTGTGCCTTGGCTGGTAAGGTGAAGAATGGGAAGGGAAATAAATGCTATTCCAAATCTGAGTCTGATAAAGAAGGCAAGAATCATTACATGTCCAGAGTGAAGTATTTTCACTGTCACGAGCATGGACATTATGCCACTAGTTGTCCACAAAAGAAGAAGAATAAGAAGGCTTCAAGATCTACAGCTAGTGAGGCTTTGGCCTAGAAATTTGAGTTGGAGTTCTCACTCATCACATGCATGGTGTCAAGTGCAATGGGATCAATGTGGTACTTGGATAGTGGTGCATCTTTCCACATGACAAGAGATAAATAAATTTTCATTAGCTTGGAGGAGAAGGACCTCCAGATGCATATCGAAATGGGTAATGATGGGCAGTAGAGTGCTACTGGGATTGGTATAGTTACCTTCCAGAGACAGTAAGGTAAACCCTTTTTATGAAAAGATGTAATGCATGTACAAGGCTTGAAAAATAATTTAGTTTCAGTCGCAATGTTGGAGGATAGAGGTTATGATGTGGTTTTAAGTGAAGGAAAAGCTTTCCTTCGACATAAAACCACAGGACAAGCCAAGAATATTGGGATTCTTGTGAATAATCTCTACAAACTTGATGAGATGGCTGCGCAACATTGATGTGTAAGGTAGACAAAGTGGTGAGCTAGGATGAGGGTGAGTTATGGAACAGGAGATTGGGCCATCTACACCATGGAGCCTTGAAGGTCATGCGACAGATTTCTACGGGACTTCCCAAGGGTACTCTTGCACAGATAGACACATGCAAGGGATGTACCATGGGGAAGTATGCAAAGGCCACTTTTCATGAGAAGGAGAACCGAGTAGCGGAAATCCTTGAGAGAGTTCACTCAGATGTGTGTGGACCACTCTCTACAGCTTCGAAAACAAAGCATAGGTATTATGTGATCTTTGTTGATGATTTTTCTAGAAAGTGTTGGATCTACTTCATGCAGAAAAAAGGTCAGACTTTCTCAAAATTTTGTGAGTTCAAAGCACTAGTGGAGAAATACATGGGGAAGCATGTGAAGGCTATTAGGAGCGAAAATGGTGGTGAGTACATCTCCAATTAATTCAAGAACTTTTGTAGCAAATAAGGGATTCAGAGAGAGTTAATTGTGCCTCATAACCCACAACAATGCTAGAAAATTAAATATTACAGAGAAATGCAACACATAAAATATGCGGAAAATACAAGCACACAAATCACATAAAACTAGAGAGACACAGATATATGTGGTTCACCCAGTTTGGGCTACGTCCACCCCGAACAGCCAGTCCTTCCTTTCTATTATCCAGCAAAATGAAGAGACAAAACCTACAACAGATCCGCTGTAATATCCTCTGTTCTCTCTCACAGTCTCCCTATCTGTTTCCCGCTCAGAGAATACACATACAATACATAGCCGCAATACAATACCGTCATAAAAGCGAGGGGTTTCCTTCTAGGGAAAAAAACCCTAAACTAAACATAACTTCTACCGTCAGATCATCCGCCTAATGAACGACCCAGATTGACTAGAAATTACTATACTTTTACAAGGCAATTTTACATCTATTTTTGGCTTTGGGGGCGCTGCCCCCGAAATCACCGCCAGGGGACCGCTGGCCCCCTGACCCCGCGGACCCCGCGGACCCCGCGGGGGGGACAAGTCCCCCCCGCACCCCCCCACGTGCAAGGGTGTACAATTTTCCTGGGGTATACATCCAGCTAAAACAAGGATGTCTGAATCAGGAAGAAAATCAGGCTCCACACCCAACAATCTCCCACTTGGAGATTGATTGTAGCAAATCCACCGCTAATTCATTTGCTGGACAATGACTCCTCTTTGGACCTGGCTATTCCTCATCTTCATCATCATCCTTGAAGACCAATTGAAACAGAGCACATTTTCAGTTTCTCCCTGGTTACAAATTTTTTTAGCATATCTGCAGGATTCTGGCTAGTGTGTATTTTTTCCAGCTTCAACTCTCCATCTTCCAATACTGACCATATGAAATGGTACTTGAGATGTATGTGTTTAGTCCTGGAATGAAATGCTGAGTTCTTTGCAAGATGAATGGCACTTTGGCTATCAGTATATAACATGCCCATATCATGCTTCTTACCCAATTCACCCATAAGCCTTTGTAACCAAATCATTTCTTTACTACCCTTTGTAGCAGCAACATACTCTGCTTCTATTGTTGAAAGTGCAACAACACTTTGGATTTTTGAAACCCAACTGATAGATGTTCCACCTATAGTAAATACATATCCTGTAGTGCTCCTCCTGTTATCTCTATCACCTGCCATATCTGCATCAACATATCCCTGTAGAGCAATGTTTGAACCACCAAAGCATAATGCTTGATTTGTGGTACCTCAAATATCTGAGAATCCATTTTACTGCCATCCAATGTTCTTTTCCTGGATTGTTCATGTACCCGCTTACAACTCCCACTGCATGTGCAATATCAGGCCTTGTGCAGACCATTGCATACATTAAGCTTCCAACTGCTGATGCATATGGAACTTTAGACATATAATCCATGTCTTCTTGGGTCTTTGGGCACATCTCCTTACTAAGTTTGAAATGGCTAGCAAAAGGTGTACTAACAGGTTTTGCATCGTGCATATTAAATCTTTTCAACACCTTTTCTATGTACTCATTCTGAGACAGTGTTAATTTGCGATTTTTCCTGTCTCTAGTTATCCTCATACCAAGGATTTGTTTTGCAGCTCCCAAATCCTTCATTGCAAATGAATTTGCCAATTTTCTTTTGAGCACATTTATTTCCTGCATGTTAGATCCTGAAACAAGCATGTCATCTACATACAATAACAATATAATATAGCTGCCATCATTTTGCCTTTTTAGATAAACACAATGATCAGAGTGACATCTAGTATAACCTTGTTCAGACATAAACTTGTCAAATTTTACATACCACTACCTTGGAGCCTGTTTTAAGCCATACAAGCTCTTCTTTAACCTGCACACCAATTTTTCTCTCCCTTTTACCTCATATCCTTCTGGTTGCTGCATGTATATCTCTTCCTCCAAATCTCCATGGAGAAATGTTGTCTTTACATCTAACTGTTCAAGATGTAAATCTTCCGCTACTACAAGACTTAAGATAGTTCTGATTGAAGTCATCTTAACAACAGGAGAAAATATTTCATCAAAATCAATACCTTTCTTCTGTGCAAACCCCTTCACCACAAGTCTAGCTTTGTACCTCTGTTTTCCTCCATCTTCTTCCTTCAGCCTGTAACCCATTTCTTCTGCAATGTATTTTTACTTGCAGGCAACCTGACTAAGTCCCAAATCTGGTTATGCATTAAGGAGTCCATCTCTTCTTCCATGGCTAGCTCCCACTTCTTCCTGCTTTCAACTTGCATTGCTTCTTCATAACATTCAGGTTCACCAGAATCAGTCAGCAATAAATAATATAATGAAGGAGAGTATCGTTCAGGGGGTCTACTTATCCTGGTAGATATTCTAACACCACTTTCAGGTGTTTTAGGTGCCTGTTGCTGTGTGGTGGTTGCTGCTGCTGTGGTTTTTGATTATTATCATTTTCAGGCACCTTTAATTTTTCAGTTATCTCATAAAGAACCGCGTATTCCTTGCTTTCTTTTTCCTGTTTCTTTTCCTGCAACTGATTCTTATACAAGACTTTTTCATTGAATATTACATCTCTGCTCCTAATGCTTTTGTGATTTTCATAATCATATAAGCGATAACGAAAATCATTAGCACCATATCCAATAAAGGTACATTTCTTTGATTTTGCCTCAAGCTTTTTTCTATTTTCTTTATTAATATGGACAAAGGCCTCACAACCAAATGGCTTTAAAAAAGAGTAGTTTACCTTTTTACCTGTCCATGCTTCCTCTGGAATACCACCATCCAAGGAACTTGAAGGCCCTCTGTTTATTAGATAAACAATAGTATCTACAGCATCTGCCCAAAATTGTAAAGGCAATCATGCATGCAATCTCATGCACCTTGCACGCTCCATGATTGTTCTGTTCATCCTTTCTGACACACCATTTTCTTGTGGTGTTCTTGGAACTGTCTTCTCTCTATGAATTCCATGCTCTGAACAGTACCTATCAAACTCTTTGCTGCAATATTCACCTCCATTGTTTGATCTGAGACACTTTAACTTCTTTCTTGTCTCAATCTCAACCAAAGCTTTCCATTTCTTTAAAGTATCAAATACATCAAATTTATTTTGAATACAATAAATCCAAGTTTTTCTAGTTGCATCATCAATAAACGTAACATAATAGCGAGAGCCACCGAGAGATGATACCTGAGCAGGTCCCCATACATCTGTATGCACAAGCTCCAATTTTTCACTCTTCTTTTCTTTCCCAACTCTGAGAAATCTGGCTCTCTTTTGTTTTCCATAAATGCAATTCTCACAGAAATCCAAATCAACATTCTTCAAACCTGGCAACAAATTTCTTTAGTGAAGAATCTTCATCCCCTTATCACTCCTATGTCCTAGCCTATGATGCCATAGTGCTGCATCTGCTCCTTTGGAAGTTAAAGCATTAACATAGTTAGAAATACCATTGCATAAATACAATGTACCAACCTTTTCTCCTTTTGCTATTACCAGGGCTCCTTTGGTGACCTTCCAAGCTTTATCTGTGAAAGTTGTCACACAACCTTCACCGCCTAACCGCCCTGTTGAAATCAGATTTTTCTTTAGATATGGAACATGCCTTACCTCCTTTAGTAGCCATTGGTTTCCATTCTGCTGTTTTACAAGAACCTTACCCATTCCAACAATTTTACAGGGTTTATCATCACCCAAACGAACTTGTCCAAAATCTCCTTGAACATAGTCATGAAAATATTTCTTATCAGGTGTGGCATGGAATGAAGCCCCTAAATCTACAACCCAAGAATTAGTAACATTTTCGAAAGAAAGAATCAAAGCATCTTGTAACACATCACCTGTCACATTTGCTTCATGATTATTTTCTTGTTGTGCATCTCCTTCTTTTCCCTTCTGAGATCTACAGTCTTTCTTTAGGTGTCCTTTCTTTCTGCATTTCCAGCACACTATCCCCGATCTAGACTTGGATCTGCCTTTTCTTGATTTACTGCGATATCCAGAGCTCTTTCCTCTTTCCATTCTTCTTCCCCTAGGCTCTGCACTCAAAGCATTACCCGATGTCTCACCAGAGCTTTTCCATCGCATTTCCTCGCTAAGGATAGCACCGACAACATCATCAAACTTTAAAGTACTAGATCTAGAGATAGAGTTACTAATGGCCATTACTAAACCATTCCAACTCTCTGGAAATGAGCAAAAGAATAACAAAGCTCTAACTTCATCATCAAAGTTTACCCCTACAGAACTTAACTGACTGGTAACTGTATTAAAATCATTTAAATGGTCTGCAACAGATCCACCTTCCGACATCTTCATATTAAATAGTCATTTCATGAGAAATACCTTGTTTGAGGCCGAGGGTTTTTCATATAGTTTTGCCAACGTCTGCATCAAAACCTATGTTGTTGTTTCCTTCGAATATTGAAGGGGACTGATGCCGCAAGGCACAACCATATTGTTCCGAGTGCCTTTCTATCGAGAATGTTCCATTTTGCGTCTGTCATGGCCGCCAGATTCTTTGCTTTTCCGCTCAATGGTAGGTACAAATCTTTCTGATACAAATAATCTTCCATCTGCATCTTCCACAGGGGGAAGTTTTGGCCTTTAAATTTCTGGACCCTAAACTTATCATCTTCCGCCATTGCTCCCACTCGAACCAGGAACCCTTCTTTCCTGCGAGTTTATCAGCCAAATATACCTTCAGCTCTGATACTAGTTGTTAGAAAATTAAATATTACAGAGCAATGCGACACATAAAATATGCGGAAAATACAAGCACAAAAATCACATAAAACCAGAGAGACACAGATATACATGGTTCACACAGTTTGGGCTACGTCCACCCCGAACAACCAGTCCTTCCTTTCTATTATCCAACAAAATGAAGAGACAAAACCTACAGCAAATCCGCTGTAATATCCTCTGTTCTCTCTCACAGTCTCCCTATCTGTTTCCCACTCAGAGAATACACATACAATACGCAGCCGCAATACAATACCCTCATAAAAGCGAGGGTTTGCCTTCTAGGGCAAAAAACCCTAAACTAAACATAACTTCTACCGTCAGATCATCTGCCTAATGAATGGCCCATATTGACTAGAAATTACTATACTTTTACAAGGCAATTTTACATCTATTTTTAGCTTTGGGGGCGCTGCCCCCGAAACCCCCGCCAGGGGACCGCTGGCCCCTGGACCCCCCAGTCGGGGGGGGGGGGTCGGCCCCCCCGGACCCCGCGGGGGGGTGCAAGGGTGTAAAATTTTCATGGGGTATACATCCAGCTAAAATAAGGATCTCTGAATCAGGAAGAAAATCAGGCTCCACACCCAACAAACAAAATGGGGTCGCAGAAAGAAAGAATAGAGAAATTATGGGTGCGACACGAGCTATGTTGCATGATCAAGGCCTACCGTTGCATCTATGGGCAAAAGCATGCAACATAGTGGTATTTGTGCAAAACCGTAGTCCTCATCAGATAATTGGCATGAGTACACCAGAGGAGGATTTTTCTAGTAAGAAACTTGATGTTTCCTATTTTAAAATCTTTGGCTCATCTGTCTATTTCCATGTGACCAAAGATTCCAGGAAGAAGCTCGAAACAATAACTAAGATTGGGATATTTGTGGGGTACACTGATACTCCCCACAACTATCAGGTGTATTTTCCAAACAACAGGATGACTCTTGTGAGACGAGATATAAAATTTGATGAGGAGAAAGCCATGCGATTGTCACTTGAGAGGGAGCTGGATTTGCATGTAGATGAGGAACTCTTGGTTCCAAAGAATGGACATTAAGATGTGGAGCAACCACATGCGGAGGATCATGGAGTGGCAGAAAAAAATCATGCAAATCCATCCTCCAGAAATGGTAGAAGGCACACCACGAAAGCTGATAGACTGAGACTTGATGCGGCAGAACATGTAGGAGCACCTACTTCACTGTGCAGACAGAGACAGTCTACAGACAGGTTTACTGGATACATGACTCTTATGAGCAAGTGTATTGTGATAGAACCATCCTCCTTTAAGGAAGTAGTGCAGCAACCAATTTGGGTTGACGCCATGGTTGAGGAGTATGACTCTGTTGTCAAGAACAGTGCATGGGAAGTTGTGCCAAGACTAGTCGAAAAATCAGTGGTTGGATCTAGATGGATCTATAAGGTGAAGAAGGCAGCGGATGGGAGTGTGAAGAAGTACAAGGCTATATTTGTAGCTCGAGGATTGTCACAAGTTGAGGGGATTGACTATGAGGAGAATTTCACACCGGTTGCAAGATACTCATCGATTGGATCTATCCTTGCACTTTCAGCACAGATGGGGTGGCAGATACATCAGATGGATGTGGAAACTGTGTTTATCAATGGAGTTATTGAGGAAGAAGTGTATATAGAGAAGCCATAAGGTTTTGAGATCTTTGATAGTGAGTCACATGTGTGCAGACTCAAGGGAGCACTGTATGGGCTGAAGCAAGCACCTCATGCTTGGTACACCAGGATTGACAACTATTTCACCGAGTTAGGCTTCCCCAAAAGTGAAGCAGATGTGAACCTGTACCAAATTGTGGTTGATGGTAAGCTCTTGATTATCATACTTTATGTTCATGATATAATTTTGATAGGTGATGAACAACTGATAACTTCTTGCAAGGAGGATCTTGCAAGGGAGTTCAAAATAAATGACATGGGACTCCTTCACTATTTCCTTGGCTTGAAAATATGGTAGTGGGATGGTGAGCTATTTTTTTCTCAAGGCAAGTATGCCAAAGATATTTTGAATAAATTTTACATGGAGAGTTGTAAACCCATGGAGACTCCTCTTCTAGGAAATTGGAAGAAGGAGGATGCTACTTCAGGTGAGGTAGTGGACACTATTGTTTACAGGTAACTAGTGGGTTCACTGATGTACTTGGTGAACACCAGACCAGACATTTGCTACGCATTTAACCAACTGAGTCAAGCTATGGTTAAGCCGACCAAGCTCTTTTGGAAGGTGGGGAAGCACGTCCTGAGATATCTCAGGTGCACTACAGAGTATGGATTATGGTATAGACAGACAGATGGAGTGAAGATTCAAGGCTTCATCGATGCAGATTGGGTAGGCAATCCATCAGACAAAAAGAGCACATTAGGAGGGATCTTCAGCATAGGATCAACATCAGTTTCTTGGTACAGCGGGAAGCAGTGATCTATGGCATTCAGTTTAGCCGAGTCAGAGTACATGGCAACAATGCCAGGCTGTATGTGAGGCCATATGGATGAGGAAGATCCTTGGTTGTTTTGTTTGGTTCTCAAATGGATCTGATGGTGATACATTGTGATAACTAGAGTTGCATTAAACTCTCAGTTAATCCAGTATTCCATGATAGGTCCAAGCACATAGACATCCGGTACCACCATCTCAGAGATTGTGTTTAGAGGCACATTATGTTACTTCTGTACATTCCCACAGAAGATCAAGATGCAGATATTCTAACGAAGGTGCTTGCCAGGAGCAGATTTGAATACCATAGAGGTAGGATCGAGGTAGTTGATAATCCCTTTCTTGTTGAGAGGGAGTGTTGAAAAGTCAACAAGAAATGTGTATCTAATTTAATTTTCCCTTAATTAAATTGGACAATAAATTGTAATCTTATCTCATAAACACTTGTAATAGTTAGCTGAGTGTGATAGACTCAGTTAGCTCATGAATTTCGAGTTGAGGGTGGTTGGCGATGCATGCTGAGTGATTCCATTAGTTATGGAGTTCAAGTTGCAGTTAGTGCATTAGTTTAATGCATGAGAAATCAATTAACTCAAATTATTGAGTTAAAGCCAGTTGAACTAGCTGTAACTGTTTGCTGCACTAGTGAGAGATCAAGTGAATTAAATTAGATTTAATTCACATGTAGTGACCTGCCATGCAATTGATGATTTACTATTAATAGCAACATGCATTTCAGTTCCAGTGGAGACCCAATTGCGACAAAGGTTAAAGGGATGTTAAATATCAGCTGTATCATTAGTAGGTTTCCCACATGCAGTAAGACAACCATAGGATTTCCCATGAGCAATGCACAATTTTGGAAGGCTGAATTTCATAGAGAATAGGGATTACATTCCACATGAATTACACAAGCAAGGCATGCTGATTAGAGGCAGGAAATTGGCTAAGTGTTGGTTGATTTTGTCTAGGTCAGTGTGAGACAGTTGTGAGAGTGCAGGAGACTCTTGTGAGAAGAGTGAATTGTAATTGTTTCATGATTCTTTGATGAATATACAATAGAAGATAGAGGGGTTTTGAGAAGTAATATTTCCCCAAGAAAATATCTATGTTGTGGTTTGATTGGCGATCTTGTTTATTTTCCGCAATTGATTTGTAGAAGGATTTGGTGTCTTGCTTTAGTAGATCACATGATCGGATTGAATCCATTGATATACATATTGTTTGTATAATTTCTACAGCCTTCCAGTTCTCTGCTGACCACTTTCCTGCCAAGATCATTTCTCTAATGTTCTGTTCGATCACTCTACATATATCCTTAGGCTTCCTCCTTTTGTTCTTGAAAATCCTAACATTTCTCTCCTTCCAAATTGACCATAAGAAAAATCCTCCAGTTAAGGATCAAGATCGATTGACTATGGGGTTTGTGAACCTTTTCATATTCCATTGACTGAGGATTGTCACCCTGTCGTCTTTATTTCTACTCCCATGACCAAACTAGACTGGAATGAAAGACCATATCTCCTCTGTGAATGAACACACATTCAACATATGCTCCATCATATTTTCCTGGGCTTGATAGAGGCTGAAGAACAAAGGTCCATTGAATCCTTTCCTCCTAATTTGATCCCAAGTTAAAATTATCCTCCTTACCACTAGCCAGAGAAAATGCTTGACTTTGGGCCAACAGTTACTTAACTCGATCAAATACCAAGTTCAATAAATTTCCAAATCTTTATGCCCTGCCATGAGCGAATACACTTCTTTGAGACCTACCATACTAATAGGTTTATGCCCCCATATAAATTTATCCTGGTTATGGGATAATATGATCCTCCTTTATACAATATCCTCCTTAAAACTCTCCCATGAAATTTCCAGATGATTTTCTGTCCAATATTCACTGGTTTTCCAAGATCTTCATATAGTCAATCCTTGATCTTCAATCCAGAATTAAGCCACCTTGTACCCTCCCTTCTCCGATGTGAGGTTTTAAATATTATTTAGATATATCATTTATTTCAATCTTGGGAGTTGCTTCCAAGACTCTTCCCAAAATACGGTTGTATCTCCTCTCCTTATCTCCCAAAAGGCGCGCTCATGAATTAAATTTCTATTACCCTACACCCACATCCAAATGACCGATCCAGGTACGCATGAAAAATCCATGAGGAGATTTTCTTGAGACTCCAGATGGTTATACTTCCTTGACCATATTTTTTTATAAAACTCATTTCCTTCTAACACCCATCTCCACCGAAATTTTTCTCCTAGCACACAACTGAGGAGCTCTAGGTCCCACTGTCCCAAGCCTCCCACCTTCTTGGGAAAGTAGAGTTTCTCCCAAGCCACTAATGGTCGTTTCTTTATGTTGTTTAACCCTCACCATGGGAAATATCTCTAGATGGAGATGAGTTCCTTGGAGACCATTATTGGCATAGGAAAAGCTACCATTTGGTATAATGGGATAGCCTGAGGCACCACTTTTGTTAACATTTCTTTTCCTGCCAAATCCAAAGCTCTAAATGCCTAGTTGCTAATTTTTTTTGATAATTTCCTTAGAACCTCCTGCCACTGAGATTTTTATTTCAGATTCAAGACTAAGGGGAGCCCCAAATATTTTGAAGGAAGAATAGCAATATGAAATTCCATTACTCTTGCCAGGTGGCGCTAGATCAACTCCTTATAATTGAAAAATAAGATATTAGTTTTGTCTTTATTTATAATTATTCTCGAGGCTTCCATAAAAATCGAAAGCAAATAATGGATAACTCTTGCTTCTTTCAGGATTTGATGCCCAAATAAGCACACATCATCTGAAAATTGTTGGTGTGTTACAAGGATCATTTCCAAAAATTTTCAATCCTTTAAACTCACCACACGAGCAAGCACATTTTAACAATCTACCCAAGCCTCTGTTTCCAATATAAACAGAAAAGGAGAGAAAGGATTGCCTTTTCGTAGGCCTCTAGAGGGCTTAAAAGTAAAAGACGTTGAGCCATTAATCATAATGGAAAAAGGGGGTGGATACGAGGGATCTGATCCAAGAAATCCATTTCCATGAGAAGCCGAACACATCAAGGACCTAAAAAAAATAATCCCAATTAAACCTGGGTTCTTCTTAGATTTGAGAGAGTGAATAATCTCATGAGTTGTAATTATCCCATCAGATATATGAGGACCTTCCACAAAGCTTGTTTATTCTGGCATTACTAGATCCTTTAGCAAAGGATTTAAATGATTTACAATAACTGAGGAGATTATATTATATAGAACATTGCAAAGTGCAATTGTTATAAAACCACTAGGGTCTTATGTCTTTCCAACTTTTGGATTGATAGTTAGGAATGTGGAATTTATCCCTTACCAAACCTTTTGAAATTTCTTGGACTCTTCCATTTCCGCATGCACCTATTCACCTAAGAAACCTTAATAGGCTTTGAAAAAATTTGCAATGTAGCCATTCAGGCCAGGATCTTTATTTCTCAGCATGGTATCCATGAAATCTTCCATCTCCTTCATCGATATTTCCCTCATCAGAGCATTATTATGCTGTTTGCTGACTAATATGGGAATGCAGGTCGTGACCCTATTAATGGATTTTTTCTTGATTTAGGGCGGTTATGTTAAGATTTCTCTAAAAAATTCCGCCAACTCTTTTTCTATCTCTTCATGGTTGAGATTTCTATGGTTGTCTCTACCAAGAAGGGAGAAATTATAATGTGGTGTCAGCATTTGATCATGGACTTGTGAAAGAAACTAATATTTTTTCCTTATTAGCTCCAAATTGGTTAGAGTAACACCTTCCTCATGCACCAGGTCTTTCGTTCTTCCCTGTAAAATCATTCTTTGATGGATACCCTTCATATGGTCCTCCAAAACCTATTTTTCTTCCATAAAAAATGAAATTCCTTCATATTCCATACCCTAATCTTAGATTTGAGCTCTTTTAATTACAGCTCGAGGGTGTGCATCTTATGTTTTCCTTTGACCTTAATTTCCTCCCGCCAAGACCTAGACTTGTCTACAAAATCTGGATCTTGGAGCCAAAAACCTTCAAAATGAAAAGGCCAGTTTTTGGGGGACTCCTTTAAGTCTATGTCGAGTCTAATATGCAGTGATCATAACCAAGATAGGGGAGGATTGTGGCTTCTACGAAAATTTCCTTCACCATTACCTCTTCCGAGACTAAAAATATATCAACTTTGTTGGCAACTTGGTGCCAACCTCCTCTATGGTTATTCCAAGTGTAGATCTCACTGATGGTATTGTTTTCAATTAACCCTAATTCTTGCATGCTCACTTCAAAAATTTTGGATTCCTCTGCTTAAACCTCCCTTTTTTTCATCTAGCAACTTAATTAAGTTGAATTATCCTCCCACAATCCACAACGATTCATGTACAAGGCTTCTGTGATCCTTAAGGGTTTCTGGGAATGCCACTTTCTCTCTAGGGACACGAGGGCCATAAAATGTCATTAAGGAAACTTTCTCTTTCGTTCCAAGATACCTGAAGCTGCCAAAAAAATTCCTAGGGCACACTTTCCAATCCAAGAATTATACTTCTAGAGGGTTTCACAACACTACAATACCCCATGTGCTATCCTTGGCATCCAAGGACATAAATTCACATCCCTTTCAACATTTACCACCAATTTCCTGCATTTTCTCCATCAAAACCTTGGTTTCTTGCAAAATAACCAAGGCTAGTTTCTCCATGATAATCCAATATTTTAAGTACCTATGTTTCCCTTTGCTGCTAATTCCTCTTATATTCCAAGAAATGAGCTTCATTAAGAAGGAATTTGAGAGGAGGGAAATATCTCCGATAAGGCCATAAATTGACTCAAATTTATAAACCGTTCTCCCATGATTTGTAGGGTTTCTCTCAACATTCTTCTTCCCTTTATTTTTACCTCTTTAATCAAAGGTTATTTCCCTTTGTCCTTCGTGTACTTTAAGAATCCTTTTATGCTATTTTTAACCTCTCGCGAGCCTCCTTGAATTTTCCAGGGCATGTAGACATACACATATAATTCATTCTGATTTGGAGGGAGCTCCGATAGATCCTGCTACACCCAACTATTGATTAGGGAAATCAATAATTTCTCTTCCTCCCCCAGAGAGTAGAACTCCTCCTCCATCATCACCAAGACTTCTTCAATCTATAGAAGATTTAAAAAACACTTGGACTTTGGCTCTTCCTCCAGAGTCTTCCTTTTAGGATCTTGCTTATTGCCAGGGATTTTTAGACTAGGCTCCACCGTAGTGATGTCTTTAAGAAAGGAGAAATATTTCGCCATATCTTCCAAAATTTCAAATACATTCTTGTCCTCCATGTTCTTTTTCTTCACCTCAAGTTTTTTTGCTCTAAGGTTTCTACATATGTTTGAAAATTTTGTGAAGCCATCCGTCGCCTCTTGATGCCCTATCCCCTAAATCTCCTTTTTCCTCAACAGGTAGTTCCTAAAAAAACTAGTTAAATGGATTTCAGAAGGGGCCAGGAGATGTTCATATACACACAAATTCTTGCATAAGACATGTTTCTCCCTCTTCTTGTCACCTTCAAGATTACCAATACCAATGCCAATGACAAAGTAACCTAATGAATTACCAATACCTTATTGGATTTGTGGAATCCAAAAATTACCCGGAAGGGAGTCATGTCTTGGTGTTGCCATAATTCATTCTTATCTGGGTTAAATCATCGCTCCTAATTATGTCTCATGTACATGCCAACATTGTTCATAAAATATGGTCCTCCCTTAAAGACCCAATTTTTATCCTCTAGGTTAGAAAAAATGGTCGTGAAGAATATTTTTGGACCCAACCTTAAGTCCTCCTCTCCTTTTGGCTAGAATTTTGGTGAATCCACCACTTAATTTCCTTCTTCGTTGGCCAACCACCCACAAACTTTCATATCTTGTCCTTAATGCACTTCTTGTTACTCTAGGCTTTTAGGGGAGATAAAAAATTTCGAGTTCTTTGCTGCCTTGGGAATGCATTCGTGTCGACTATGCTCTTAACATTGAGGATTATCTAGAGGTACTTCCACCCCCATAACTACCTAAACCCCTAAAACCTCTTTGCCTCTCTAAATCCCCACCACTGACCAACCCTCAACTTTGAATAAAATTTCCACCTAGAATTGGACAAAAACATTTTTACTCTGTCAAAATAAAATAAAATAATAACAAAAGGTTAAAATAAAAATAACTTCACGGTATTCACCCATGGTATTCATGTGGAATATAGCCTATTTAAATTGGGAAATTAAACTAGTCTAGATCCATCTTAACTAGTGATCTACTCTCTTGCGGATCTATTCTCTTGAGATGTAAACATATTTGAAAGGGAAAAGAGATTTGATCCCTCTTTCTCTTGAGATGCAAACCTCTTTTAAAGTGAAAAGAGATTTGATCCCTCTAGGGGCTTAGTAGACCCAGAGTTAAGATGAATTTAGAATGGTAATAATTATGACGATAGACATCTTTATTTCAGCATAAGTCTTCCATAATTTTATTTTAAATATCAATAATTATTAGGTGGAAATTTAACTTCCATGGAATAAGCTTGAATATTAATAGAAGTATACACATATCAAGGACGATGTGCAAGTTAGTTATGCTCTTAAATCAATTTATCTCAAATTAATTAATTTAAAAAAATGTCATATCAATAGTGGGTATGTGGTATTCTAATTACACGTCAAGTATTTCCATGATAAAGTGGGGGGTGAATATTCATGGTTACGAATATTGTTTAACTAGCATATTAATTCTTTTTATAATTAATAATAAAAACAGTTTAAAAAGATTTATAATTTTGTTAGCTTTTATATATTTTTAAATTTGGGTAATATGTGATGTCTCTTGGAATAAGTGTTTTGATCTTCATAAACATATTCTTCATTTGAATTCAGGCTTATGTGATCCATAGTATTTTTCTAAAATTATTTCGGTAATAATAGCATGAAATAGAAGATTGTCATTTTTTGAACCACATATTCTTGATTTGAATTCAGGCTTATGTGATCCATAGTAATTTTCCAAAATTCTTTAGGTAATAATAACATGAAATAGAAGATTCTTGATTTGAATTTAGGTTTCTCATCCATAGTAATTTTCCAAAATTTTTTGGGTAATAATAACATGAAATAGAAGATTGTCTACGAACCAATTAGTGTGGTTCATCTTTAGGACTAGATGAACCACACTGATTTGTTAGAAAAGGGTCGACAATGTTCTATTTCATGTGATTATTACGTAAAGAATTTTGGAAGAAGATGAACCATACACTGGTTGGTTGGAAATATTTTATGTGATTATTAAAGAATTTTGCACTAGTTGATTGGAAACATTTCATGTGATTATTATCTAATTTTTTTGAAAAATCTTATCCTGAAGATAAACCACACTGGTTGATCAAAAACACATGGCCAACAGCTTCAGCCTTGACCTACAAATAGTTTCAAATCGAACAAATATGACTTCCCAACCTCCACCACGTTCTTAACATAATATCGATCTTGATTGCACTTGATGACATAAATCTGACTCGTACAACTGCATGGGCATTGCAGAGTTGAATGTCCACAATAAGTGTATCGAGTGAAGCAGGGGATAGGTAGATGAGTGTATTCAGGCAATAATACAGACATACCGAGTGTGAATCTGCAACAATAGTACTATTTTCTATCTCTTCACCAACGAGCCATAGGAACCCATGAGAACCCTCACGCCATATCACTATCTCTTTTTATTACCGCTATCAATATATTTGGAGTTTTAGGTTTAGTAATGCATTGGGCAGTATATATATGTTAAATTTTGGATTTAAACAATTACAAAATCTAAATTCAGGAGTTGGCACAATACATTAATACATTAATATAGCTACAACTCCAAAAATATTAATTGCCCTTTATTACTCCAAAAAGACTGTGAATCTGAGTTTTAATAATGCCTTCACCTATAAGCAACATTGAAGGTGGATACAAAGCTGAATGTATTGAAGGTTTATACAGGACTGAACCTAATTCGATTGTTGATTTTAGAAATAAATTTCAATTAAATGAATATGAACAAAGTAAAAAATATTGATGTCACTCCTATGTTTAAATTTAACCATATATATCTACTTTCACACAATATTTAATAGTACTATGTATTAATATTCACCTATGTTAACTAGAAATTTCAGTGTGAAACACCTGTCAAATTTGACATTATCTAAAACACAAGTGCCTGTTTTGATATTCACCTATGTTAACTAGAAATTTCAAGTGTGAAATACCTGTCAAATTTGACAGTATCTACAACACAAGTGCCTGTTTTGATATTTTAATAGAATAAATTGACAAAACATTTAAAAAAAAATATGGGTTTAAAATTAACCATATAGCTACTTTCACACAATATTTATAGTACTACGTATTAATATTCACCTATTTTAACTAGAAAATTCAAGTCTGAAACATCTGTATCTACAACACAAGTGCCTGTTTTGATATTTTAATAGAAAAAATTGACAAAACATTTTAACCAAAAAAAAAAGTTGCACGCATAATTACTGCGCTCTATTGGTTCACTAACCTTGTCACACCATGACGCATCTTGCCATCTCATTTAGAGAGAGAATTTCCATGACCCATTCTGGTCGTCTTACTTAGGGATAGAATTGGATGGAAAAATTGTTAATCTCAAGTTAATTGGCTGGTTAACTTTTTTTCCAGTGTCAATATTCTGTGTTAAAATGGCCGAAAAATTAAAAAAATAATTCATATATTTGAAATTTTTACTTTATTTCTATTTTTTATTTTAAATTTTCATAGAAAAACAATATTTTATAAAGAAAAACAATATTTTTAAAATTCACGAAACTAAAAATAACCTATGAAATAGATTACTTCTCCATCTAATTCTTGTATTTGATTTTTCTTTTACAAGTTTTACAATAAACACTCACTCTCAATTTCAATTTCTAGAGAAATTCTTTCCTAAATAAATTATTCCAAAAACTAATTGCCAGACCCGTATCTTATATACATACCTACTCGACCAGTAACCCAAACTTGCTAAAGCTACAATGCACCTTTTTCCGTGGTCTTTTTCTCATCATTATCATCTTTTGGTAAAAATCTGAGTAAAATTTAAAAGAATTGTTTGAATTACGATATTTATTATGGAAATTTTATAATAAAATGTGGATTTTTAAGATATTGGATTCATTTTTATAATAGAAAATGTAAATTTAAGTATTACGTTACATTATAAAAACTTTTATATTTAATGTAAATATTATTTATAAAAATTATAATTTTATTTTATATTTAATTTTGAAGGAATTGAATTCATTTTTATAATAAAAATGTGATATATAATGCATTTTATTATAAAAAATTTAATTATAAAAATTACAATCTTATTTTATAACCAAATTTCATAAATATTTGAAAAATGAAGTATTTTTTCAAAAAAAATTTAAGTATCTAGAATTCCAAAGTTTACAAATGTAAAGTTGGGTTACACTTTTAAACTTTGGGTTACACTTTTAAACTTTGGAATAGACAATCTTGCAAAAGAAAGATAGAAGCACTCTCAAATATTGAAGGGGAAAATCAACCTCAACTAAAAGTTGAAACATGAATGTAAATATAAATATTATGATTTTGATATATTTAAAATTTTCCTAGTGTAAAATGTGAAGCTTAATTTTTATTTGATGAACTAATTTGATAAATATTTTGCAATGTAAACAGAGAGAGATATTCCTCAAAACATTGATGATGAGATACTAAATTTTGAAAGAGAAAGTGAAAGAGATATTGGACCAATGATTGAAGATGGTGAAAATGATGAAAGAAATTTAAGTGAAGAAATTGAATCACAAAGTATATATATATATATATATGTTGAACACATGCACGTATTATTGAAATTATACATATATTTATTAATTTAGTTATTTATTGAATATGTAAACTTATTATGTACTATTCATTCAAATATGTACAGATGAAATCAATGTCGATGATGAGATGTTAGAAAATGTTGACACTCACACATATGGAGATAAAAAAACTGACCATTATATACGATATCGTGTTAACCGCATTTTTGAGAAGTATTTCAAAAAGAAAAATGTGACAGTTCAAGCCCATATGTTGAAAGGTCTCCTATATTTAAGGAAATTAAAAGAAGCTACGACTTTATTGGGTATTCGAAAATCAACCAAAGATAAAAAAATGAAGGAAAATGTGATACAAAATATAAATAGTGCTATAAATTCAATTAAAAGATCTAGACAGAAAAATGTTTTAGTTGTACGTAGAGAAATACATATGGCAGTGGTTTCATCAAGTACTAAAGAGAATCGCTTGGTAAAATCTATGGCACAAGCATTAGGAACCTCGCGAAAAACTTTGCACAAACATCGGAAATTTCGGTTGCAAATAGATGTAAATGATGAACTTGCTTGTTGGAGAGCTATTTGTAGGCAACCATACAAAGATAGACTTGGAAAAAATGTTAAAAAAATAATATATGAATATTGGAAGAACAATTCGCGTGTTTTGCCAATTGTAAGGCATGTGATGTGAAGAAGAATAACACGAAATCAATATGAAGAACATGAAAAAAATTTCTTGGAAACCACTCAGATAGAGTTGTTCAACAAGTTCAAAGAAGAGAATCGTGAAATTCATGTTTCAATTAGTGCTTTTGTTCAACAAAAACTATGGTATGTAAAATCTATCACCATACGCGACACTTGTTGTTGCCGTTATCATGTGGAATTTGAGTTATATTATGACACATTCCTTGATTTTGGTAGAACATTTTGGAAGGATTCACCTCCTCCTTCCACTATCCGTGATTTCATATCTCAAATTCTATGTGAAAGAGAAAGCGATGAACTATTTTACAAAAAGAAATGTGTTGGTGGTAAAAAATGCGATGATTGTGGAAATTTGACTAAATTTCAAAACAAATATCGTACTGATATAAATGATCAATCATTGTCCAATATGAAAGTGAAATGGAAGAGATATGAATATATCCATACATCGATTCAATGTACAAATAGTGTTAAAAGAATTGAATTACGAGAAGAAGAAATTTTTGTGATAGACTTTTTGAGAAAGTTTGAGGCAGAAATTTACAAATACACCAAGCATTCCCATAGAGCTCGATGGAAAGACTTGCAATTCAAAAAATCCCGTGAAGTTTTTCCACCAGGGGCCATTTTGTCAGTAATTGATTTTGCAGAAAACTACACATTTGTTCAACAAAAAGAAATTCAGAGTGAATACTATCATTCTGACCAAGTCTCCATGCTCGTCCATATTCTATATAGACATGTTGAACAAAACGTCGATCATATAGAAAGCACCAGTGAAAATCAACATATTATTAAAGAATATCACTTTTATATCAATGACGATCGTACACATGATACATATTTTGTACAACATTGTTTTGGAAAAAATTATGATTCCTTGAAAAATCGTGGAATAACATTCAATGAACATTGGATATGGTCAGACGGATGCGCAGGACAATTCAAATATGCACGATCATTCTTTTGGTTGTGTTTTCTTCATAAGAAAACCTGCATTAAACATTGTTGGAATTTCTTTGAGATTGGCCATGAAAAAGGAGAACATGACGATGCAGGGGCTTGCATAAAACGAGCACTTCGAAGATATCAAATGAACCCCTTTGCAAGCCGACTTGTGGACGCGAAAGAAGTTGTTTAATGGTGCATTGCTGCTCTAAGCCATGAGACTAACCGATCAATGGAAGTGCGAAGGTACATTCAATTTAATTTTTATTGGATATCTAATTAAATAAACAGTGTACATTTATCACAATGATTATTTTTGATTGTATTTTGATATCATATTTACATTCTTCTTTAAATTTTCCATATAAAGGTTTTTTTGGCATATTGGGATCGAAGACGTAGATAGATCAATTGGAAATGATGTTGAAACAATAAAAGGGACTCGAAAATTGCATTTAATTAAAATAAAGTCGTCTAGAAGTGTGTTTGCATTGGATAAAAGAAAATATTCTTGTTTTTGTCCTGTTTGCATATACAACACAAAATCCAATGACGTTTGTGAAAACAAAATGTATGTAAAAGATTGGAAACATACAGAGCTAAATACAAAGGGAAAAATGTCTGTTGCAATGTTTGAAAAAATGCAATCAGAGGAGACTACAATATCATCCGATGGTGATCGAGTTTCTGATCTTGTTAGAGAAGGTAACATTCGAATTGCTTTCTAATGATAAAGATCTAGAAATAACTTTGAATATGTATAATTTTGTCAATTTTGTTTTATTGTCCAGGATATGTTTTTGTTGTAATTGCACCTACTGGAAACGATGAAAATGTGAAGTTTTATATGATGCGTTACACTGAACGAAAAATGAAATTATTAGAAGACTATAATGATCACGGATTTCCATATGAAATAGGATCTATTATACTGAAAGGTCATTTTTTCAGACAAACTAATCAAAGTGGGAATTTTATTTACTTTTCAGACTATGAACCTGATTTCATAAGTTGTCAATATAGTCACTTGGTGTGTGCAGCACGCATAAAGTTGATCGAGGTTCAATCAAAGAAAAAAATGAATATTAAGAAATGGAAAATGTCAAAATCCGATCATGAACGGATTATTGAAGATGGCATTCCATTGGAATTTTTTTGATTGATTTGCCCAACAATTTATTCTCTTTGGATTATATGTTCTAGAACTTCCAGTACTCAATTAAAAATTGAGCTGCCTTGTTATGTTATCTGTGCAAGTGTTTGCACATGTACAAATTGTTTTGGTACATGCACACTCTAATATCAACTGCAAGTAGCTTTTTTATACATGCATTGATGAAAAATGTTGCATATATATATATATATATATATATATATATATGTTCTAGAATGCAATTAACTATTCAAGTAGTTTTACTATGTGCATTGATGAAAAATGTTTCGTGTACTCAATATATATGTTCTAGAATGCAATTAACTGAAAGTAGTTTTTCTATGTGCGTTGTTGAAAAATGTTTCATGTACTAGATATATACACAAACTCAATGCACGCCCAGTTTTTCTTGTGGGCTTTTTTGGTAAAAAGTATCCACAATGTAAATAAATCATCCGCAGTATAATTTTGTATGAAGATTCCTTTCAGACAAGAGACTCGGAGCACTTCTTCGACTTTTGGTGGGATTTGACCCACATCTCTATTCTTGATTGAAAATCTAGTACAAAATTTGTCTGTCCAAAGGTTGAATATGTTCTATGTGCATTGATGAAAAATGTTGTGCACGTATTGGATATATATGTGTGTGTGTGTGTGTTCTAGAATGCAATTAATTGTTCAAGTAGTTTTCCCATGTGCATTGATGAAAAATGTTTCATGTACTGAATATATATATTCTAGAATGCAATTAAAACTAAATGGACCATCAATTTACCAATTTATAAATCAACAAGACTACCTAGTTGAGTGCATTAATGAGATTGACCCCAATTCAACAAACATGTATCTACTTCTTATATTTCCAATCAAAATTAAAGAGATTTATATGGGAAAGAGGCATAACATATAGACTATGAACTACTTTAGTTCATAGGTCAATGAAAGTATCATCATGTGGGAAAATGTTTCAAGAACACTTGACCGTACTTAAAAGTAATCTTAAGATTGTTTTTGATATTTACATGCTACATACTATTGTTTGAGTGATTTTTTTTTTTAAACTTACCAAATGTACTTCAACCATGTCCAAAACTTTAATTTTAAAAACTTTTTGATTATATCAAAAAAAATTACTTCACATGTCATGCCAATTGTAGTTCAACTATCCAATAAAAACATTAAACAATTAACATTATATCACATGCCAAATGCAGATTGAAATGGTATCCAAAACTTAGTTTTAAAAACTTTTTGATTATATCACAACATTACTTCACATACCTAATGTACTTCAACCATCCAAAACTTGAGTTTTAATTTTTTTTTGATTATATCACAACATTACTTGACATGCCATCCAATTTTAGTTCAACTATCCAATAAAAACATTTAACATTATATCACATGTGCCAAATGTAGATTGAAACCATCCAAAACTTAAGTTTTAGAAACTTTTTGATTATATATCGTGCAACATTACTTCACATGCCATGCCAATTATAGTTCAACTATCCAATAAAAGCATTTAACATTATATTACATGCCAAATGTAGATTGAAACCATCAAAAACTTAACCTTTAATTTAACAAAAAATTATAGATCACAACATTACTTCACATGCACATATTACTTCACATGACATGCCAATTGTAGTTCTTGACTATCCAATAAAAACATTAAACATTTAACATTAAATATCACATGCCAAATGTAGATTGAAACCATCCAAAACTTAACTTTTAATTTAACAAAAAAATATAGATCACAACATTACTTCACATGCCAAATGTACTTCAAACATCCAAAAATTAAATTTTAAAAACAAAACAAATTATAACACATCATTACATAACATGCCAAATGTAGTTCAGAAGCAAAACATTAATTTGTAGATGACAACATTACTAGTAGTTCAATTATCCAAAACTTAAAAGTTTTAAAAACCAAAAAAATTATATAACAACATTACTTCACATTCACATGCCAAAAGTACTAAAACCATACAAAACTTAACGTTTTGGAACAAAACAAATTATATTAACATTGTAATAAAATATGTCCAAAAATTGTAGATCTCACAAGTATCAAGTATCAAATTATATATATATGACAGTGCATCTAGCTAATATATAAAAAAGTAAATTTAAGACTATCTAAATCTTGAAATCAAATCTACAAATCATGTCCATCAAATACAAATGGATGTAGTGTCTTTCATATTAGAGTCTCAATCCGCGCGCTATCTTGCAAAGCATGGGAAACCTGTACACAATGCACATACAAACATTAAAATTTGATGTTTTAAAAATGAGAGAATATATATAGAACTTCATGTAAAAAAAGAAATATAAAAAAAAAATCATGCAATACCTCATGAGGTTCCCTCTCCATTTGTTCGCTTGCTACAAGTTCCCCCATGGGAACATCTCCAACAGTAAACTGTACAATATACATGTACAGATATATATATATTAAAAAATTCAGATGAAAATGCACGTGTACATATATAAACTTATTTTCAATAATATTAAAATAAAAGTTAGACAACTTATTCAAATGGTTGAAATGGTGTGGATGTTCCTATCTCCGTCGCTAAAGTCCGTGGATTAAAGAAATCTTCTATAGAAACCTAAAATTCAAAATTTTAAAAGTATAAAATAACTCAAGGTCAAGATCTCAATTTATAATAAAACTTAAATAAACTTCAATTTATAAATTATAACTAAATTAAAAAAAAACACACACACACACACACACACACACATATATATATATATATATATACAAGTGAAAAGTTGAATACTTCTGCAGGTGAATTTGGGACATCTCCTAAGAGAGGCTCCAAAAGAAAATCTCCAAGAACCTAAAATTTAAAAAATTTAAAATAACTCAAGATATAGATATATATATCTCAATTTTTAATGGAACTTTTTGAGGTGGAATATATATATAACTTAAACATAAATTTTAAAAGTGAAAAATTGTCCATACTTGTTGTGGATGTGGCACATCTCCTAAGGAAGTAGAAGGTACATCTCCCAAGGAAGAAGAAGGTATCGCCATCCCAAAAACATCGAACAGAATCGGAATCTGTTAAAACATTTTATTATTATATATGTACATGTACATGTGTGCACAATTATTTATTTTAAAAATATCACTTAAAAAACACTAACATTTGTCAACATATCTTGATGGTGAGACCCATCTGCATTGTTTGAACCAGAGGTCCCGAACGTGATATTAACATTTTCGTCATTCATCATGTGTGACAACTGCAAATGGTGTTTTAACATATAATGATACATTTTTGTTAGATTAATGTTCATACAAATAAATGTATACATGTACATACACATGTATTTATTACAAATTGTACACATGTATGTGTTAAAATAATTGAATCCTAAGGTCATTAACACACACCGTTCCCGTTCCCTCTTCCTCATGAAGAATTAGGTCTTGCCAACCATTGCGAAAAATTCTTTGCATATATTCGGAGATCTTCAACATTCATGTTGTCAACCTCTTCATCTGTACAATACACAAAATTGGCACGTGCATTCTCACGTGCTCTTTGTCGATTTAGACAAACATCGATTCCACCCAATTTGCTGTAAACATTGTCGATCATGACATCCCTTGCTTCTCGATTTATTTGAAAAGTCACATCCATCTCTGACCGCAGAGTTTCGACCCGAAAATGTCGACTCACCAATGGCGGCTCAGGGCGAGGCAACTCCACATCTTGCTTAGCGCCCTTATGGTCACATAATCGACCTTTCCCCAGACCAAAAAAATCTGACGGAAGGTCATTGTAATTGGGTCTCATTTAAAAAAAAAATTATGCGTAAAACAATTGTGCAAAATAAACAGGAACCTTGTCGTTCCATGGGAGCCTTCCATAGGCCGCAAGGTGCCTATCATACAAATAGTGAGCTATATTGGGGTGCTTGAAATATTGCATCTTCAACGTTTTTCTTTTTGGCCCTTCCTTGAAATTAAACATTGAATTCGCCATAACTTTTGTAACTCTTTGTTTTACATCCTCCCATTTATCGGGACCCATTACTATTTCCTTTCTCTTTCTCATGACTTCTACAAATGTATCAGTCGTTGGCCCAAGATTTTTGTACACATTTACTATTTCTCCCAATGAATGTGTAACTATTTCAAGGTTGTTGACTCTCATCAGGTAGAGTCAAAGCCACGAGATCTCTCTGCAATTTTGCATGAAGTTGTTGACACCTTTCTAAGGTGCATTGCGCCATGTTTCTTTCCCATGGTATATCAAAAATGTCGGCTGGATAAGTTGTGGTGGGTAGACAACCTTCTTCTTGAATGTAGTGTTCTGCCCTGCGTCTATTTTGACCAATATTTGGAACATTTTCAGCCTCTGCATCAATATATATATATATATATATATATATATATATTAGAAAAAACACATGTAAACAAATTTGTACAAATTCAATGAAAAAAAATATTGAAATTGATGGCAACCTCGACGTGGTTGGCTAGCATCTTCTCCACCCTGAAACTGTTGAGAACCAAAACGACCCTGCTGAGAACTAGCACCACCAGCCGTTGATTGGTCTCCGGGAGAATAAATTTCACCACCTTCACGCAAACTGCTACCACTTATTGATGGCTCTCTAAGGGGATTTGAACCACCACCAACCTCTTGAGAGGAGAGAGAATCTTCATAAACAAATACGAATTTATAATCAATTGAAAAATACATGCATACATATAAATACACGTGTACATATGCATTGATTAAATTGTGTTAAAACCATACCACGACTGGGTGAAACAGGGGCATCCATGGCTGGAGTAGAGACCCTTCTCTTCTTATTAGCTCCTAAAAAATAAAAAATGAAACTTATTAACAACTAATTTAACTCACAAAGTTGATAAAAAATCAATTCCATATGTACACACATGTATGGAGATTTAAGATTATATTTAAATTTACCATGAACAGCTCTAGATCCCGATCCCTGATCCTCTTCTTTCGTAGAGATATGGGATTCTGTTGATCTTCGTCGTTCATCCTCGATGATATATATATCTACGGTGGATATTTACAATTAATTTTTTAAATAACTAATTTAAAATAAATTCAAAATAAAGTTTAGAAAATTAATGTTTAATTCAGTGTAAACAAATTATGTAAAACACAACTTTCAAAGCACTAATTGATGTGTGAAACTCAATTTAAGGAAAAAAAAAGTTATAAAAATGATAAGTTCAACAAATTGTGTTTTACATGGTGGGAGCACACTTGGTATAAAATTGAAAAAAACACATTATCATTAAAAAAGAAGTGAAACTCCATTTAAACAAAAATTTGTTGAAGTCCCTGCATTTTAATTTCATAAAAATGTGAAGTTCACCACTTGTTGCAAATGTGAAGTTCACCAAGTTGTGCTTTACATGGTGTGGTGGGATCGCACTTGGTATATAATTGAAAAAAGCACATGGTCATTAAAAAAGACACATTTATAAGTACACAACACACATATATCCAAGATATGTTAAAATGTCGATCTATAAATTTTGAAGGAGAGCGTCTCAACACTAATTCATCTTTGAGAGATGAATCTTGAATTTTTGAAGAAGAACGTCTCAAAACTAATTCATCTTTGAGAGATGAATCTTGAATTTTTGAAGAAGAGTGTCTCAAAACTAATTCATCTTTGAGAGATGAATCTTGCATTGACATTGGCATTGCCCCATATAATTATAATTCATCTATTAATTCATCTTTGATAGATGAATCCTGAATTTGCATTTCCCCACACAATAAATCAACAGACGCCTTATTCACATTTGTACAATGCCTTATACTAAAAAATTGAAATTGGCTAACAATATTGTTTGCTATTCAATGCAGTTCTTTTAGCCTCTCCTTCTTAACTTGGTATACGCCATTCATCTGGTTGCACACAAGTTCAGAATTGGTGAAACTACAATTTCAATTGATCCATACTCCATCGCTGTTCGCAAGCCTTCTATTAATCCAATATAATATGCCTCGTTGTTTGTTGTTCTTCCCGATATATTCATTTTCCTTTGGAAGACTTTGCTAGTCGCAATATTGGAAAGCACATATGTAATCACTGCATTCCCTGGATTGGGATAGCAAGAAAATTCTATGCATAATTTCCATTTTTCAACCATATTTAATGGTTTTTTTATCCCTAAAAAAAAACAAATTCAATAAAAATATATATATTAAATTGACATTTATTGCAAATGCATGGGAGAAATGAAAAACTTATATTTAGATCTATTCCAGAGATTGACTGTAGGGGCATTTACTAGATATGTCACCTTTCATAAAATACGAGATCTAGAGGCTACCTGGCCCTTTACAGACTCTGCCTATAGAACTAACATGGATATGAAAATGAAAAACTTCTAATTAGATCTATTCTAGAGATTGAATGTAGGGGCATTTACTCTTAGGTTAAAACCTATATGTTTTGTATCAAATCACTTTTGGTTTCAATGGGAAACTTTTATGGCTAATTTGTGTTTTACATGTTGAATATAAAAGGTTTTTTCTCTTTCATTGTTTGAGACCATGGATATGAAAATGAAAAACTATATACTTGGTTAAAAACTATGTTTTGTATCAAATTACTTTTTGTTTCTAAATAATATATACATGTTGACTGTAGGGGCATTTACTGTAGGTGCATTTAGATCTATTCCAGAGATTGACTGTAGGGGAATTTACTAGATATGTCACCTTTCATAAAAGATGAGATCCAGAGGCTACCTGGCCCTTTACAGACTCTGCCTATAGAACTACCATGGATATGAAAATGAAAAACTTCTAATTAGATCTATTCTAAAGATTGAATGTAGTGGCATTTACTAGATTAGGTTTTAAAACCTATATGTTTTGTATCAAATCACTTATGGTTTCAATGGGAAACTTTTATGACTTATTTGTGTTTTACTTGTTGAATATAAAGGGTTTTTTCTCTCTCATTATTTGAGACCATGGACATGAAAATGAAAAACTATATAATTGGTTAAAACCTATGTTTTGTATCAAATTACTTTTTATTTCTAAATACTATATACATGTTGACTGTAGGGGCATTTAGATCTATTCCAAAGATTGATTGTAGGGGCATTTACTAGATATGTCACCTTTCATAAAAGATCAGGTCCAGAGGCTACATGGCCCTTTACAAACTGCCTATAGAAGTACCATGGATATGAAAATGAAAAACTTATAATTAGAAATTGAATGTAGGGGCATTTACAAGATTAGGTTAAAACCTATGTTTTGTATCAAATCACTTTTGGTTTCAATGGGGCATTTTTATGGCTAATTTGTGTTTTAAATGTTGAATATAAAAGGTTTTTTCTCTCTCATTGTTTGAGACCATGGATATGAAAATGAACAACTATATAATTGGTTAAAACCTATGTTTTTTTATAAAATTACTTTTTGTTTCTAAATAAGTTATATACATGTTGAATATAAAAGGTTTTTTTCTCTCTCATTGTTTGAGACCATGGATATGAAAATGAAAAACTTCTATTTAGATCTATTCTAGAGCTATGGCTAATTTGTGTTTTACTTACATTGACTCTTAGGTTAAAACCTATGTTTTGTATCAAATCACTTATGGTTTCAATGGGAAACTTTTATGGCTAATTCAAGTGTTTTACATGTTGAATATAAAAGGTTTTTTTCTCTCATTGTTTGAGACCATGGATATGAAAATGAAAAACTATATAATTGGTTAAAACCTATGTTTTGTATTAAATTACTTTTTGTTTCCAAATAAGTTATATAAATGTTGAATATAAAAGGTTTTTTCTCTCTCATTGTTTGAGACCATGGATATGAAAATGAAAAACTATATAATTGGTTAAAACCTATGTTTTGTATTAAATTACTTTTTGTTTCTAAATAAGTTATATACATGTTGAATATAAAAGGTTTTTTTCTCTCTCATTGTTTGAGACCATGGATATGAAAATGAAAAACTTCTATTTAGATATATTATAGAGCTATGGCTAACTTGTGTTTTACATACATTGAATATAAAATATTTTTTCTCTCATTGTTTGAGTCCATGGATATGGAAATGGAAAACTTCTATATTTAAAACTATTCAAGAGATTGATTGACTTGTAGGGGCATTTACTCTTAGGTTAAAACCTATGTTTTGTATCAAATCACTTATGGTTTCAATGGGAAACTTTTATGGCTAATTCAAGTGTTTTACATGTTGAATATAAAATGTTTTTTTCTCTCTCATTGTTTGAGACCATGGATATGAAAATGAAAAAATTCTATTTAGATCTATTCTAGAGATATGGCTAATTTGTGTTTTACATACATTGAATATAAAATGTTTTTTCTCTCTCATTGTTTGAGACCATGGATATGAAAATGAAAAACTATATACTTGGTTAAAACCTATGTTTTGTATCAAATTACTTTTTGTTTATAAATACTAGATACATGTTGACTGTAGGGGAATTTAGATCTATTCCAGAGATTGACTGTAGGGGCATTTACGAGATATGTCACCTTTCATAAAAGATGAGATCCAGAGGCTACTTGGTCCTTTAAAGACTCTGCCTATAGAACTACCATGGCTATGAAAACGAAAAACTTCTAATTAGATCTATTCTAGAAATTGAATGTAGGGGCATTTACTAGATTAGGTTAAAACCTATGTTTTGTATCAAATCACTTTTGGTTTCAATGGGAAACTTTTATGGCTAATTTGTGTTTTACATGTTGAATATAAAAGGTTTTTCTCTCTCATTGTTTGAGACCATGGATATGAAACTGAAAAACTATATAATTGGTTAAAACCTATGTTTTGTATCAAATTATTTTTTGCTTATAAATACTATATACATGTTGAATATCAATTGGATGCACATAACATGCAAGTTATGTGCAAATGATGGATGATGAATGACCTAAGTGAATCTCCATATCAATTGGATGAAATTTATGTGCAGATGATGGATGATGAATGAGGTGATGTTGATCATAACACTCATCTTTTTTAGTGTTTTGGATGAAATGGGCTCTACAAGATATTAAGGTAAATTTTAGTGAACCTACATATCTATTAAGTGTTTCAATACAAGTGTAATAATAATTTCAAAAATAAAATATTCTACTTCCTACAATCACTAAACATATCATCATAAAGTACCACTTCCTCACACAACAAACATGTTCCAAAGTATTCTCAAATGTACACAGTAGTATTATTAATTTTCATATCTAATTAATAGATGTTGAAGATGATTCTAGCTCATTCTTTATTAGCATTATCATAACATTCTCAAAAGCTCCTCCTGAATCTAAAAATGAATATGGAATGAGTCATTGTATATTATGATAAATCAGCTCCTCCTGAATCTAAAAAAGAATATGGAATGAGTCATTGTACATTATGATAAAACTTGTATTTAAATGAAATTTGATATATGAATAATATGGAATGAATCATTGTACATAAGGCAGAGAACCAAAAAAAGCAGAGAGCCAAAAAAGTAGAGACAAAGCCAAAAAAAGCAGAGATAGAGCCAAAAAAGGCAGAGACAGAGCCAAAAAAAGCAGAGACAGAGCCAAAAAAATTAGAGACAGAGACAAAAAAAGCAGAGACAGAGCAAAAAAAAGTACATATGTATATATAATTTATACAAACATGTTTCAAAATATTCTCAAATGTACACAGTAGTATTATATTTTTTCATATCTAATTAATAAATGTTGAAGATGATTCTAGCTCATTCTTTATTGGCATTATCATAACATTCTCAAAAGCTCCTCCTGAATCTAAAAATGAATATGGAATGAGTCATTGTACATTATGATAAATCAGCTCCTCCTGAATCTAAAAATGAATATGGAATGAGTCATTGTAAATTATGATAAATATTGTATTTAAATGACATTTGATCTATGAATAATATGGAATGAATCATTGTACATAAGGCAGAGAACCAAAAAAAGCAGAGACAGAGAGAAAAAAATCAGAGAAAAAACAAAAAAAAGCAGAGACAGAGCCAAAAAAGCAGAGATAGAGCCAAAAAAAGCAGAGACAGGGCCTCTCTCATTCATAACCGATTTCTCTTATGCATAAATTCCCTACAGGATAACAAGGATAATGTTAAATTACTTGGAAAGTCGCAGCAGAGGACGCTGAAGATGCTGAAGACAATGATCCCTGAAGATGCTGAAGACAACGATCCCTGAAGACGTCGTGGAAGACCTCTGCAACAAAAAAATCAGATTAAAACCAAATTAAAAAAAAACAACAACAAAAAAATTACATAAATTTAAAATTTGGTATATCTTACCTCCTTGAGCTTAATTCGCGTGGGGCAGAACTGAGCGCACGAGAATGCTGGACATAAATGAGCGCGCGAGAATACTCGACAGAAATGAGCGCGCGATAAATGTCAGAAATGAGCGTGCAAGAATGCTAGACAGAAATGAGTGTGCGAGAATGCTCGACAGAAATGAGCGAGTGAGAATGCTCGACAGAAATGAGCGTGCGATAAATGTCAAGAATGAGCGCACGAGAATGTTGGACAGAAATGAGCGCGCGATAAATGTGAACAAAAGCCCGTAACAGGTTGCGGGCGATATATTTATAAAATAATAGTTCGGTCGAACTTTGTTTGCCGGTTTTCCAAACTCAGGCGAAAAATATGTTTGCCATTGCCGTCAGTACGCTGTCAATGTAAATGGAAAACGAAGTTCGACCGAACTAAATTCAATAGTTCGGTTGAACTCCTGAATTTTTCGGCCAAAATATGACAAGAGTTCGGTCGAACTATGGAGGAAAAAAATTTTCCACCCCGAATTGTCACAAAAGTGTTACCCATCTTTGCATTTTCACCCTATTTAAAAATAATTATAATTATGTTGAAAGGCATTCTTTTTGTTGGCTTGGGGTGAGAAACACTGTTCACTCCAGTCAATGAGAAACATTTCTTATCGCCCTTCCAGCCAATAAAATTTGGAAATGTGGCACTTCCTCCAACAAATGAAAATCCTTCATTTAGTTTTGGCCCCTCCAGCGACAATTTTCTAGACTTAACACCTGGACAGTTTCTTTACTAGGTGTTGCGTGAAACTTCTGCAAAGCCCTTAAAAATACTCATATTTCCATACCAGGCCCTTGACAATACCCATTTTTCCATACCAAGAAACTTTAACACAGTCTGATGAGGGAGAGATTTTGCCGTGCCAATAATTGCTGGGAGACTTCAATGGAGTTCGAGGAGGGAGAGTTAAAGATAATGTAGTACTTCCATACGAAATTGCTCTGTGGCCATGCCTTTTCATGGCTCCCCTCTCTTGCTACTGTACCCTTCTCCTTCTGCCTCAATAATCTAACCCCTTCGGCCATACTCCCCATTCATTTGCATTCACCTTCTCTGCAGCCTGTCACTTCGTTCCCCTGCTCATATATTCCGACAACCCTCTCCTACCTTCCTTTTGTTTCAGTACCTGCCAATCAGACTTGCAGCCTTGATGACTTGCCTACTTCCACCTTGCAGTCTCAACGACTTGCCGACTTCCAGCTTGAAGGACTTACGATTACTTTGTCGAGTGAAAATAACGGGTAAGCTGCGACTTGTCTTCCTCTGCTAACAATTATTTTACAGTGTTGGGACTTCTCTTCCTCTGTTTCGCATATCTGACTTAATTCTTCAGCTGAAGAAATGAAGGAAAATGTTTTATTTCCACTCACATAAGATTTTCTATTATGCTTGTGACAAATCCTTCCAAAATTATGTTATTGATTTTCAGTTGTGCCACTTGCGTACAAGAATCAGCCAGTTTGGTCATTCAACAAAACTTCATTGAATCAAAATAGCACCTTCTTTTAACAAAACGCCAGCATCGCCATGGAGACATCGTTAACTCGCAATGCTCTTTCTTCGCTTTTCGCTTGTGCTGCCGACCTGCAACCAACCCTCCAGGTCGTTGCACTTGAATAGATGAGTTCAACTTGGAGTGCGACACCTCGCTCTTGCGTCTCCTTCAGTGGTGCTCCACAAAACCTTCCCCTTTTGCTCCTTTCTTGTATCTTGGCCTTGTGAAGCACAAAACGGGGACTTGAAAATAGGCTCCATTGTTCTCCTCAAAAGAATCTTGTGCACATATGTGCATCAATCCATGTGCATTCTGTACAGACCCCCCCCCCCCCCCCCTTCCTCCCTTTTATGATTCTCCTCTTATGTCCCTTTTTTATTTCTTATTCTCATTCCTAACGTTTTACTTCCCATCTTCGTTGATACAATGCTCCTTCTTGCAAGTCGCTTTGTGTCCTGGAGCTCCAGATAGTCCAACGTGTTGCACCATTGGTTAGTGACCCATCCCCTCTTATTCTCTTCACTGAACAGATGCTCTAAGCCACCTCGTCCTCCTCTTTTGCCTCTCCCTTTTCATCTCCACACTCCCTTGAAAATCACACTTTGTCCTCCCAAGACTCCACCCCAACATCTGCAACTTCTCTCCCTTTTAAATCACTCTCCCCTACCCAAAAATCTTGGTCTGTCCAGGGCAGAGTGCTTTCAAAAACACCCCTTCGTGAATATAGCAATGCACATGGCACTGGAAAATCGCTAGGGTTTTACCTTGTTGACCGCGACGACGATGAAATCCATATTTCTGCCTTCAATGATTTCGCAGAATCCCTACATGCTCTCATTCAAGTTGGCCACATCTACAATGTTGCGAATGGAACCGTAAAGGTCCCCAACCCTTCCTATAACCATATAAGACACCCGTTCGAAATCCTCCTCTTCTCTTCATCAATAGTGTTTCAACTTTTCGATGATGAACTTACAATACCTTCTGATACCTTTCATTTTGTGCCGATTAGTTCCCTCAAAATTTCTCCTCCTAAATCAATCGTTGATGTCATAGGTATTGTCGCCTTGCTCTCTCCTACCTCTGTTGTTCGCAGACGCGATGGCTCTGAAACTCCAAAAAAAACTATATCTCTTCGCGATATGTCTAGGAGCAACATAGATGTCACCTTGTGGGGCGAACACTACCATGCTGCCACGAACTCACTGAACTTCACATGTCTTGTGCCGTTTCCGTACTTGCAATCAGAGGGGCGGGCGAGAATCGTCGAGTTCAATGGCCAAACTATCAACACAATCCCTGCCACTTCCCTGCTTATAAATCCAGATATCGATAAAACACGACAACTCAAACAATGGTTTGACGAAGAAGGCATAAAATATTCCTCGCCCTCGCTCAGCCGAAAATACACCGACACGAGCAAGAGGCCCCTCAATACAAAAAAAATTGTCGACATTATCTCAATGCCGCTTGGCGAAAAAACTCCATGGATTTCAGTCCGTGCTACTGCTACCTCAATTAACATGGATGATTTCTACTTCCTTTCATGCCCCCTTACCATTTATGGGATGCAATGCATGAAAAAGGCTTTACGATAAGATGACAACACCTGGCGATGTTCAAAATGTGAAGGGTCCTTCATCGAGTGCGACTATTGCTACATCCTTTGGCTCCAGTTGTATAACCACACTGGCCACCTTGAAAACGTGGTTGCTTTCAATGAAGCCGCAACTTCACTTCTGGGCATCTCTGCAAAGGACGTTTGCCTCCTCTCAACCGATCCTGGAGCTATCTTGGATATATATAGGAAAATCAAAGGACGAAAATTCCTTTTCACACTATCTTTGAAGACAGACACCTTCAACGGTGTTGAATGGCTACGCCTAACTCTTATGCACATAGAAGAACTCCCTTATGCCGATGTGTCGACTGTCCTCCTACAAGTCCTGCAGCCCGCTCTTGCCCCCCCCAACACAGTTTTCCGCCAGCTTTAGCCGTGCATTTTTGCCTCTTTCCCATTTTTCCCCCTCCTCTTGTTCCATATATCCTTTGCCCCTAACACCTTTATGTTGAAATGGCCATCCCCCCTCCCCCCCCCCCCCACAGATCCTCCATTGCTTCCCATCATTCCCCCTGCACTCTTCTTGAACCTCACTTGTCATTCATCGTCAATTGTGCATACAACTTTTGTAATCGTTAACGATTGATATCTACTGCGAGGGCACAATGCCGATGAACGAGCTGTACCCCGAGGTCCCCTCGTAGTGATGTAAACAAGTCTTCAATTCAGCTCGGCGACAAATCATTCGCTGAGTCGCAAGCTCAGTGCTTTAGCGCTTCACAAGTTAAAGTTTTTAAGTTGCGATGTGATTGTGCCATCGCACATCACAATCGCAAGTTTTTAAGTTTTCCCGTATCATGCCCAGTTAAAATTTAAAATCGTCGAAATGCGATTTGTGATGAGGACATGGATGCGATGTGGTTTCACAGCCGAAACCTATAAAATTTCAAGTCCGAATTTTTGTGTGTTATGTACGCAGTTTCATGTAGAAACAAAAGAATAGAGTGGAAGGACGATTTGGTTGTTATATGTATATTCCTGCATTGAATTGCATTAAATATTCAGGCTCCACCATTTTGTATTAAAAATGTGTAATTTCATATGTTTGTTTGAGATGAATGAAACAAAGAATTCAATTCCTCTCATGTGTTCTCGCTCTCTGTCTGTCTGTAATTTTTATTTCCAAAATATTGCATTGTTTGTGTTGTAAGGGGGGAAACACATCCCTCTATTGTTTATTTTCATTTTCCAACATCATACACATGTTTGGTTTGTTGGAAATAACTCCCAACAATTGCCATGAATTTACTAGCAACAACCCACACTTTGAATTGAATTTTTTGTTGCAGGAAGGACGAGTCTAGGATCCAAATCCATAGTTTTGTTTTTTGCTTTACGCAATTTCCAAAAATGTTCAAAGCAGATTAATCGAGCCAGTATCTGCGTTAATTTCTTCACCCACCGCATTACTTACCATTTTCCCGCAGTCGCAACCCGCAAGTCTCAACCCTTACCTTTTAACGCATTACCACAATTTTATTTCCCCACTGATGCGATTTGGTGGGACCCGCAACCCATACCCAAACTCCATACAAACCTTATATTTCTACCTTACCTTATGCATTTTCCATTTCACACTTACTGTTGTTTACCACACCGCAGCCTACACATTGCACATATTAATTTTTACCCGTTATGCTCGTCGTCGAATCTTGCAATGTTGCAATGCAATATCGCATCGCACATCGCAATCACAACATTTTATGGTTTCCAGTTAATCACTCGCAGGCTATGTTATGTAAGTCGTGATGCGATAGTGCCAGTGCACATCACAATCACAACAATTTATGTTTTCGTTAAAGTCCCGCAAGTTATGTTATATGCATTGCGATGCAATAATTCTTGTATGGGAAACAATACATATTATTTTGTCAACTTTAACTTGCTAGAAAGTAATGTATATAGAAAAAATTGCCATGCTTCCATGCACAATCAGGTTACTATGCTTTCACTTGTTCCTTCTCTTCTTTCTAAATGGGTTTTCTGCTATATTCAACAATATCTTTTTTTGTTCTTCCTAATGTAAAAATAAAAACAAAAAATTATACAGTACAAGTCCTTCTTCATACCCTTCCTCCTTGTTTCTTTTCCATATGACTTTTCACTCATTAACATTTTCTTGAAATGTGTTTGTTGCAAACAATAATATGAATCTATGTTGCATTCAAACATGTCACGGTTACATGCTATGCTGTTATGACTACTTTCCCGAGGTACATACCATTTTGTTGCATTTGTTCCATAACCTATAAATGCAAACACACTATATTTCATTTCCAATAGATTTGATTGTGCTCTTCTATATGTTTCATTATTTTTTAAATGCAACAAAGTTACAACAAATTGTAATAGAACAACCATGTGACATGAATACATTTTTCAGTTTCATGCTTTTTCTAACAAGGTCTGAATGTTATATAACATATATTTACATATCTACCTCAGCTTAAACTCATCCACGAGGTAGACAGACTCACCACAACGACTGCTTGTTCATATCACACAGTGATTAAGATTTATGTATTCGATTAAGTGGACTTATGTAAGGGAATTTGTTTATTAAATATTTAGATTGAATTATTCAATGAAACATAAGATAGAAAACCTTTAAACAAATTCTGAAATTCCAACAAAATACATTTAACATTATCAAGATGCTGACAATTTATAAATGAAAGGGCCTTACATCAACAAATTGTTAAGTAAATCGTTCTTTGTTTGATAATAACTTCAGTAGGAATTATAAAATTACCGAAACACAATTAATCTTACCTAAATATCTTGATAAAAATTAAACATATGAAGTGACAAAATGGATGAAAACTGGAAAAACTCACAGAGAACACAGAGCTGTATGAAATAAGTTCAAAATCCTTCTTGTATTATTGATGATCAAAAGACTTGTACAATTTCTATTTACAAAAATTGGCTCATCCAAGGCTGCAACCCTTAATAACCCGAAATGAAAGTTATTTATACTAATTAATAGAGTTTATAAATATCTTAACTGATTTACAATAATAGGACATGAAGAATAAAAGAAGGAGACAAATATATGGAGTGTCTCTATTTTTCTGGAAGTTGTTGATGATTCAACCCCTTTTTGTGAAAACTGTTGCTGACTGGACCCCTTTTGATGGGAGGTGTTTCTGACTGGATCCTCAAAATTCTAATGTGTTGGCAAGCTGCAAAATTAATCTTTTACTTAATGGTTTCATAGAATTTATCCCACTGATCTTCACTTGGGATTTCTACATTCATCATTTTCCTGAAGATTTCATTTACTTTAGTAGATTTGTCAAAAGTTGGCCTTTGAATGAATAGATGTTTGATTTGATGTTGAATGATAAAATAAAACTGCAGAGCTTCAAGAAAATCTTCCCCTGTAGTTTGACCTTTGATATCTCCAAAATTTGACTTGTCTATTGCAATGGTGTATAACTTTCTGCAGTGATTTTCTAACTTGACCAACTTATCATCTATTCCTACTAGACCTGACAGTCCTTTATGATTTAAAGCATTAAATTTAGTATGAAACCTTTGAATTATAACATATAAAGCTTCACACTTGGTCTACAACTGGTTGATCAAGTTTATTTTCCGCAAAGCCTTCTTTATCTCCAAAATGGCTACAGTCCTGTCTGAGATATTGATTTCTTCCAACTCCTCCCTGTTCTTTGAATTAAGAACCTTGATCATGTCAGAAGCTTTATTTGGCTTTTATTTAAGTTGATCCTTTTTCTCTTGAATTTACGTTCTGCATTTTTTGATGAGTTCCTGTTGCTCGAAGATGATCTCTATAGATGGCCATATTTCAGAAATTGACTTGCTGATGTCTTCCCAGATGCTTTGCTTGGCTTCTCTAAGAGTTGCTGCCATAAAATATTCACTTTCCAGTTCTTTGATTTTAAGTCCTAGCTGATGATTCTTTTGCATCTCTTCTACATATAATGTATCATTTTTAATCTTCTAAGACTCAAGGACTTGAATTATTTGTTGTAATTTCTCATGTGCTTGCTTCTGAATGGCCAACTCTTGTGCCAATTAGACAAAGTTGCTGAAATTTCTGTACCTACAAAAGAAGTTTGTATTGCTAAAGTAGGATCAATATTTACTTGGAGTGTTGCTTTCTCTTTCAAGAATTCTTCAATTTGTTCTTCCATATTTCTAATCTGCAGATTTTGATCAATGATAAACTTAAGAATTTCCTCTTTGTCATGTCTATTATCTGCCATCTCTTTAGTCTCTAGGTCTTCAGTTGAGGGTAACTTGAGTTGTTTTTGCAGAGCAACAATGTCTGAATTTTTCTTCTTTATAATTTCTTCAGCTGCCTTGCAGTCCTTAGGATCATATCCCACTTTCACTACAAGTTCTTCCAATTTCTTCATCCTGTTGTCTTTATCTAATGAAGACAATTTCTCAAGCTTCAACTGGGATTCCATATTTGACAGTGCTACTTTGAATTTGGAAAGAGACATAGCTGTTGTGGTCATTGTTTTAAATAGCATTTCTCCTGACTGCCTGTGCATGTCCATATGGTCAATTGGATGTATCTGTTTTGTATCAAATGAGAAGACAATCTTCTTATACTCAACATGTGTCTTTGGAAATGGCACTATTCCTTGCAGAAAGGCCATCTGCATCCTTCCTTTCTCACTATCAAGGCAGTGAGAAGTCTGTGTTGTGATGTAGATGTCTGTTTCCAGAATTGGCTGTAAACATCTACTTTCAGTGCTTCATTATTTTGCTTGATGTCTAGAAATTTAGAAAAGATATTTTGCTCTTCAGAAGACCTGGCATCTAAATGCTGGACGATTTCTACTGCCTCTCTTGCAGGTGATGCTGATGGAGGAGTCTGAGGAACATTGGCGGAAATGGACACTTCAGTATCTCCCAAATCTATGATCTCTGGTATTTTGTCCTCTGAAACGAAGGTGGAAGTGAGATTTTCCTTCTTGTGCTGTGAGATGAATCCTTTCATGATTTCCTTGGAATGTGGTGCCTCTTCTCTTCTCCTCTTTTACTGCTTACTGTTAGGCACTAGTGTTTATACATTTGAAGTGGAAATGACTTGTTCATCTGCTTCACGTAGAGTACCTTCTACCCATTCATCCTGGTTCTTCTATTTCTCTATTTATGCTCTGGAAATATGTGTGTAAGGATTTGTCTTGAGTTCAACCCTTAGAGTAGAAATAATGCCATGGGGGTCATATGACCAGGTAAAAATTGATTGAAATCCCATCTTCTTTAATACTACATCTGCATCAGCACCAATTTCTCTGGTATTGTAGATGAATGATCCAACATTGGCCTTGATTTTAAATTGGGCTTTCCTCTTTCCTGAAACAAAATGCAGTTCATCCATATTCAACATTTGTCTTATGTTAACTACGGAGAAAATTCTCATAGGAACATATATTGGAAGTTTGTATGGTGGCAGTTCGCAGCCACACACCTTGATTTTTGTGTAATGCTTATACAGATACCAATCACCTGTCTTTGCTTGTTCACTGAGGTGCATAATTATTTTAATGTCTTCTCCAATTCTGGGCTCTAATTGAATGGTAAGGAGATGCCTCACTGGATGAATGAATAAATCTATGAATTGTGAGAAGGAAGTGGTTGTTGATGAAGCTCTGACCAATTCTGTCCAGTGAATCACTGATTCATTCACTCCCTATGCATCTTGTCTCTTCAAGTGAATGTAGAAATTTGAATAACTGAGATATTAGTCATCGAGATTCTCTTGATCACACACTATTTTAGCTTCATGCATAATACTGAATCTCTTCTACCATTGATCATCACATGCGGAAATAAAATCAATTGCATGCATACATTAAAACCAAAAACAATCACACATATGAACATAGTATTTAATGGGAAATATTAAAGTTGAAAACCCCAACTATTTGTATATTATATGTCATGGAGATCATGTAACAATCATAGTACAAAAGCTCCTCACAAGCTCTCATGCACACCCTCAATTGCTACACACTATCAAGCTAGATCTAGAAAAACACATGCTCCAATCTTTTGCCACTTGATAGCCAGCCTCTATTGCGTAATTAATGCTATGGGATGGCTTCATTAAATAGATAAACCACCTGGCTTGAACTTCGCAATCCTCATGGGCTACTCCACCTATCTGTGTGTTGCAAATAGCAACAGTATAGTCACAACTGATAGTTAACCTGCTCTTTCACCTATCTCTGCACTGGTCTCCACTGAAACTGTCCATGCACTGAAGTTAATTGATGCATTCTTTAGTTGATTTATGAGTTTATAATTAGTGAATTAATTAATAATTAATTCACACCACTCTCACTAATTGTATCAATTAGTTAAACTTAATACAAATAGCTCAACCATGTTTAGATTAGTTAAACTGAATACAACTCCACTAACTTCCTCAATCAACTCCACCAAACTCTATCACATGAGTTCTAACTGTAGTATCCATGCAATAGCTCCACATAACCCTTAGGAATAGTGTAATTCCTTCTGTCAGCTCCTGTGCCACATCTGTGCACTTAACTGAAGTGCTCCAAGAGAATAAGATAATGTTTAGAGTCCAAATATTATTAAGAGCTAATAATATTCGACATATCTATTTTTAGACTGGCAATCTAAAAATAGATTCCGCCCAATATGTCTAAAAATAGAAGTCCATCTATTTTTTCCGACTTGACCAACCATCCACAAATAGCATCCTGCAACTCATAGAACATGATCCATATGTCTAAAAATAGACATAATCTAAAAATAGACTTTGCGCCAAAAATAGCCTGCGGGCCTACTTAGTGAAGGCGACTCTTTTCACTAAGCTCATCATCTTGTTGCAATCTAAACACTCCCTCTCAAAAAGATAAGGATTATCTGCAACCCATATCCTACCCCTGTGGTATTCGAATTTGCTCCTGGTGAGTGCCTTTGTCAAGATATCAGCATCCTGATCCTCCGTAGGAATGTATGAAAGTAACATGACCTTCCGCTGCACACAATCTCAAATATGATGATACCGAATGTCAATGTGTTTAGATCTATCATGAAATCTTTGGACTAGTGAGGAGTTTGATGCAACTCAGTTTTCACAATAAATCACAGCTAGGCTCTAAGTGTGGGCTCAGACAGATCGACCAGGATCTTCCATCATCTATATAGCCCTCGCATGCGACCAAACTCGCTGCCATCACTCGGCCTCTGAGGCCCGAGTGCCACGGATCTGCGCTATTGTGCCAAGCTGGCATCGAACCGATGCGAAAATCCCTCCAGGATGTGCTCTTCCATGCGGGAGGGTTCACCTTGTCTGCATCAGTAATGCATTAGCTTCACCTCATTCATTGTCTATACTGCATAATCCATATCCCGATGTGCCTCGGAGATATCTCAATACATGCTTCCCTTGCTTCAAAAGAGCTTAGCAGTAGGCTTAACCATAGCTTGTGAAAGCTGGTTAACAGCATAGCATATGTCGGGTCGTGTATTGACCAGATACATAAGTGACCCCACCAACTGTCGATAAACAGTGGCATCCACTACCTCCACTGAAGTGGCATCCTCCTTCCTCCAACCACTAGGAAGAGGAGTATCAACAGACTTGCAGCCATGCATGTTGAACTTCTCCAGTATCTCCCAGGCATACTTACCATAAGACACAAACAGTCCACCACTGCGCTGCCAAATTTCCAATCCCAGGAAATAATGAAGGAGGCCCAAGTCCTTCATCTCAAATTCCTTTGCAAGATCATCCTTACATGAGTGTATCAACAGTTCATCACCTGTCAAAATAAAATCATCTACATAAAGTACAATGATCAGCAACTTACCCTCCACCACAATCTGGTATAGGTTAGGATCCGCCTCACTCTTGGAGAATCCAAGTCCAGTGAAATAACTGTCTATCCATGTGTACCAAGCACGAGGTGCTTGTTTCAACCCATACAGCACTCTCTTGAGCCTGCACACATGCGACTCGCTGCTGAAGATCTCAAAACCTTCGGGCTGCTTTATGTACACCTCCTCCTCAATGACTCCATTGAGGAACAGGTCTTCGTGCGTGTGTCCATACATTAGATGGCCACTTGCCCCATCTGGCCAGGAAGGCAAGAATCGTCGTACGTGGAAATACCTTGCGACAGGTGCAAAGGTATCCTCATAATCGATCCCCTCAATGCGCGATAAGCCTCGAACAAAATGTTTCCTTGTGCTTCTCACCTCCGTCGTTTGCAGCCCCACTTTATAGATCCATCTCGAACCCACCAACGTTCCCTTGCGTCTGGAACAATCTCCCATGCACTGTTTCTAACAATAAAATCATACACTTCCACCATGGCATCTACCCATGCGGGATCCTCCATAGCTTCCTCGAAAGAGGATGGCTCTGTCACAATACACTTGCTCATAAGAGCCATGTGTCGATTATCTTTGATGGTGTCCTCAATATGTACTGCTTGTTGTGATGTAGGTGCTCCTACAACCTTCTCGCATCTTGAGCTTGATCGCTGGCTTATGGTGTGCTTCCGCCCTCTGATGGTTGGCGCTACATGAGTGGTCTCTTCCACTCCATGAACCTCATCCTGTTTTTGATCCACATCCTGAGACTCATCCTTAGGAACTAATAGCTCCTCATCTGCATGCAAGTGTGGCTCCCTCTCAAGCGAACACTTCATGGCTTTCTCCTCCTGAAATTTGATATCCCGTCACATAATAGTCTTGCAACTGTCTGGCAAATACACATGATAGTTGTGGGGTGCATCAGTGTACCCCACAAATATCCCAACCTCCGCAGTCGGCTCTAGCTTCTTCCTGGCATCCTTCGTCACATGAATGTAAACAGGTGAACCAAAAATCCTCAAATGGGAAATATCAGGCCTCTTACCAGAAAACACCTCCTCGGGTGTACTCATGCCAAGTATCCTATGAGGACAACGGTTCTACACATATAATGCAATATTGCATGCCTCCACCCACAAGTGAATGGGTAGGCCCTGATCATGCAACATCGCCCGTGCAGCACCCACGATCGTTCTGTTCTTCCGCTCAGCAACCTCGTTCTACTGTGGGTTATGAGGTGCTATGAGCTCTCTTCGAATTCCTTCTGCGCTGCAAAAGTCCTTGAATCTGCCATAGATGAATTCACCACCATTGTCACTCCTTAGAGCCTTCACCTACTTCCCCGATTCTTTCTCAACCAGTTCCTTGAACTCACAGAACTTTGAGTATGTCTCGCTCTTCTTCTACATGAAGAAGATCCAACACTTATGAGAAAAATCATCAACAAATATCACATAATACCTGTGCTTTTCTGTCGGAGCTGTTGAGAAAGGTCCACACACGTCTGTGTGAATTCTCTCAAGGATCGTCGTGGCGCGACTATCCTTCTCGTGAAAGGTGGCTTTCACAAATTTTCCCAAGGTACACCCCTTACACTGATCTGACTGTGCAAGAGTGCCTTTAGGAAGCCAGTAGAAATACGCTGCAGTATCTTCAAAGCTCCATGGTGAAGGTGGCCAATCTCTGGTGCCACAGCTGCGCCATCATTAAGGGCTCACCACTCCTTACTTGCCATTGCTGGCAGCAGTAACCTGTAATTGATAAGGTTCTTAACTCAGACCCCATCCTGCCTCAGGTCCCCGGTTGCCTTCTATCAACGTAGGGAAAGCCTTTCCTCAGCTAAAGACAACATCATATCCCTTGTCTTCTAACATCGCCACAGAGATAAGATTCTTCTTCAATCCTAGAACATGCATCACTTCCTTCAATCTGAAGGGTTTACTAGACTCCCTCTCAAAGGAAATGGTACCGATACCGATCGCACTATATCTACCATCATTTCCCATCTCGATGTGAACTCCAAGATCTTTCTCATCCAGATTAGTAAACAAATCTCAATCTCCTGTCATGTGAAAATATGCATCACTGTCCAGAAACCACACTGAACCCATCACACTTGAAACCAAGCATGCAATCAGCGAAAAATCCAGCTCAAACTGTGAGGCTAAGGCCTCTCCAGCTGCAGTTCCAACAACCTGCTTATTTTTCTTCTTCTGTGGACAATTAGTGGCGTAATGTTCGTGTTGGTGACAGTGAAAGCACTTCACCTTGGACATGTCCTGCTTTTTGCCTTTCGCACCAGATTGAGAAGCTTTCTTGCTCTTCCCCTTCTTTTCTTTGGTAGCCAAAGAAAAATTCTCTTCATCAGAGTTCTTTGATGAAGATCCATCCTTGGTACTTCGCCTTATCTCCTCTTGCACTTACAGTCAGACCAAAGTAAACAAAATGCAGCAATTTCTCCCGACCATTGACAGAGTCCTGATAGGAATGCAAACTCTTCGGAAGCCCAAGGAGAGCCAAGCTCACCAATTCCTCGTCATCAACAGTAACCCCACACTTCCCGGCTCATCCCTGCATTGGATGAACTTCGTGAGGTACTTGGGCATGCTGTCGCCTTTCTCCAGTTTTATGTTTCTGAGTCTATCCTTGAGCGCAAACTTTCTCTGGTCGCTCTTGCTTTGGAATAAATCTGTCAAGGCTTTCCACATCAAGAATGGAGAAGCCTTACCATGAAGGCTGGACACTATGTGATCCTTCACACCTTCCAACAGAATCCTTCGACACTTTGTTGTCTTCTTTTGCCATGCGTCAAGTACGTCAACATTAGCAGAAGTAGGCTTTGGGACTTCAACATCTATGAAATCCTTCAACCCATTGTCATCCAGCACCGCCTCCATCCCGTCCTTCCATGCAATATAATTTGAGCTGCCCTCAAGGGCATACTCCAATCACAATCTGTTGAAAGACATCTCAACTTCGACACCAAGAAAACACTGCTGCAAATTCGAATTCCACCAGCACAAAACTCAACCGCTTCAATGTTTTTCAATTGCTCCCATGATCAATATCGCTCTGATACCATGTAAAAATTTGAATAAATGAGATATTATTCACCGATATTCTCCTGATCACACACTATTTTAGCTTCATGCATAATACATAATCTCTTCTACCATTGATCATCACATGCGGAAATAAAATCAATTGCATGCATACATTAAAACCACAAACAATCACACATATGAACACGGTATTTAATGGGAAAGCTTAAAGCTGAAAACCCCAACTATCTGTATATTATATGTCATGGAGATCATGTAACAATCATAGTACAAAGCTCCTCACAAGCTCTCAGCACCACCTCCAATTGCTACACACTATCAAGCTAGATCTAGCAAAACACATGCTCCAATCTTTTACCACTTGATAGCCAGCCTCTATTGCGTAATCAATGCTATGGGATGGCTCATTAAATAACATAAACCACCTGGCCAGGCTAGCAATCCTCTTGGGCTACTCCACCTATCACATGTGTTGCAAATAGCAGTGTAGACTGGCCCGATAGTTAGCTTTTGCTCTTTTCACCTATTTCTCTGCCCAAGGGTATAGACGTGTCCATGGTAAAATTCATGAAATTGCATTCTTTAGTTGATTTTATGGGTTATAATTAGTGAATTTAATTAATAATTAATTGCACCCTCTCATAATTGTATCAATTAGTTAAGTACAGATAAATAGCTCCTTTATGTTTAGATTAGTTAAGTGAATATAACTCAATTAACTTTATAATCGACTCCTGAAACTCATCACATGAGTTCTAAAAAGCCAAGTATCCATACAAATACGCTCCACATAACCCTTAGGAATAAACGTAATTCATACATTGGCTCATGCCACATGCATTGCATAGCAAGTGCTCCAAGAGAATAAGATAATGTTTAGAGTCCAAATATTATTAAGAGCTAATAATATTCGACATATATATTTTTAGATTGGCAATCTAAAAATAGATTCCGCCCAGTATGTCTAAAATAGAAGTCCATCTATTTTTTCTGACTTGACCAACCATCCTAAAATATCATCCTGCAACTCATAGAACATGATCCATATGTCTAAAAATAGACATAGTCTAAAAGTAGACTTTGCGCCAAAAATAGCCTGCGAGCCTACTTAGTGAAGGCGACTCTTTTCACTAAGCTCATCATCTTGTTGCAATATCAATAGTGAATAGGAAACATTTCTTCCTGCTGAAAGAAAATCATATGAATAATCATAGAAGAGTAATTAAATGCTCCTTGTGTGGTGAAGTTCATGAATTTTTCATGTATAATATCAGTCAAGAAATGGCCGTAATTGTACATAAACAGTGGTGAATTGTCAAGACTGAAGATAGATAAGAAACCTAGAATGGGTTCATCAACGGTTTCATCGTTTAGATATCCTAACAGATAAGAAATAAGGGAGATGCAGTGTTTGGAAGCTATACGAAAAATGGAAGATGCATATGGGCGATTTCTCTTTGCTGATTGTGCATATTCAGGTAAGAAAATATCAAATATCTCAGCTCTCTAAGGGAAAGATAATTTATGATAAAGGTCCATGAGGGCAGCATGAGAGAAATAGGATAAGGCATCAGAAGGAGGGATGAGAAGCATCTGATTAATAGTTTTAGCGGATATTGTGATCATAATGTTTCCATTCTCAACCACCATTGACCTGGTTATAGGGTCATATTGCTTCTGACACTAGGCAATTAGATCCGGAAATGGGTGAGTTTGTGGAAATGAAAACAGAGGCAACATAGATTCCCAAAACCTGATAGGGTCTTCGTTATCCATGTGCTTCTGTTTTAGCCACACATGAAGTTCATAGAAATAAAATTCACAGTGGCAGTCTGTGATTTTCAAATAAGCATTGGCTAAGGGTAAGAGGTTGAGATTGATTACCAGAGTTGTAGGAATGTCTTTTGCAACGGATTTGGCAGCTTTAGGAATGACCTCAGCAGCTAAATGAGCGACCTCAGAGACGACCTCTGCAACACTGTCGAAATTTGATATTTCTTCTGTCACTCTTCTCTTGCCTTTACCTTTAGTAATCATTTGTTTCTTTGTTTTGGCCTTAGGTTCCATGCTTTACTGATACAGACTAGTATAGGACTTTGAACCTCGGGTTAAATAAACGATGATAGGGTTTTAGGAATACGAAGGGTGTTTGAAGAAATGGCAGTTTGCTGTGAAATGAAATGAAGGATGAAAGGGATTTCATTGACAATGTAAAGTAAAGAATGGGAGGCTGTTGGTAATTTTATAGACTGCACTTCGACTTTAACAATCATGGCTAACAGTCTAATGGATTTTAATTACGTAATTGTCCAATTAACAGTCTAAGAGCGGATATATTTCTCAATGGGAGGATTAATGGTATAATGGATTGTTGGGGACTAATGAAAAAGTGACGTGGAGGGAGAGGATTGATTGGTCAATAATGGATATGGCGTGGGAAAAAATGGTCATCAGTGGATGAAAACCGAAGGTGGATTTCGGGGGGGGGGGGGGTACCTCCTGGTTTGGTTTAAGGTGGAGGAGTGCGAAGTGATCTTGTCTTTATGTAGTGGAAAAGGCGGCCATTAATACGGAGTTCGGACTCCCCACCTCAGATAAACAAGAGGCGGGGGGGTGGGCCATGAGCAGAATCTCACCGTGGATCTCGAGAGGGCACGAGATCACGAATCAAAACATACCAGCGCTTTATCTCCAGTGATTTAACCACTTTGTCGTTTAGCGACCTTATAATAAAATCATATGCGTACACACACACACACACACACACACACATATATATATATTTCATTTATTATATATATATATAGATATATAATAAATGAACATCAAACCCTTTTTCAAAGGTTTTAACGTACATAAATTAAAACTTTACATTTTGAAAATCTAGCGCATTTAAACAGGCGGCCATTTTTAATTTTAAACACTAAAGCGTTGGCATTTTTTTTTATTTCATGCTTCCCTAACATTTTTTCTTTTGCCTCCTTTGTTTACATCAAAATACTCTATCATTTTTTCTAACATGGATGTAATAAAATATATTTTTCCTAACCTTTTTAAAATTTTTACTTTTTCATCCATGTTCTAACTTACGATTTAATTTTTTATTTTTTAAACTACCATGCTAACTTATCAAAATCAAATAATGTTACAATAGGAGGAAATTGGACGACGAGGATTGAATCACACAATTGAAGTTTTTAGATTAAACAGAAAAGATCACATCACAAGGTAAATGATATAAATTTCGATGCAATGGAGGGCGAGAAGCGTTGACCGTTACATCTGGCCGCAGATAAACTGTGGACAACAAATTGCAAGTTCACACGTCACAGATTTCACCGGATAGATTTAAGACTTGGCCGCGTAAGTTATATTTTTTGCGATGCAATGAGGAGAAGGGCCACATGTCGACATACCGCATTAGCGCTTATCGCACATTGCATGATTTATGGTTTAACCATTATTGGTATAAGAGTTAAAATTTTGGGCAAGCGAAATGCGATAAGTTATAAAAGTTCCTATGTTGTGATGCAACATCGTCATCGCAAATTCGCATCGACGAGATTATATGTTTGTTGTTAACGTTATTTGTTAAGTTTGCCAATATGCGATGTGCCGTGATTGGTCACCGTATTGTGGGGCCGTAGAACCACAGTTCCGCTTGTAGGCATGTTGTTTGGGAGCATTTTCCCTTTGTTTAAAGTCTCGATAAAGTGATCGTTGTTGATTGCACACGTATGTATGTTTAATAAAACTCCAAAAAATTAATCTGCTACGAGTAAAGGGAGTTTATGTGGCCCTTACATGCACTGCAACGAGATTCACGACTCCTCCTTTCGGCGTTCCCTTGCACCTCCTGGTGCAATTGCTAGTTATAATTTTTTATTATTGGATTTATATTTTATTATTGTAAAAATAGATTTAACAATTTTAAAAATATATATTGTATTTAGATAATATAATTGTGATTATTAATATTTATGATGTTAGAATTTCAAGTTTTGTAATTCATATTAATAATAAAGTTGTTTTTTAGGATTAATCACATCATTGAGATTTGGTATAATGTGGTTTATCCTCAGGACATAGGTGAAAAAATCAATCTACCCATAAATTTAAATAACTGAGATGCACCTGGGTCAAATATTAGCCGTTAGGGATTAACACTTAAGAATTAGTTATTAGAGGAATAAAATTAATATTATTTAATTGAATAAATATTCAATTAAATAATATTAATTATAAATTAATAATTAACTATTAGGAGTTAGCTATTAAGAGTTAGCGGTTAGAAATTTTGATCATAATTCTAAATGCTAATTCTCCACAAAAATGATTATATGGATAAAATATGAAAAGTATAAAGTTTATATTTTTTTGTATCCGAGAACTACATGACGATGTGACCAATCCTCCTCTCCATAAACCATGTCGTAATTGGGGGATTTGAACCTTGGATCTCTTAGTTTTCATAGATTTAACATTACTTCGATCACCATTGTGTTAAACTTTCTGATTGTTCTATGTTGTATCAATTACTTTAGCCCAAATTACTTCTTCATAAACAAGATATTCAATTATTAGCAGTGCAATCAATCATAAACTGTAACTGAAGATAGAACAATATATGCAGTGACAAAGAAGACAACGACACAACCATACAAGACAACAAATTGGTCCAAGACTAGGGAAAAACCCCACAAGGGTGAAACCCTTTCAAATATTCTTATTCATTAGATCGTCATAAATTTTTTTAGTAGAGAGTACAATGAGCCCAATTAATATGTTGCGGAAATATATATGACATATCTATGGATCTGAAAATCTATACCAGTAAGAAAACCCTAAATACAACCGATCACTGAAACTCACTGAAATTGTCAAGCCCTAGATTTGAATCCAGGACACTATCAAAACTGACTGTGAGCATCAAATGAAACACTACACGAGCTATAGAGGTTGATCAAGCTCATATCTACTAAGAAAACCCTATCTGCATCCTTGTAACATTGAGCCTGCAGCTATGGCTTTCCTGACCGCTACCTAGCCTTTCTATGCCTGTAAATGATCGCTACCTAGCCATTCTATGCTTACGAATAAGGCTCATATTGACCTAAATCCCCAACCACTACCTTGCCACGTTGAGCCTACAACTATGGCACCCCAACTGCTACCTTTTCGTTCTGTGCCTGCGGCTAAAGCCCGATTTTGTCAGTTATGTGCCTGTGGCTAGAAAAAAAAACCCTAAATTTTTGCACAAGCTTCAGACTTGTGACTTCAGACCCTCCGCAAACTCTTTCCGTCGAACCTGTGCGAGCCAAAAATAGAAAATATGAACCAAGACAAAAAATGAGAATAAAAGAATGCTTGAGCAAGTGTGTGTGACTGAGCTTAAGGTCACTTCTATTTATAGTTTTTGCGAGGGACCTCTTGGGGGTTGAGGTTCAATTGAATAAATCCACATGTGCTTAGGCTATCTCATTCAATTTCACTTTAATAAATAAAATAATTCGAAATTTAACTTCTACTTAGCCGATTGGGACGATCTATAGGTCAATTTTGGTTCTCTCGAAAAGAGAAATCTAATGCAATTATAATCTCAACCATATGACCTGTCCAAAGTGTAATTTTACCCTAGTTGTAAAAATTAACACTCCCTCTCAACTAGGAAGAATTCCACTTGGTAACCTCTTCATGTAGATCTTCACATCATGGTGTCATTACTGCTCAACTCCATATGCTGAAAATTTCTCAGATCTAGAAGAAGAAGAATCAAGGAGCAATAGCTTTCACCCGTACTGAGAAATATGATAAATCATCATACAGGGGAGCACATCTCCGACCCTGGAATCTCATTGGGGAGCTCATTCTCAACCCAAAATCACAAAAGGGGAGCAAATATCAACCCAATCCTGTTGCCTAATGATCTTACCATGAATGAATCTCAATAGTCGTATGGTAGAACAACTGCATCATAATCGACTTGGGTTGTAACCCCAAGTACAATCTCAAATCGCTGGCCAAACAAGGAGCAGTATTCCTAACAAGCCTTTGTTGAAATTTGCAACAAGAAATAGTGAAATGGGAAACCAGAAATGACAAAAATTGCACCCATACCGCTGAGGAATTTATGATGCAAATTGGCGAGGAAATATTGATGCACGTTGGTGAGGAATTTCTCATGCACATTGGTGAGGCAATTTTGATGCACACTGGTGAGGAAATTTTGATGCACACTGGGGAGGAATGTGGGGTGTTTAATTTATTTTTCCCTTACATAAATTTGACAATAAATTATAATTTAATCTCATAACAACTTGTATCAGTTAACTAAGTCATGATGACTGAGTTAGATCAAGAAATTCAAGTTGAGGGTCTAAGATGATGCATGTAGAGGGATTTTAATATTTTAGGGGTCCAGTTGCAGTTGATGCATTAGTGGGGTGCAAGTGTGAATTAGTTAACTCAATTAATTGAGTTAAAGTCAGTTTAACTAGTTCTAACTGAGTGATGAGATAATGAGAGGTCTAGTGAATTAAATTATATTTGATTGACAATGAATGATCAATCAAATAACTGATAATTCACTATTAATAGTTGCATGCATGTTAGTTTTGAGGAAGACCCAACTAAGACAAAGGTTAAATGAAACATAACTATTAGTTGTATTTATAGAAAATTTCCCATTTTAAATTATAAAATCATGGGGATGCCATGATGGATTTTGCAATCAAGGGAATTATTCTTATTTAATATGGGCCTAATTATCTAGGAATTACGTGAGTAGAGGCTGATAATTGGTTAAGTGTTTGTCAAATTTTCCTAAGAATTGTAAGCCAGTTTTGAGTAGGATTGGAGTGAGACAGTTGGTAGAGTGATGGAGAATCTCACGAGAGATTAATCATTGTATTGTTTCATGATTCCTTTACTTAATACACGATATAGATAGAGGGGGTTTGATCAGTTTCTTTCCCCAAGAACATCTTGTGTGGTGCGATTGATTTACTTCTTTCTCTTACTTGCATGTGATTGAGCGATCGTGTTTTGTATCCCAAAAATATTGTAGAAGGATTCAATATCTTGTTTTAGTACATCATAAGATCAGATTGAATATTGTTGGTATATTTTCTACATGGTATCAAAGTATTGATAAATTTCTACAACCTTTCTTGAGGGTATGATACCAATTGGGGCACACTCTTCATAGACCACATAGGGGAGAGCCATCTATGACCCTATGAAGATAGGGGAGAAACATCTCAAATATGGGTAACGGATAGGGGAGTACCCTATTTTCTAAATATCCCTCAACCCTAGGAGCCCTATATCTCAATTCCTTACCCTGGGAGCTCAAGCAGGGTAGGAAGAGATTTCTCAGTGTCCTCGGTCAACGTCGCCCCTTATCTAGAGAGGCTACATCTGTAAGTACAAGTTGTTCTTTGAAGACCAAGAACGTTCCTTTCAGTAATGCCTTGGTGAAAATATCTTCTATTTTCTCTTCAGTCGATATGTGTTGGAGTCTAATAACTCCTCTATACACCATGTCTCGAATAAAGTGATATCAAATCTCGATGTGATTGGACTTGTCATGAAACATGAGATTCTCTTCCAAAAATATCGCGTTCTTGTTGTCACAGTATATCATTGTAGCGTCTAAGACTTGAAAAAATAACTCACCAAAGAGCTTCCTTAACCACACATCTCCGCAACTAGCCGTGCTAGCAGCAATTTATTCTTCTTCTGCAATGCTTAATGCTACTGAATTTTTCTTCCTACTCATCTAGGATATCATGGCTGATCCGAGACTAAAGCAATATACATATATACTCTGTCTGTCCGTAACATTTCCTGCCCAGTCAACATTAGTGTATCCATGAATTTGAATGTATCCAACAGAATATCTGAGACCAAGTGTGATTGATCCATGCAAATATATCAATATATGTTTGGCAACGGTCCAATGTGCATGGAGGGGCTCAGTCATGAACTGAATCAATGTGTTTACTGTATAGCATATGTATGGAAGGGTGTTAACAAGGGACATCAGAGCCCCAATTAGTTTTCTACACTCAGATGGATTTGATAGATCATGTCCAATTGCTTTATCACACAACTAATTGAGTTTCATCTCCATTAGGGCAGCCATGGATTTTCACTCAGTCATACAAAATTGTTCCAACAAATTCGCAAAATACTTTCCCCATGAGAGAAAGATCTTTCCAACCATTTTCCATACCTGAAGGCCCAAAAAGTAGTGCATGAGCCCCAAATCTTTCATCTCAAATTCATAGGCTAGCTTCCTTTTACATTTGATCATCAACAATTCACTTCCTGTTAAGAATAAATCATCAACATATAAAACCATAATAAATGGCATACCTTGGAAAACGTTAAAATAGAGGTTGGGATCAAAATTTCTTCTTGCGAAATCCAGCTTCATTAGATAGCTATCAATGCGTGCATACCAATCTCGGGGAACTTGCTTTAGACCATACAATGATTTCTTCAACCTGCAAACATGTGTTTTGCGATTTCCCACTTAAAATCCCCGTGGTTGTTCAACATATACTTCTTCCGGTAACATGCCATGAAGGAAAGAAATATTTACGTCCATCTGATAAAGGGTCCATCCTTGAATAGCAACAGGGGAAACTATTGAACATATGGTAGTGTATTGAGCCACATGAGAAAATATGTCATCATAATATTCTCCCTCTTTTTGAGAGAAGCCTCGAGCTACAAACCCTGCTTTAAATTTCTTAATGTTGTGATCAATTCCATGTTTGATCTTGAATAACCACTTTGAAGTCACAAAAAACTTCCCAGTTGGTCTCGGCACAACATCCCATACATCATTTTTCACAACAAATTCATATTCCTCGGCCATAGCATCCTTCCAAACTTGTTTTTTGACTACTTCTTTGAATGAGGATGGTTCGGCTTGAATCATGGTGCTCATAGAAGCTACATATCCCTAATTCCTGCATGTTTCCTTCCTTTATCCGAAGGATCTATGAATGGGAACACTTCTTTCATTATCTTGTAGAATGTCACAGATTCAAAGTGGTATCTTCCTTGAAGGAGGATTACTTGACGGTGGATCTAATGGATCCATAGGCTCCATGGGATCGTCAACATCATCGGTATCGGGCATAGAAGGACCAACTAGAATATCCTAGTAATCATTTTATTCCTTGGGAGGAGGAGGCGGAGGAAGGTCTCTCACTTTACCAACAACTGCATTTTCATCAAATGTTATGTCTCTTCTAATTTCGACCCACCTTTGACCATGTATATATATTCTATATGCTTTGAAGTTTTCACAATAACCCACAAATGTACCTTTTCTTCCTGTAGCTTCCAACTTGTTCCTTTTGTCCTTCGGGACATGAAAGTAAACTGGACATCCAAATATACGAATATTGCTAATATCAGGCTTGTTACATGTGAATATTTCTTCGAGGGCCTTGATTTTCAATGCTTAGTGAGGAACTCGGTTTCGAACATATACAACAACATGTATGCCTTCAACCCATAGAAACTTTGGTACCTTTTGATCATGGAGCATGGCATGAGCAACTTATAATATAGCCTGATTCTTCCTTTCATCTAAGCCATTATGTTCAGGTGTATATGTAACAATAGTTTCTTTCTTGCAGAATGCTATGAATTCCCTTGACATGAATTCTCCTCCATTTTCAAACCTAAATACTTTGATCCTTTTCCCTGTTTGATTTTTGATCAAGGCTTTGAATTCCTGGAATTTTTCAAAGGTTTCATCCTTGTGATTGAGGCAATATATCCATGTCTTTCTTGAGAAGTCGTCAATGAAGGTAATTTAATACAGATGAACACCAATAGAATGCACATGCATTAGTCCACATATATTTGAATGAATGAGATGGAGGATGTTAGTTGTCATGTTATTACTGGAGAGGAATGGTCCCCTTTTTTAATTTCCACTCATGTAACTTGGACAAAATCCATCATGATGAGTTTGAACATCGGAAATACCTGAGACTAGTTTCTTCAATTTCGAAAGAACATCATAGTGTAAATGAGCTAGCTTGCGGTGCCACAATTCTATCAGATGATTGGTGTTATGAACCAATGCTAGAAGTGGCCTTCCCGTGAATTTATAGAGTCCTTAAGATCTCAGACCTGATGTGAATGCATATTTCATATGTGAATCAACAAACCAAGTCAATACCCTCATCCCTTTATCATCCCTTTATCTTATAATGCGGATATAGAATCAAATTACTCATTAGTCCTGACACCTACATAACATCATGTAGTAATACTAATTCCCCAAAATTCAATTGAAATTTGATGGATCAAAATCCTTTTATGTGATGAGTGGAATTATCTCCAAGAATGATCTTCAGTTTAGTCTCCCTCTCTACCAGATTAGAGAGGAATTCCATGTATCCAGAGAAGTGATAAGTGACCATACTATCAACCAACCAACTATCCCAAGAATCTGGTGGAGAAGAACTAGTAAGTGCAGAAATGAGAATATATTCAGATTTATTCACAACATTACTTTAATACCTGGGAGCATTTGACTTCTTTTGAGGAGGATGTTCTTCTTCATGGTCGCTTGAAGAATCTCTTCTTCTTCTTCCATATATTTTGTCGGGGTTATTTCTTTGAAAGTATTTTATTCTTTTATTATTGTTGTATCATGGCCTCTTTCTCTTCTCAGGACAATCACATGCATAATGGCCTTTCTTGTGGTAGTTGTAGCATTCAATATGGGATACCGAAATGTTGTTCCTTCCTTTTGAATTTTGATAAGGAGGCCTTCTAGAAGGGCCTCCTTTGGTCCTCTTCATTTTGTTATGAGTGAAGTATGTGGCAAGCTCCCCCTCTTAATGCTTCTAAATTCTCCCTCTTTCTATCATTATTGATTCTTCTTGAGTAATATTCCCAAGAATTTCATCAAATTACTTAAGGACGTTGTTGTTGTTGATTGTAGTAATGAAGGTGTCCCAAACGGGAGGGAGACCTCTAAGAGTCATGACTACCAGTCCTTTGTCAGGCACATTTTATCCAACCTCTGCATTTGATATCTAAGTCAGGAGATACTCATCATGTATGACTAAACAATTTCACCGTTGTTATTTTTTATTTCCTTGAGTTGACCTTTCAAGCTGATAATCCCATTCAGATTGTTTTTTTCATAGATGTCGACTATCTTCTCATACATGTCTTTAGATTTTCTTAAATTCTCAACATATGCAAGTAAATGATATTGTAAACCATCAACTATATTTTGATTTGATTTGGACTCACCTTTCTTGTACCTATTCTTGAGAGAGGAGGAGACATTTTTTGGAGGCTTAGGCATCCGTCCTTGAATGTATTCCATCACATCATTGTTTTCAGCTATGATCTCAAACTTGACTTTTCATGCATCAAATTTTGATGCATCGCCTAACTTTTCATGCTCCTTGAAGGTATAGGAAAACATCTTGAAATTGGGTTGTAGACATGGTTTTTGATAATGAGGGTTTCACTGCTTGGCTTCTTTTGGGCTTGTCCTTCACCTTAACTATGATACCATGTTAAATTTCTTGACTGTTCTATGCTATATCAATTACGTTAGCCCAAATTGCTTCTTCATAAACAATATATTCAAATATTAGCAGTGTAATAATAAACTGCAACTGAAGATAGAACAATATATGTAGTGATAAAGTAGAAAATAAAACAACCATAAAAGACAAAAAATTGGTCCAAGACTAGGGAAAAACCCCACAAGGGAGAAACCCTTTGAAATCTGCTTCTTCATTAAATCGTCATAAAACATTTTCAACAGAGAGTACAATGAGACCAATACATATGCAACGGAAAAATATATGATAGATATATGGATCTGCAGATATATACAAGTATGAAAACCCCAAATAAATGTGATCATTGAAACTCATTGAAATCGTTAAGCCCTAGATATGAATCCAAGACACTGTCAAAACCAATTGCAAGTATCATATGAAACACTGCAAAAGTTGAGGAGGTTGATCAAGCTCAGATCTACTTTGAAAACCCTAACCAAACCCATGTAACACTGAGCGTACAACTATGGCTTTCCGGGCCATTACCCAGCCTTTCTATGCCTGCGTCTGTCCGTTACCTAGCCATTCTGTGCCTGTGGCTAAGGCCCAGACCAACCTAAATCCCCAACCACTATCTTGCCACACTAAGCCTACAACTATGGCACTCCAGCCACTACCTTGTTGTTTTATGCCTACGGATAGAGCCCAATTTCGTTATTTTTGTGCCTGTGGATAGAAAAGAAAACCCTAAATTTTTGCGCAAGCTTCAAACATGTGATTTCAGACCCTGCGTGAACTCTTTCTGTCAAACTTGTGCGAGCCAAAAACAAAAAAGACAAACCAAGGCAAAGAATGAAAATAGAAGAATGCTTGAGAAAGTGCGTGTGAATGAGATTGAGGTCACTTATGTTTATAGTTTTTATGAGGAACCGCTTGGGGCTTGAGGCCGACTTGACTATATCCACATGTGCTTAGGCTAACCCATTCCATTTCACTTTAATAAATAAAATAATTAAAAACTTAACTTCTGCTTAACCGATTGGGACAATCTATAGGTCAATTTTGGTCCTCTCGAAAAGAGGAATCTAATGGAATTATAATATCAACCATATAAGCTATCCAAAATGTAATTTGAACCTAGTTTCAAAAACTAACACATTGGGACTTTATAATTTTATATATCAATAAAATGTGAATTTATAGTTTTTTATGAAATGTATATTAGAAAAATATAAATTATTTATCAATTTATAATTGTATAACAAATTAGTGTTTAAGAAATAAAAAGTATTTATTGATATGTATAGAAACTTTTTAGAATAATTTTTTTTAACAAAAATGAGTAGAAATTGTACAAAATTTGCACTTGGTTGTAACAAATACAAGGGAGATTTAGTACATTGCATCTTCTTTCATAGGGTCCTCTAAGAAGGCATTGTCTGAGGTACCAAAAAGACTACGAGGGAAAAATACTACAATAGAAAATAAACTTGCATAGATCTTACAAAGTTGTTCTAGTAGAAAGATGTATTTACAAAATGATACCATTAATAAATGTGAAAGAAAGACTCATTTGGAGGCTTGTTTAGATCTATCCTTTGGGAGGGATTTGATCAATGTTGCGATATTCTAGTTCCCTAGTACTTGATACATTTGTTGTAGGTCCTCTATCTACTGCAAGTGCATCAAGCTCGTCATCTGGATGGGATATCTTGACCTTCAGGGACTGAAATTTCCTTTGTGAGAAATATTAGAGAATTTTTAATATGATGAAGTTTCCATTTTATATCCATGTTCTCCATCTGAAGGGCCTCAATTTTGTGATTGAAGTCATTATAGGAATTGGTGCTTCCAATAGAATCGAGGTTTCCTTTCATAGTCAATGTCGTTGGTGATCTGGAGAGGGGGACCAGGCGACATGGTAGATAGGGCTTGGAGAATACAAATATGATGTGATAATGCTGTTAAAGGGAGTGAAGGAGATGCCAACACGCACTAGGTTGACAAAAAATATACAAACTAGAGGGGCTACGTCAAGGGAGGCCGAATTAGAGTTCATAGCATTTACGAGAATTCACAGGGCTGGGGATTGACTAAATTGAGTAAGTTAGAGGTAGGGGGAGATTCCAGACAAAGAAAACTAACCACCAAAGGTGAAGAATTGCAAGGGGAATAAAAGAATTCAACCTAATGAACATAGCAAACCAGATAGTAACATAGCCATAGAAAATAAAGCCAACCTGATAATTTCTCCCACGGTCTTCGATGTCTAGAGTACTGAGGTTACCATGGACTAGGCAGTTACCACTGCGTTGCACAAACAGATCAATCTCACAAGCCTCTTAGTGGAGGTAGCAACAATCCACCTCATTGCAGGGATGAGAGATCCAAACAAATAACCCAATAATGCACATAGAACATACATTCACAAAGAGCCAAATACATAGCTCACTGTCTCCATGAGTAGAAACCAAAATAATGCTTTCAAAATGGAATGACACAAAGGGTGCTTGGGGGAGATTTAGAAGCTACTTCCACTGTAATTTCACCCTAAAACTTCTTTGAGGGAACCTGACACAATCCATGTTAGAAATATGTTTTCATTGATGGCAAAGTTGTCTTAAGATGTGTCAGGTTTCAGGCACAAAAGGAAGAATGAAGAGAAACATGGATGCAAGCAGTGTAGATACTTTGAACCATTTCTTGTCCAATAGACCATGTTAGATGAAGATGAAACCCAAGTAGATGGATAGAGCTTTGAAAGAGACTTCTAGTGGTATATGGAATTTTAGAAATGGCCTCTAGGATAAAAAGTTAGAGAGAGTAAAAGATAGGGCTCCAAAATTCAAAATGTGTAGAGATAAGATTGATGGAAGTGCCTTGGAGCAAGTTAATTTGGCAGAGTTTCCAAACTCAGGAAGAGTAGTGGAGCAACCAAAAGAGGATCGAGAAAACATGGCTGAAAACACTGCAGTGGGGAAATAATTTTATTGGTTGATTGGTAGAGCCCACCTGCCATGCCAGTCTAGTGGAGGAAGCTCGACTAATATACCCTGATGTAAAATTAAGGAACTCTTAAAAGAATTACCAGAATGATGTTTGACAAGATGACGTGGTCTGACAACAATAGCAAGTTATTGGTCATCAAAGCTCCCCACTATACATCTCATCCTCACACTACTACCCCAAAATTTTTTAACTAGTGCACGTAGAATGTGTTAGCACTCCACTAGTTCTCTGAAGGCTATAAAGGAGACCGACAAATATAACCATAGACCACTTTGACCGAGTATCTATCCCTAATAGGCTGAGGGGGCTCTCTCTATGTGACCAAAATCAAGGATTAAATATGACATGAAAGATATTAGTCTAGATATGATAGGCTCAGGTAGGTTTTGAATATTTTAGGGTTTGATGCTGGATCAGGGATGAAAACAAGTAGCTAGGTCTAGGTATCAAAGGGTTTAAAACTGCAAAGATATAAAGGATCAAGGTAGTAATGAATCTAAGATGGATTTAGGGTTTGTAAGTGTGGAAGTGAGTCTGAAAAGGTAGAGGGATTTAATGAGCATGTTCATTCATGAATTCATTAAACTGGAAGCATGAAACACAAAATGACATTTCCATATAAACAAATCTAAATCAATAGAATTCTGCCTATGAACTGTAAGGAAAACCACTAAAGATACAAGATATGAAAGAAGAGATATATATCATTCAATAAATACTATAACAAATAAAATACATGATCATAAACTCACTGTACATGAATTCCTAGATAATAGATGAAACTGCATCCTTTGATTTATGAATATGAAAGTGAAATTACAAGCTACAATAGTTACAATCCACTGATGTCCAACCAGTCAAATGTCTCTGAAAATGATAGATATAGACCAAAAAAACATCTTCTCTCTCTTAGGGGTCAAATCCATCAGTTGTGGAGCTGATTACATGATATTCTCAACAAACCCTAATGTCTCGTGGAGGTCAACCAATTCACCTCATCATAGGAAACTAGATACATTTGACCAAAATTACATTAACAAGCATGTATCTTCCCTATTTCACTATTTACCAGCTCAATTACACTTGATGACATCACAAAATAATCATCATTAATCAATTACACATGTAAAAATTCAAACTAGGTCAAACTCCTTGTGAAAAATGACTTTTGGCAAAAGCATAGCGAGCTAGGGAAAATGGAAATTTGAAGGCCTTCTAGGTGTCCAAATCCCGATATGAAAGATGTTATGGAAAGATCTGGATGTCTGCTACATGATAGGATCATCAAGAACTCAAAAAGGTGGCTTCTAGCCCTCCAAATATTCATTCTCCCAAGAGTACTCAGAAAGCGTAGTGAAGCCTCTAAAAAACAGGGCAGAAAGGTCATTTTTGCATGTTTTTGGGCATTTTGACCCTCCAGAAGTGGCCAACATGGCTCCATCGCTGACTAGGATTGATGTAATAATAAAGAGGAATCCAAACATGTTGAGTTTTCATCTAATGGACCCCACCAACAAAAGTGTAGCATGGCCCACGCTACGCTTTTGCCAGTGTGACTGGTTTTCAAAATTTCCAATTTTGATAAAAAATTGACAAAAATAAAAATTTGCTCCAAAACTCCTCAAAATTGGCCCAGAGATTCCTTATAAGGTATGCTATGCCACTAAGGAAGCATCAGAAAGTATCTCCAAGTTATCCTTCTCCTTTTGAATTTTTAGGGTTTCCTTTAGCTTTGCTTGCAATTGTTTGACTTTGACATTGCAAATCTGATTTCTTGCATAGTAGTGGTCAACCATGTGTTTTTGCATCTTGTTTTCTATATTAGCCTTTTCAAGGAGCTTCTCCAAGTGAATATTGATTTTCTCAAGCCAAAACTCCTTGTTTTCATTGATTTCCATGGCTATCCTTTCTTCAAATGTCAACTATTCATTTGGTGGATTTCGCTCTCTTTCTTTCAGAAGTTCTTTTCGAAGACCCATGGTCGTTGGACTATTCCTTGTCACCCGATGTTCATGCTTTTCTGAGTCTTCACTATCAAACATTTATTTTCCTTTCACATCATGCATACTAGCTTCAAACTAACTTTTCTCTAAAGACAACTATTTTGCCTTGAACTGATTGTTTTCTTTCTCTAGGAAGGAAATTATGAAATTATCCCTTGCAAAGTTGTCCTTGAGTTATTTGATTTGAGCATATTTTTCCTTGATAATCCTCTCTAGGTTTTCATTCTCTTCATTGGCCTCCAAATGTACTATGTCAATGTCATGATGGATGATATCCTCATCATGCAAATATGTCTCATGCTGTAAATGTAATCCCTTCTCTGCTGATGTGGGATTGGACCCTTCCTCAATATGAGGAGAAAAAACAAGCCTTATACCTCTTTGGTATGTTTGAGTGACCTCAATCTTCCTCCTCACTGAAACTGTGCTAGGTGAGCCAACCTCCACATGTCTAGATGGTGTTGATGGTGCTGATGGTGAACTAGGGCTAGTAGTCTGGCTACTAGAAGACAAAAAGACATTTTCCTGCATGAAGGTTTCCCAAGTGATTCTCTTCTACTCAAGATGATTTAAAACAATGATTTTGATCAGAGCATGGTCAAAGAGTTGCTTTTAAGACTACTCTGCTTATGCTAAACTTTTTCTACAATATTTGCCAAACTTCTGTAGAGGTAATAGGGAAAATTGAGTGGCTTTACCCCTGTAAAATGCATGAGAAGTCTGACATGATACCCATATAGTCTAGAAAATATTCCCTCACAAGTGAAGTACTTCATGTTGACTTTCACTAGTGGTGTACACTTCTTAAGGAGGTGCCCAATAAGAAAATTCTTCTTCATGTGTTGTTTATAATGTCTTCTGAGATAGGGCTAATCATTTTGAATGTTTAGGTCTTGGTTTTTGAGCCATTTTTTGCCATGATTAGGTATCCCTGTGGCCTCATCTACTACATCAGTTGATATAGTGAAAGTAACCCCTGCAATTGTTACCTTGTCCTTTTTTGATTTGAGTGGCAAACAATTTGGTCAATGTGGCATGGTATTAACTTTCTCAACTTGTTCACAAAAATGAAGACATCCTACTCTTTCAAAATAGTGCTTGGATAGTGGTGAAGAAATCATTTCAAGAGTGGCTAGGGCTAATGTCTTATCACCTAGCCTCCCTTATTATAATATTTCTTCTCGTCCATTTGATTGTTTGCAAGGGGAAAAACCCTAATAGGACAAAATAGGGGAAGGGAGAAAAGGGATAGGATGAAGGGGTTAGGGCAGGGAGATGAGAGTAGGAAAATTTAGGGTGATGGGAAAGGGTCTTAGGGAAGTATAGGAAGTGAAATAGAGTGAAATGAGTAAGGGAATTGAGATAGGAAATTTTTACACAGTCCTAGCTAGGAAAACTGCCCAAAATTGCAGAATTATCATAGGGTTTAGGTTTTAGGGCTTAGGAAATGGGAATGAGGGGGTGTGTAGGCTATGAGAGATGGTTTTCGGTGTGAGGGAGGGTAACAAGTCTCTATGAGAGTATGTTTTCCTTGCAAAATTGGAAAAGATGGGCCAACCACTAAAATGTAGCGTAGGGGCCAATGGAGGGTTTACACTTAAAACCATGAAATTGAGCTGCAAGGAGGGGTTACATGAGGTATAAATTACTTGTCCACTGATACTAGACACCTTGAAAACCTTCAGAAGCCTTCATAAATTGATTTTATGCCTCAAAGAGAGAAAACACAACATTTGGAAGAAAGCGTAGCGTGGAGCCCAGAAAGCGCAACGTGGATGCTTTGGCATCAAATTTTAGAGTGTTTTTGGCTTGAATTTACTAAATTTGCACTTGGTGATGAACGAGAGCTCTTATTCAATGAGGTGAATGGGAAAATGAGCTTGAATTGGCCTTTTATAGCTTGTGATGGTCATTTTTCTTCATGGTAGTGGGATGGCCCACTACATGTCCTTTTCACTTTTCTTTGTAAACTTGTAACTTTGACACTTTCTTTGCAACTTTAGAAACATGATGAACTTATTACATATTTGAAATATAAATTGCATTTAAAAGCAAACTTCATTGAAAAAATTCACCTATTACCACTCCTCCATTGTCAGATTTTAAGCATGGAATGACAGATTTGGTGACTGAAACCATAATGACCTAATGGAGACACTGAAATGAATGAAATAATGATGATGTTGACTGGAGCGATGATGATGATCTTTTATTTGATGGTACACTCAACTGAGTGATGACAAGGAAAAACATGTAAAAATTTTGAATGGAGTGGAAATATCCCTAGACACACTATCCAGTGACCAAATTTTTACTTGAAGACCTAATGAAACGACAACAATTTGACTTTGAGGACCTAACAAGACATGATAAGAGCCCATTTGATCACCGGTGATAGGCTGAATAGACTGACACTAAAATAATGGACTAGGATGACGCAAGAAATAGGGTTAAACAGGAGGAAAGTCTTGCAATGCTTTATGCGACACGTGCCCCCACCGACATATAAAAAATAAAGTGCGGGGACAAGTTCATAATATGGTAACAGGTAAGGGGGGTTGCTCAATAAGATGTATTCCCCAAACCTTCAATTTGAAGATCAATTGTGCATCCACTAACTAAAAAACCACAAACAATTGAAATAGGGCCCCAAAAACCATGAAATAAGGAAATAATAGTTCTAAAGAGCCAGATAATGTGGTAAGCGAAGGAGAGGAAACCCAATTAAAAAGGCGATACCCTTACAATTTTTTTAACAAAGAAATTTGGCGAAAAACCAAAGGCTCAAGACCCTTTCTCTCTCCTTTGATAGGAGGACACACGACAACATTTGATTAGCTCTTTGAGGTGATGGTGGCTGATGACGTCAACATGACATGGTCCAATAGAGCGTGACATGTGGTAGGAAGATTCAATGTTTTTGGGTACCCAAATGATCCATTTCTCATTGACATGTGGAACAATCATAAGTTGACATGTGGCACATGTGGCATCATCCCACAAGTTAGAGCCTAGAAGGATTAAGTGGGGAGTGCTAAGAAATAAGAGGGTTGGTTGGGTGTCAGGATGACATGGGCGTGTCAGAGTTTATTAAACCTGGGTGCAATAGTATTGGCTGAGATTGAAATGGGCGTACCCAAAGGACAAATTCTCTCACAGGAACCATCCCAGAGAATTGAAAGAGTGTAAAGATGAAAGCGGTTAGGAGGAGAGCATCGAGACATGTTCACACTAGCAGTAATAGTTAAGAGTTAATGAGAAAGGTGTCAGGAGGACATCACAGGATAGTTAAGTCTGCAAGGCCCATCCCAGAAGTCTGAAATGAAGGCACAAACGAAAGTGCCAGAGCTTTGGAGCTATAGGCTATGCGCTGACAAGAGGTCACATGTTACAACGATGAACCAAGAGTGTGGAGGAATTAACAAAGGAAATAAACCCTCGAAGGCCTTAAACAGGCTAAATGCCTAAAGGCTTCAACACAGGTCATAGGACCCATTCATATGGGTAAAATGAAGACATGTGCTAGCAAAAGGGGCTTAAGGCCAAATTCAGTTGTTTTGGTAGCATTTTTTTAATAAAGTAAAAAGGGGCCGCGAAGGTTTATTCTACAGCGCAATTATATTTGACAAACAATGATATATTAAAAGGCCTTTGGGCCCATAATAAAATGCAATGGCATGTGCATGGACAAAAGAGTCAACAACTAATTTTGGTAGCTTTATTAATAAAGCCTTTGGGCTTTAGCACAATGAGTTGACAACATGTGACTCTTTAGTTAAGCCAAAGTTAACTGCAACTAAAAATAGAAAAGTCCTACTAAAACTTGTTAAAAGGCCAGAATGCTAAAAATAAGCATAATTACTCAGTTTAAATTGTGTTCAATGGCTAAGAACTTTGTGAACACATTCAAAGGACTGAAATAAATAGGACAAAAGAAAAAATAAGGATTCATGCAACAATATAAGAAATATGCCAAAAATATCAAGCCAAAATTCTTTATAAGCAAGCCTAAGAAAGCAGGTTGGATAAGAGTTTTGTGGATAATTGTGTGTGAGATGAAGCTGTTGGCGTTCTCAGTAATCAAAGATTGCTGAAGGTATTGGTGATTAAGGAGGAAATTGTTTGATTTTGAAGGCAGAGTTGGCATTCATGGCTATACTATGAAAATGGTTGAAAGATGACTCAATGAGTGTCAAGGAAATTGTAGCTTGCTGATTAGGGGTTGGTGCTCCTTCTAGTGGGAATTGGTAAATATTCAGGGGTTGTAGCTCCTTTCATTGTAGCTGATAAATTAGGGAGTTGAGGTTTCCTACTAGTTGTAGCGAGAGAATTGTAACAAGTTGTAGCTTGGCATGTGAATGAATTAAAGAGAAGTTATTAAATAATTTATATTTTCCTTGTGATTGCTAACATTTGTTCCTGTCATGATTATTTAATCAATTGAAAGTTTTATAAATTTTTAAAATTCCTACAATACTGATTCACCCCCCCTCTTAGTATTGCCTTGATTTCCAACAATCCATAGATTTATTACGGGAGCCCTAGGTCTCACACGAAGAATCCATTGTATCTCCATTAGTATTCATGATGCCCAGCTTCATAAAACTCATCACAAAGTGAAGTGCCTAGTTTGGTTGAGGCATGTGATTCCATCCGAACAGTGAGGATGGAGTTTGTGGATTTAATAGGGTGGCCTACCATGCATGGTCCACACGCTCAACAAGATCCACGACATCGAAATACAAATGTCTCTTGATATGTTTATCCAACCTTAAATTTTCCTTTATATTGCCACCTTGTATGAGTTGCGGCAAGGTTGGTCTAATAATATTGTACATAATTATTCTCTCTAAGGTACAATTTTCCATCCCTTGGATCCTTTTATTTCCGTCTCACCCACACTGAGAAGGAAAGCCATATTTTCTTGATTGTCCGATTCTATATTTTTCTCTCTTAGGTTATGATAGAAAGTCTCTGAGACAAAGTGTACCAGAGCACGTTCAATTATTTGGAGGATGAGCTTAAGGTTGTTCTGATCTGGATTTATGCAAGAATGAAACAGAATAAACATATAACCATAAATACAGAGATGCAGCGGAAATAACTCTTCATCTCATTAATATCAAAGAACTGAAATTTGCTTACAGACAGAATGGAAATAAAACTAGCTAGGGCGCTGGTAGCTATCTTTGAGAAGAGATGTGGCGGCTACAGGCCTCTCAACTGATTTATAATGAGGATTGAGGGCCTATTTATTATTTAGAAATAATGGGAAATCCTAAACAGCCAAAACCCTAACCCTAGGAGATGAAGCGCCAAAAATATGGGCCCTGTCTGGGTAAATTGGTGTTTCAACTTCCCAGGGGCGTAACTTTGGCATACGATCTCCGTTTGACGCGTACCATACCTCGTTAGAAAGTTCTATACAAGGACTACAAATTTGGAATGAGAAAAATTGGTCCATGGACCCATGTTGCTCTCAGTTTTCCCAAAAAACGTCGTTTAGGGCCTCAAAATGGCTCCGAAAGTTTAGGACCCGAAAAACTGCTAAAAATAGTAAACTGTGTCGAAACTGAAAAACTGAAAGAGACAATGGTGGATCCCCAAGTGGAATAGGCGGGTGACCACCAATATCCACCTGGATCATTCCTCCCCCCTTAGGAAGCAATGGTCCCCATTGCGTTAAGTTCCTCCATGAGATGAGGAAATTTCTGCTGAACTTGGTCCCTGGTGAACCACTTTCCTTGGTGCAGGAGTTGGCCGGCTTTGACAACCCGATACAGTTGGATCTGCTGTTGACGAGTGTTCTTGATTTGCATGTCCATGATACAATCTGTGGTGGCCTGTTCCATGCAGTCTGGGTTTAGCTCTGTTGGTGTGAGTTGTTCTGCAATGTCCGAGGTGTCCAGTAGAGGTGGAAAGTAAGGACGAAGGCGATCCACATTGAAGACTGGGTGCAGACCAAGGAATGGTGGAATACTAAGCTCGAAGGCATTGTTACCTACAGCCTTGGTGATGGTGTACGGCCCATATCGGAGCGGTCGAAGGTTGCGGTGAGGTCCAGTGAGGCGCTCCTTCTTCAAATGTAGCCATACTTTGTCGCCCACCTGGAAGTGGTGTGGCACCCGGTGTTGATCATGGCGCTGCTTGTACTTCGCATTGGCTCTGTCCAATATATCATGAACTTGTTGGCGGATGTGTTGAATGCGCTCGATGAAGCTACTTGCTTTGTCAACTTCAGACTGGACATGAGCTGAATTGGCCTGAGCAGCTGCAAATGGCATGGCTATGTCAATGGGACATAGTGGCTGGAATCCCAAGCCCACCTGAAAGGGGCTATGGCCGATTGAGCTGTGGAGAGCCCGATTATAACTATGTTGTACATAGGGGAGGCTCTCGTCCCATGTGCGTGGATGCTTTGAATTGTACATGCGCAGAATGTGTACAATCATTCTGTTGACGACCTCTGTCTGGCCATCTGTTTGGGGATGGAAATTTGTGGACTTGGTGAGCTTTGTGTCCAACATTGACCAGAGGCTGGACCAAAATGTGCTGAGGAACCTGCTATCTCGATCTGATATGATAGACTGTGGGATCCCAAAGTGCACCCACACTCGTTCAAAGAAGAGTTTAACAGTGGCTTCTGCTGTGATATTCTTCTTACAGGCCGCCATGATGGCCATCTTCGAGAATCTGTCAACGACCACGAAAACACAGTCATTTCCATTCTTAGTAGAAGGCAGGACCGACATGTAATCCATGGAGATGGATTCCCACGGTCGACTAGGGGTAGGTAGTGGAGTATATAGGCCTTGCTTCTTGATGGTCGGTTTGGCAATGGCACAAGCAGTGCAGGATCTGATGTTCTTCTCGACATCCTTTCGAAGGTTCGGCCAATAGAAATACTTCTGTAGTATTGCTACTGTTTTCTCGACCCCGAAATGCCCAGCGACTCGACTGTAGTGTGTTTCCCATATCATCTTGGCACGCTCACTTGAAGGAACACAAAGGTGTCCCAGGTGACATAAAAGTGCATCTTGGAGGTGAAAATTTGGAACTTGCGTGCCCCCCAAGAGTGCCTTGTAAGTGTGGTTGAATTCTGGGTCACTCTCATAGAGAAGCGGCCAATCAGAAGTCTCGTGCCCACAAGAGTTGAGAACGGTGGTGAGCGCCACGATCGGTGGTCGGCTGAGGCAGTCTGCAACATTATTGGTGCTACCCTTCTTGTACTTGATGTTCAAATGAAACTGTTGCAGATATGTGAACCACTTCTGATGGCGATCATTCTGCAACTTCCCTTGTGTCTGTATGAACTGCAGGGGCCGGTGGTCTGTGTGGATGATTGTTTCCTTCCCCAAAATGTAATGCTTCCATTGTCGAAAAGCTTGCACAATGGAATACATTTCTTTGTCATAGGTGGGATACTTGCGAACTGTCTCAGACAATGTCTCACTGTGATATGCCACTGGATGTCCCTGTTGAGTAAGAACTGCCCCAATAGCATAGTCGGAGGCATCTGTCTCGATCTCAAATGGCTGTTGCAAGTCTGGTAATGTGAGCACTGGGGCAGAACAGAGGCGATTTTTCAATTCTGTGAATGCCTTCTGTTGAGGTTCCGACCAAAAGAATTTTTCTCTCGCTCCTCCCTTGGTGACTTGACTCAAGGGCAAAGTGATATGAGAGAATCCCAACACGAATCTACGGTAGAAATTAGCAAGACCCAGAAAGCTGCGAAGCTCTGTTATAGTGGTTGGGGATGGGCAATCCCGAATGACTTGGATCTTGGCTAGATCCATATGCACCCCCCTTTCATCAATAATGTATCCCAGATATTGAACCTGGGTCGTGCCAAAAGTGAATTTCTCCAAATTGGCACACAACTTGTGTTGCTGCAGTGTTTGGAGGACTTGTCGGATGTGGTGAAGGTGCTCTTCCCAAGTCTGGCGGAAGATAAGAATGTCATCAAGTGTACACCACTACAAATGAGTTGGTGAATGGCCACAAGATGTCGTCCATCATCCTCATGAAGGTTGCGGGAGCATTCGTCAACCCGAAAGGCATGCATGACCAGCCATTCGAAAAGGTCTTCCTTGGCTTTGAAAGCAATCTTCCACACATCAGAGGGTTCAATTGGTACCTGGTGATACCCAGACTTCATGTCGATCTTGCTGAAATGTTTTGCACCTTTGAGTTGGTCCAGAAGGTCATCAATCCGTGGGATCAAGTACCTATTTCAGACAGTGATCTTGTTCAGCACCCGATAGTCAATACAAAGTCTCCACGTCCCATCCTTCTTTTGTACCAACACGATCAGGCTCCCACAGGGCGATGAACTTGGTCAGATGTGACCTTTTTGTAGCATCTCCTGAATATACCTCTTGATTTTATCGTTCTCCAGAATAGAGCGCCGATAGATCGGTCCATTGGGTAGCAGCGCACCTGGGATCGGATCAATCTGCTGCTTGACCTGACAGTGCAGAGGATTCCCTATGGGTGAGGTGAAGATGTCCCCATATTCCTCCACAACCTTATCCATTTGTTGTTGTTGTGCGAGACCGTCTGGAGGGTCGTGGCCAGCCTTTCACACCCCGGGGCGCGATCATCGTAAAAACTAATTTTTGTTTGGGAAATGAGCTTAATGATTTTTTGTAGTATCCAAAGAGATAGCAGTAGGTGGTACCTTTGCATCCCTTGCATATCTTGCATAACTTATTTCCCAAAGTAACAATAACAAAGACGAGGTCGAGACTCATACACAACATGACGATTCCACAAGTATGGTTGTCCTAATAATACACGTGTAAAACATCAATAGGAGCAACGCGTCATACCTCACATGCGAAGGGCTTGATGCTATAGGGAGAAGGACACTGCCGGCCGACGCGGAGATCTTCGTCTCGGTGAAGCCACCCGATGGTGTATGGATGTGGGATAGCTTATGGTCGGCAAGCCCAACCGCTTCACGGCATCTGCTGAAATGAGGTTCTTTTGGCTCCCATTGTCGACAATGAACTGTATCGGGGAGCCCTTTACCCACATTTGGGAGTGGAAGAGACATTCCTCCTCCTCTGGATCTTCTGGTTCCTCCTTCTAGATCTTTGTGGTGGCAACAATGGCATTGGGCTCCGCATCAATAATCTGTTTCCCTTTTTCATTCCCCTTTTCAGGTTCTGAATTGGAGTCAGAGCATGCATCTGACTCAGAAGCCCTCATCTCGGCCACTAGCGACTGCTTGGCCCGACACTCACTTGTGTTGTGAGTGGAGCTCTTATGGAACTCACACCACTTTCCTGTGTCCTTCTTTGGCTTTGCAGTGCTGTTCTTTTCTTGTGGCTTCGATGAGTTATCTTTAGCCACCATGCCTTGGCTCGGTCCTTTGTTCTACGGTTTGGAAGCACCTTTCCCTTACTTTTGATTTGCAGATCCAAAGTCTCGCTTCTTCTGCTTGAATTTCTGCTCAATCTTGGCAGCATACCGGTATGCCGTACCAAGCGAGAAGATGTCAAGGAACTCCATTTCCTTGAATGTATCTCCGTGCGTACAACTCATGGATATGACTTTAGGCACTAAGAGGCTTAAATCTTTGATACCCAAATTTGTGCATAGGTGCGGAAATCGTATTCGTCACCATGCACATCTTGATCCCTTTGTCGTCGCAACAAGTGGTCCACTGTATGTACTTGTCCTCATAGCTCCCCACGGGATAGTACGTTCCTTGACGCGCGTCTTCGAGCACCCAAGTTGGTACGACCGAGAACAGAGAGGGTCTTACTTGGGTCCTTGTTCTCACAATAGGTTTCCACCCGTCCTTAACCATGGGGGTAGCTTTCTGAGAGTGCAAAAATAATCTTCTCCGATTCGAAAAGTCGATGAACCGAGAAATATCCTTCTAACAGACAACCATCTATCTACGCAGACTGCGTCTATTTGACCCTCAAATATGGGAATGTCAAAATTTACTTGTACCTTAAAAGGAGTCGCACCTCCAGAGTGGCTGCTGGATGCAGATGCGCCGCTGGTGGGTAGCCGTTGAAGGATCTGAGCAAAGTTATCCATCATCGCGTTCCTTTGTTTTTCGAGGGCCTCCTTGAGCAATATTTTGATAGAATTTCCTGCGCTCCCTCATCTTTCTTTTCATTCCCCATGGGTGTCCGTCGAGATTTGTGAGGCTGATGTTGCAAAGGTTCCACCAGATCGAGCCCTAGCTCCTTATACCCCGACCTCGTTGGGGACATGCAAATAAGGATCGAGAAAAAGTAGACCGCTCTGATACCACTGATCCGGATTTATGCAGGAACGCAACAGAATATACATATAACCATAAATACAGAGATGCAGCGGAAATAACTCTTCATTTCATTAATATCAAAGAACTGAAATTTGCTTACAGACAGAATGGAAATAAAACTAGCTAGGGTGCTGGTAGCTATCTCTGAGAAGAGATGTGGCGGATACAGGCCTCTCAACTGAGTTACAATGAGGTTCAAGGGCCTATTTATTATTTAGAAATAATGGGAAATCCTAAACAGCAAAAACCCTAACCCTAGGAGATGAAGCGCCAAAACTATGGGCCCCGTTTGGGTAAATTGGTGTTTCAACTTCCCAGGGGCATAACTTTGGCATACGATCTCCGTTTGACGCGTACCATACCTCGTTAGAAATATCTATCCGAGGACTACAAATTTGGAACGGGCAACATGGGTCCATGGACCCATGTTGCCCTCCGTTTTCCCAAAAAACGTCGTTTAGGGCCTCAAACGGCTCCGGAAGTTTAGGACCCGAAAAACTGCTAAAAATAGCAAACTGTGCCGAAACTGAAAAACTGAAATAGACAATGGTGGAGCCCCAAGTGGAATAGGCGGGTGACCACCAATATCCACCTAGATCATGTTCTATTTAAAAGATGAGGCATTTTTAAAATTTGAATAGTGATCAAAGATTATCTCAAGATTACAATCTGAGGATTCCCATATATTGAGTCAATATTATGCATAATAATAGACCATACATTTCCACTTGGTTGTTGGTCTTCTTTCCCAAACCCCCAGGAATACTTAATGGCTAAATTTCCTTCGAGATTAATTATAAAAATGTTGAGAAATTAATAAAAACTATAATTTTTAATTTTAAACCCATTTTAATATTAATGAAGAGAGATGTGAAATATTAGTTTATTATAGATATATAAAGTTTAAAGAAAGAGAGATTTGCACTCTATTTTTTTCTCTTTCATTAAATTTAATGAAAAAATATTATTTAAATATTTTAAAATATTTTGTGAAAGTTAATTTTTTATTATCTATCTAATAATTGTTTATAATTAAATTAAAATTTTAAAATTCTTATTTTAAAATAAACTTATCTATCGACACAACATAATAATTAATTACATGATATCTAAAATCCAACTATAATCAAATCAAGCTAACATGCTTTGAGAATAACGAGTATTCAATTTTTTTTATTCTCATATTATAATAGGAAGAGTATTATTATCATTATTATTATTTTTCCTTCGAAAAAACCATACTTCCATTCAATTTTAAAAGAAAATACATTTTGCATATACACACTAGATGTGTGCATTCACCAGGAATCTGCCTAGATCCTTGTGTAGCGTACATAGTAAAAAGTTTGCATATGCTTAAAAAATTATAGAGAATTCGACCATAACGATAGTGAAGAGAAACATAAAAATAAAATAAAAAAATAAATATGATACACTAGAGAAGATCAAATAATGTAGAATTCACTTAGCTTCCCCTCCTTTCCTTTCTTTTTCTGGACCTGTTGCCTGTTGATCATTTCAGCCCCCATTGTGATTCTTGGCCGATAACCCCCGTTTTAACATGTTAAATCCCCTCTCATGGTTTAAGAAAACCTTTCTCATATATCGTTCCCCGCCTTCAGAGTCAAATTTCATTGTAAAAAGGCCAAAAAATGAAAATATTAAAGGCCCAGCCCTTTCGGTCCTAGCCCCTTTAGCTGATTGCTCATGTAACCCAGGCGCTAGACCATGTGCCAGATCAAAAAGCGCTTACCGTCCGTGGCCATCGAGCGTGCTCTAAGCCGTCTGATCAACCACAAATCAACGCACCACAGCTCATCACCTTCGTGGCCCCCGCCGCGCCTTACCTAAAAAACCGACATGTTTTTTCCGCACCACTTATCCAGGGCAGGCAGTATTCCTCATTGGGCCAGCGATTCCATACGTTGCGTGACAAGTGTCCCAGAGTACGGCCTCAATACCACCCGCCCCCGCGCGTTAATGTTCAACTGAAGAAACGCAGCAGAATTTAGCATCGCCATCCGATCTGGGGGCCTTCATCCAACGGTGGTCGCTTTTCAAAGTTGCACAGATATTAATCTAGGCGTACAGTATCTCGGGCCCGCCACTCCATCGCTCTCCAACGCATTTTGGACCGTTCATCTCGTCCTGTGATCGTATGGCCCAGATCATTTGTATGACCGACTGTTGACCAAGTTTCCCCCACGTCACTTACTCTACGTGTTCATCGCATTTTTCTCCACCATGCATACATTCCGTTCATATGATATATTGTAATGTTTTACGTTAAAAGCCTCTGCCAACCTGCATCATTCCACCGTTCCGCCATGTCTGCAGCATCATTTCCATTTGACCCCACCCCATTTCACCACTTCGACAAGTCTGCACCACCCTGTCCATGGATCCCGTCACATCATCATCCCTGTGGCCGCGTTTGTGGGTTTTGCAGGTTGCAGCGACGAGAAATCGCCATTAATCTCTGCCTCCATTACAGAAGTCGAAGATGCATCCAAGGATCTACTTGCAGAGGAAGAATTTATGAAGGAAAGCCCTGGGTAGTTGCCGTGACATGACTCTCATTAAAACAACAAGGTTCAAAATCTATCAGACCCTCCGGAGCCATTCAAAACAAAGATTTTACGGATGGGGATATTAATGGTGCAGATGAAGAATATCAGTGGAAGATGGAGAAATTCAACAATCAACATTCAATGTTTCAAGCCCCAATTTAAAGATTAGAAGGCCGAGGGTACCCAGCACAGAAAACAATACCCTCCAGGTTTTATTTCGGCTGAATTTTCTTCAGGAAAGGATAGAATGTTCATGTGAATTTATTTTTATACCATGTTCCTAAAGAGATTTTCTACCCAGTGCATTTATTTTTGCAAGCAGGTTGTCAAGTACAGACAGTATTACCTAGTCATTCAATAGTATGGGCGCGAATGTTTCCGCCATTTTGTTCAAATTAAGCAAATTAAATGTTTTCACCTACTTCTTTTATTATGTCTTTCTCCTTCTTCGTCTATAAAAACTCAGAAGAAAGACATTGTAAGGGTTCCAGATTTTTATCAGAAAATTGTGTAGTGAAAGGCTTATTGTATACATTTTGTAAAATTTCTTGTATGAAGGCTCAGAGCCCATAGGGTCTCAATGAGGAGGAGTTCTATCTGTTCTAGAGGATTCTGGTCTTTGGTATCTCACAGTATGTAACCTTCTCTAATGTGTTTAATACAACATTTAATTTTATCCATCTTCTTGTATCATGTACTGGAATGCGAGTGGCTCACTGATTTTAGGTAAGGATTTATCCTAGTTGATACCCATACTCGGATCATTCAAGCTCTTTAAATATGGCTCAGGCATGATATACTATTTCACGTTCATTTCATCCATCTTTCTGCTATATTAGTTGCTTCGGGAGGGTGCTTTTAAAACGCCATTGTCATATATGGATTCTTAGATTGATAAGCCCATATATGGTTCTGTTGTGTATCCGAGTATCAGTCCAAAGTTAATCAATATCTTCTTATATTTCTTTCACCGCATTCACCTTCTGATATTTGATTTCTATGGCATATTACTTGAATTGGCCCTCTTTACAGTAAATTGTCTCTTAACTGTCTGATGATTTTATATTGGAGCTTTGCATCTTGTCTCTGCAACATTACTTTCTCTGTGGCAGTTTCTGTAAGTTCTGGTCCGATTTAAATCAATTTCCTTGTTTACAAGAGATGGCAAGTGAGCTGAAGCTGACAACTTCACACATTACATTATACACTCCTTGCTATGCTAAGATGTCCTAGGCACTGGTCTATGGAAACTCTAGGCTGTCTCTAGGAGCGACAACATCTGTCGACAACATCTTTCTGGCGCCGTTGCTGGGGATCGAAGCTAAGAAAATCATTATCCCTGGGCCTCGAAAAATCATATTCACTCTCTAATCAGGTGAGCACAGAGAGTTGAAGAGTTGCATATCTCTCACCTTGGCGACTCCACTGTTGTTTATTTGATAAATCTATTGGTAGTCCTGGCTCCCCGTAAGCCACACCTGAGGTTAGATACATCACAATAAAATACACCTTCAGTGTCTGACCCTGAGAATATTATACATAGAAGAAGTTGGAAAGAAAAGAAATCAGTCCATGCTGAAATCCCTGAGTTTTCCGTAGAAGATTATCTATCTTCTTCCTCTCAAGAAATTCTAGTAGGAAATCTCGACTCCACTGTGGGAGACACAGAATATTATTCAGATAGCCCACCCAGGGGAAGTGCTAGAATTAAAGCTCATCTTCACCCTACTCCTGAGGTCGAAGAGGTTAAAGAAGTCACCGAAGTAGCTGCTGTTAACCGTGAACTGTTCCCATATACGCCTCAGGCTGTTGTATAGTATATTCCTATTGTCATCCATACTCCACCTCCGCCTCTTCCTTCATTTGTACATCAGATTGTTGCACAACCCCCACCTCCTCCAATGGCTAATGTTCCAGCCTTCTTGTTAAACAAATATGATCCCCTGGCATTACCTCAAGCGTTGAATGATATGCCACAAGATTATTTAAAGATATTGCCCACATTCACTGGGGAAAATGAAATTGATGCTAAAAAACATCTTGAGACTTTTTTCTCTTTTGCAAAAAACTTTAATGTCGAACATCTGGATGTAGTCTTAAGAATATTTGTGCAATCTCTGGACGGTGAAGCCAGAAAATGGTTTAAGACATTGGGAAACCGTTCCATAACCACTTGGGATGATATGGAAAATACTTTTCTCAGGAAATGGGGAGAAAAGAAAGATCATGGATAGTGTCTTACTGAGTTCAATACACTGAAGAAGAAACATAATGAAGGGGTGTCAGAATTTATCAAAAGATTTAATAAGTTATATCTAAACCTCCCTGTAGATATGAAGCCTCATCAGAATGCTGCCAAAGTTGTTTTCATAGCAGCCTTTGACTCCTATTTTGGTTTCTCTCTCAGGGAAAGAAAGCCTGCCACCCTAGATGATGCTCAGTCAGATGATCTTGAGTTGGAAGCAAACATTGCCTCCACTGGAAAATTAAGAGGGAAAGCTGAACAAGATACCAGAAGAAGAGGCAAAGAGGAAGCATCTACTTCTAATCAGGATAAGGATTCAGATAGGATTGAAGAAATGAGAAAAATGATTAAGAATCTTTCTAACAAATTAGTCAAGCTTGAATTGGAGACCAAGAATTCAGCCTCCAAGAACTTCCAAAATGCTCCAAACAGGGGTTACAATCCTCAGTATAGAAAACCACCCCTACAAATATTGCCAAGGGAAGCAAAGGAGCAACAGGATCAAGTTCCACACCCATTATACCTGGAAGGTCTAGTAGATGATTCTATTGAAGATACTGCCTATGGACTGGAGGATGCAAATCTTGCCTTCTCAAATAGCGATGGAGAGGAATGTCCTATGAAAGGAAATGATGAAGTAGAATGCCCATTGCACGAAGAAGAAGAAGAGATGAGAGACACAGAAGATGCAGAAATTGATCATTATTGCAGACAGTTTAATGATTTCATGCAAGCACATTTCAATAGGAGACATGATCTCAGATCCTCCAGGAAGAGGACTCGGACTCAAGATGAAGAGGAGGAGCCACTTCAAAAGCAAGAATTCGCACAAAAGGAGTCAACAATGCAGAAAGCCACAGACAGAGGTAAGGGTCCTCTAAACAAAACTTTGTAATCCAATGATCACATTCCTTCTTCTTCAAAAGTAGTCACCTCTCCTAATGAGAAAGTTGTGTCAAAATAAGTAAAATCCTCAGTTGAAAATAAAGAGTCAAAAGAAGTTGTAATAGAAAAGTTCCCCCCTGCTTTTAATCTGCAAAAGGAACTTGAGAAAGTCAAAATCCGAATTCCCCTGACTGAACTGTTGAAACAACCTGTATATCAATCTCAAGTCACTTCTTTATTGTTCCCTCCTGAAGCACCAGTCATTCCAGATAGTCTCAACCTCCAAGAAGAAATACCCATGGTAGTCTTTGGCCCACATGTCGAGGAGATAGACCCATCCACTCCCCCTTTCTATGTGTCTCTAGTAATTCATGACCTGCTATTACACAACTGTATGCTAGATTCTGGAGCTTCCCATAATCTTATGCCTCTATCAGTCATGGAACAACTAGGACTACAGATCACTCGCCCATATAAATACCTCTATTCATTTGATTCCAAAAGAGTTAAATGTCTAGGGATGATTAAGGATCTGGTAGTCAATCTGGCCCAAATTCCAGCAAAAAGTGTAGTAATGGACATCGTGGTGGCTGATATCCCAGCTCGCTTTGGCATGCTGTTGTCAAGGTCCTGGGGAACAAAAATCGGTGGGTCACTCAAATTAGACTTAACATATGCCACTATTCCAATTTTTGGTGGCTAGGAGAGAAGGTTATACAGAGAAACCAGATTTGTCAAGATGGTGACTAAGGCTGACAACTCTGAGAACTCACCAATCTATAGTCAAGAAGGAGATTTTTCATGTTTTATGCTTGAGGAAGATCAAGATTTTTCTCACGAACCATCCTTCTGTCAAATCAAGACTGAGCAGTTTTTAGAAGATCATGAAGCAGGGGTATGGACTCTACATTTTGACGGAGCAAATTCAAGAGAAGGTAATGGGGCTAGAGTATTATTAATCTCTCCTACAGGAAAATGGGTGCCACTGTCTTTTAAATTGGAATACAAAGCTACTAATAATGTGGCCTAATATGAAGCACTATTGCTAGGACTGCAGACAGCCAAGAGCATGGGTATACAGAGCTTAAAGGTTCTGGGAGATTCTGAGTTGGTGGTCAGACAGGTCAAAAATCAATGTCAAACCAAACATCCTCGGTTGAGGTCTTATAGAAATGAGGTTTGGGACATGGTGGAGAACTTCTTCTTGGAATTCAATATCTAGTTCATGCCCCGAGAGCAGAATAGAATGGCAGATTCCCTTGTTGTAGCTGCCAGTACATTTCATCCTCCTCAGAATCCTCTCCTGAGGTATGAAATTGAGGTACGTTATAGACCATCTATCCCAGATAATATCAAGCACTGGCAGGTATTTGAAGATGAGGAACAAATGAAGAGATTCTTGGAAACAGTAGGAGAGTTCTCTAATACGGAGATTGATGATTGTGAAGAAGATGAGACTGAGAATGTTTTGGAAAATAAATGGGAGGAGAAAATGGCAGGAAGTAAAGTGCTGCAGTTAAAGGGAAATGTCATCCCTAGAGGGTTGGTGCCTCTAGAAAGATAATTTGACAAGAATGATGTCCCGTTGCAGCCTAATAAAGCGGTAGAAGAAGATCAAGTGGAAGATCTAAATCTGGATACTAATGCTAATCCCAAAATTGTCAAATTATCCAAGAAGGTCCCAGAGGAATACAAGGAAAAATAATTGAAATTATTTCAGTCATACAAGGATGTATTTGCATGGTCCTATCAAGACCTAAAAAATTTTGATATTAGTATAATGCAGCAGAGAATTCCTCTGAGGGCAGATGCAAAGCCTCATAAGCAGAAGCTTAGACAGATAAACCCTCTGCTGCTTCCCTCTATTGAGAAGGAAATTAAGAAGTTATTAAAGGCCAAAATAATTGTGCCATTAAGGTACTCAGAATGGGTGGTAAAACTTGTCCCCGTCCGAAAGAAGAATGGAGAAATAAGGCTGTGTGTGGATTTCAGGAACTTAAATAGAGCGTCTTTAAAAGATAATTATCCACTCCCCAAGATGGATCACATTTTGCAGAAAGTGGTGGGAGCTTCAAGGATGTCGATGATGGACGGATTTTCTGGTTATAATCAGGTAGCTGTGCTCCCAAAGGATCAGAAGAAGATTGCTTTCACTACACCATGGGGAACATTCATGTATGCCAGGATGCCTTTTGGGCTGATTAACGTAGGGGCCACTTTTCAAAGGGCCATGGACATAGCCTTTGTTGGGGAACGGGATAAGTTTTTGGTGGTGTACCTTGATGATATCACAGTGTATTCAAAGGATGATACTGAACATATTGAACATCTGCGAAGAACCTTTGAAAAATGCAGAAGGTATGGCCTTTCTCTCAATCCACAAAAGTATTTATTTGCATTAGAGGAAGGCAAACTTTTGGGACACATTGTGACTAAAGATGGGGTGAGGATAGACCCTAAAAGAGTAGAAGTTATAAATGGTATTCCTCTCCCCAGGAATAAGAAAGAAGTACAGGTATTTCTTGGGCGTATAAATTTTCTGAGAAGGTTTATTCCTAACTATGCTGAGATAGTTAGACATATAACAGATATGCTAAAGAAGAATAATGAGGTGAAATGGTCACAAGGATCACGTGAGGCCTTTGCTAGAATTAAAGCTGCATTTGCTGAAGCCCCTATACTAGTTGGGCCAGATTATACTAAACCATTTACGATCTTTTCTTTTGCATCACCTCATACAGTAGCTGGAGTTCTGCTACAGAAAAAAGAAGAAGGATATGAGCAACCTATTGCCTTCTTCAGTCAGGCGCTTCGTGATGCAGAATTGAAATATAACATACTAGAGAAGCAGGCATACGCCCTAGTAAAATCACTCAAAGCATTCCGCATGTATATTTTACAGTCCCACATTACTGCATTTGTCCCTACTATAGCTGTTAAAGACATTCTTATTCAAGGGGACAGTGAAGGAAAAAGATGGAGGTGGATTGAAAAAATACAGGAGTATGATCTGGATATTTTTCCTACTAAGCTGATAAAAGGACAGGGGCTAGAAAGGATCTTATCAGAATCAAACTACCAGGCTCTGGGCATAAATATGTCTATGATAGAAAATGGAGAGTCTAGGGGAGAGAAAGAGCAGCAAGGGCTGGAGATAGCCACTCAGAAAGCACATATAAAATACCTCACCAGCCCATGGTATAAGGAGATAGTAGAATACCTCCTAACACTCAGCTGTCCACCCAGCTGTGATAAATCAAAATACAGGGCTTTGAGGCTGAAGTCACAAAAGTACATAGTTGCTAATGGCCAATTATATTGGAGAGATCCTTCGGGCATCCTATTATTGTGCCTCACAGAGGATGAAGTAGAAAGTATAATGATGGAATTTCATGAAGGAATCTGTGGAGGACACTATAGCTGGAGGGCCACAACTCATAAAATCTTAAAGGTTGGTTTCTACTGGCCTAAATTATTTGGAGACGTTTTTGCTTGGGTTAGAGCATGTAATAAATGTCAAAAATTTGCTGAGAGACAGAAGTTGGCAGCTCTTCCCTTGATTCCAGTTCATGTAGATGAACCATTTCAACAATGGGGAATAGATTTTATAGGTGAAATTCACCCACCCTCAAGTGGACAGCATAAATGGATATTAACATACACAGATTACTTTACAAAATGGGTGGAAGCCATACCTGCAAGGAATGCTACAGATACTGTGATAATCAAATTCATGGAGGAAAATATCATATCTAGGTTTGGCTGCCCTGCTAGAATAGTGAATGATAATGCACAGGCCTTCAAGTCTGAAAAATTTGTAAATTTCTGCCAGCAATATAATATTACATTGAATCACTCCACAACTTACTACCCACAGGGGAATGGCTTGGCAGAATCTTCCAATAAAACTCTGGTGAGGGCATTAAAGAAGACTATCAATGAGAATAAGAAGAATTGGGATTCTTAATTGAAATTTTCTCTATGGGCTAATAGAATCACCAACAAGAGAGCAACTGGGAAATCTCCATATGAATTGGTATATGGATGAGCAGCAGTGTTTCTTGTGCAGCTGGCTTTACCAGTGGCCCGTTTCATGCAAGAAATTCAGGAGGAACCTGATGATATGATCAGGAGAATCAATCAATTGTTGGAATTAGAAGAAACACGAAGCCAAGTGAATCAGAGATTAACAGAATATCAAGAGAAAATGAAACATATATTTGATCAGCATGCTAAAGACAGAAAATTTCAGATTGGAGATCTGGTGCTCAGATGGGATGTCCGAAGGGCTAAAAAAGGAAAACATGGTAAATTCGACCCACTCTGGTTCGGCCCACTTAAAATTGTGGAGCAGGGAGGCAATAACACGTTCATATTGGAGAATTTACAGGGTGACTTGTTGGATGCCCCTGTAAATGGCCAATTTCTAAAGCCCTACTTCCAATTCTGATTCAGGTCGAGGGCTGATTGTATCATATTGTATATTAATTTTTGTTTTATTGTTGTCTGAATGATGCGAGTGTTATAATGAATCATGAAAAGAAAAGGTTATGAAGGGCAGAGTCTGCATAAAAGACGATCAGGCGGTCTGCAAGTCCTCGACACGTCTAGGGGCGAACGCGCCATCCCCAGATGGAGCCGATGTTGATCATTTCAGCCCCCATTGTGATTCTTGGCCGATAACCCCCGTTTTAACATGTTAAATCCCCTCTCATGGTTTAAGAAAACCTTTCTCATATATCGTTCCCCGTCTTCAGAGTCAAATTTCATTGTAAAAAAACCAAAAAATGAAAATATTAAAGGCCCAGCCCTTTCGGTCCTAGCCCCTTTAGCTGATTGCTCATGTAACCCAAGCGCTAGACCATGTGCCAGATCAAAAAGCGTTTATCGTCTGTGGCCATTGAGCGTGCTCTAAGCCGTTCGATCAACCGCAAATCAACGCACCACAGCTCATCACCTTTGTGGCCCCCACCGCGCCTTACTTAAAAAACTGGCCTGTTTTTTCCGCACCACTTATCCAAGGCAGGCGGTATTCCTAATTGGGCCAGTGATTCCATATGTTGCGTGACAAGTGTCCCAGAGTACGGCCTCAATACCACCCGCCCCCGCGCGTTAATTTTCAACTGAAGACACGCAGCGGAATTCATCATCGCCGTCCGATCTGGGGGCCTTCATCTAACAGTGGTCGCTTTTCAAAGTTGCATGGATATTAATCTAGGCGTACAGTGTCCCGGGCCTGCCACTCCATCACTCTCCAATGCATTTTGGACCGTTCATCTCGTCCTGTGATCGTATGGCCCAGATCATTTGTATGACCAGTTGTTGACCAAGTTTCCCTCACGTCACTTACTCCACGTGTTCATCGCATTTTTCTCCACCATGCATACATTCCGTTCATATGATATATTGTAATGTTTTACGTTAAAGGCCTCCGCCAACCTGCATCATTCCACCGTTCCTCCATGTCTGCAGCATCATTTCCATTTGACCCCACCCCATTTCACCACTTCGACAAGTCTGCACCACCTTGTCCATGGATCCCGTCATGTCATCATCCCTGTGTCTGGTTTTCTTTAACATGTTTGTGGGTTTTGCAGGTTGCAGCGATGAGAAATCGCCATTAATATCTGCCTCCATTACAGAAGTCGAAGATGCATCCAAGGATCGACTTGCAGAGGAAGAATTTATGAAGGAAAGCCCTGGGTAGTTTCCATGACATAACTCTCATTAAAACAACAAGGTTCAAAATCTATCAGACCCTCCGGAGCCATTCAAAACAAAGATTTTGTGGATGGGGATATTAATGGTGCAGATGAAGAATATCAGTGGAAGATGGAGAAATTCAACAATCAACATTCAATTTTTCAAGCCCCAATTTAAAGATTAGAAGGCCGAGGGTACCCAGCACAGAAAACAATACCCTCCAGGTTTTATTTCGGCTGAATTTTCTTCAGGAAAGGATAGAATGTTCATGTGAATTTATTTTTGTACCGTGTTCCTAAAGAGATTTTCTACCCAGTGCATTTATTTTTGCAAGCAGGTTGTCAAGTACAGACAGTATTACCTAGTCATTCAACAGTATGGGAGCGAATGTTTCTGCCATTTTGTTCAAATTAAGAAAATTAAATGTTTTCACCTACTTCTTTTATTAGGTCTTTCTCCTTCTTTGTCTATAAAAAATTAGAAGAAAGACATTGTAAGGGTTCCAGATTTTTATCAGAAAATTGTGCAGTGAAAGGCTTATTGTATACATTTTGTAAAAGTTCTTGTATGAAGGCTCAGAGCCCATAGGGTCTCAGTGAGGAGGAGTTCTATCTGTTCTATAGGATTCTGGTCTTTGGTATCTCACAGTATGTAACCTTCTCTAATGTGTTTAATACAACATTTCATTTTATCCATCTTCTTGTATCATGTACTGGAATGCGAGTGGCTCACTGATTTTAGGTAAGGATTTATCCTAGTTGATACCCATACTCGGATCAGTCAAGCTCTTTAAATATGGCTCAGGCATGATATACTGTTTCACGTTCATTTCATCCACCACTGCTTTTATTGTTTGCTTCAGAGGGTGCTTAACGCCATTGTCATATGATTTCAGATTATTAAGCCCAGCATGGTTACATGTATCCAAAATATCCAAAGTTAATTATCTTCCATATTTCACTATATTCTGTCCTTTTTGATATTTGATTTAGCGGTATAATGTCTGCTTAAATTAGGCAAAGTCAGTATATAAAGTGCTTTAAATGTCCAGCACTGAGCCATTGCATCTTGTCTCTGCAACATTACTTTCCCTATGGCAGTTTCTGTAAGTTCTGGTCCCATTTAAATCAATTTCCTTGTTTACAAGAGATGGCAAGTGAGTTGAAGCTGACAACTTCACACATTACATTATACACTCCTTGCTATGCTAATATGTCCAAGGCACTGGTCTATGACAACTCTAGGCTGTCTCTAGGAGCGACAACATCTGTCGACAACACTGCCATTCCCTAAGATTGGGGCTAATTGGAACCAAAGCCAACTCACTCGTGGATGTCTTTGGAGGATGTTCTTTATCTGAATCTAAGATTTTGGATACATGGACATGCTTTTTTTCCATCGTTCCATCCTCCTTGTGTGTCTCATTTATTTGATGTTCTGAACCCTATATTGTTACTATATTTTCCCTATTTTGATTAAGAGTAGCAATGACATGAGCCACATATTCCCCTTCTACTTGGTTGCCTTGATGAACCTGTGCATCCACTTCTACTTGGAATAGTTAGCTCTCCATGTTTTCTTCTTCCTCTTTTTCTAAAAGGTGTGGATCTAGAAAATTCCATCCTTTTAGTCTATAGGCATGCCTATTTTTATTTTTTCCCTATGGACATGTGTTCTACAAGTGTCCAGTTTGGAATCATGTTCGACACCTAAAAACCGTATTGTCGTCATCTAATACTTGGGTGCAACTGAAATCTTTGCGTTTCATTTTAATATGGCTAGGTAGACCTTTACTAAGGTCTATCTCAACACATATTATGGCAAGAGAAAAAGGCATTTCTCAGTTCTTTCATGGTCCATATTTTTCAATTTTCCAAGAGCGTTCCCAATGTCCTCTAGGATGCTATGGTGCCAAAAAGGCAGTCGGATATTTGGAAGTATCACCCATACTGACAATGTAGAAACCACCATAGTTGTTTCATCGAATTCTAGGAGCCATGACATAATCAAAATCCTAACATTGCCAATAAATCATGTCCCTTCATTCAAGAAAAAATCCAGTTATGTTTGTGTATCAAATTAGAAAATGAAAAAAACTTTGGGGCATAAATAAATATCATAGTTTGGTGTCCAAAAAGAAAAATCCATTGGTGTAATGATTAAGGTTTGGGCCAAAAACCATTAAACCTACAAATAACAACTTTATATTTGAGGGTAGAAAGGGGAGAGTTTACCTCTGAAAGATTTACTTCCATGGCAATAACTTTCTCCATTTTCTCAACAATGCAGGGTCTAAGATTTTTTTGGATTTGTTGCCTTGGAATATTTTGGGGCTATTTGGGAGGAAAAGGAGGCTTTCCTTTTACTGCATTCTTATAAGAAAATAATCCATTTTGTGTTCTGGATCTTGGAGCTCCTCCACACAATTTCAAATTCATAATTATGGTCAAATTCCTGATGATGCCATAGTCTTTGATCGGTCAACAAACTCGGAGCATATTCCCTTAATATATTAGACTTTGAAGCTCTACAAGTATGCTTCACTTATACTCTATCCTCCTTTTCAAAATATTGACAAAATATGTCGAATTTTCCCAGAAAAGGGATGTCTCCTCAATCACATTCTTTATAAAAATATGGAAAGAAAGTTAAACTCCCTTGCTTGAGGATCGATCCACTCCAAATAAATAGAGTGGAAAACCTTTTTTTTGTGGGATAAAATCCTTTATGGGATTAACTATATGAGCCACACTTGACCCCTGCTCACCTAAAGTGACACTCACAAGAAACTCGAGATCAGAGAGGAAAAAATAACAAAACACAACCTTGATGGTCTCACTCTTCGTATCCAACTCAAGAAAAACAAAAAATGTACTGAGAAATCAAATTTGAGTGCCACAATGTGTCTACATAATGCAGATTTGACCACACAACTGACCCAATCTTGAAAGAATAAAACGTTACAGAGCCTAGATTTATCTGTCAAGACTAGAGCCGAAAAGCTATAGATGGCCAGTCTTTCCACCACAAGCCCAACCAAGCAGGTCTCTATGTATACATCTAGTAAAATCTAGATCCTATGCTTCCCATCCATGGTGAAACTGCAACTCGCAAAGCATGCCTAAAGCGCTTGATGGTATATGAGTGAAGAGAAAAGCTTGAAATCCTAATTTCCTACACAAACTCCATTCTTCGACTGCTATATTTTTTCATAATTAACCTATTAAAAATATTTATTCAATAATTTTTTAATTTAATTTTCAATTTTTATATTTATAATAATTTATTATTATTAAAATTTTCAATTTTATATAGTTACCTATAACTTTTATTTATAAAAATTATCTACTCTTTTTATTATTTTATATAATATCATTCTTAATAATGATTTTCTCTTTATTTACTAATAATATTAATTATAATGTATTGGTGCAATTTTTTTTCTTCTAAATGTGAGTTGTTTGACCTATGCCTTTGTTTCATCTTTTTAGTGAAACTATCAAGATACCTTTGCTGATTGTGAGTTTGACCTCCTTCATCACTTCAATGTCAATGTTTACATTTACCATTTAGTAGGTGGTATAAAGATATTTACTAGATCTCTAAGTGTGACTTTCTTTTAACATAGATATTGATATGATTTTCTAACTTTCTTTTAACATAGATATTGATATGATTTTCTTTTAACATAGATATAGAGTGATCTAGTAAGGTTTTAAATTTCAATTTGATGATTTAACATAGATATAGAGTGATCAACTAAGGTTTTAATTCTCATTTTTTTCATAAAAAAGCTTACTTGAATGTTTGTTTGTTTGTTTTTTTTTTGGGAGATTTTTGTGTCTGAAATTTAATTTAATAACATAATTATATGTAAGTTTTCAAAGTAAATTTATAACAAATGTAATATGCAGAGTTGCTGTTTAGTATCCGTTTCTTAATACAAAAAATAATTGATGGCTAAATTAAAGTAAACCCACTAAAAAACTAAAATTTCATATAGGGAAATAATACATTGTTTTCATTTTATGACATGTATTTTAATGTTTTTAAAGTCAATAAATTTCAACTAAGTTAATCATTCAATTGATTTTAATCTAGTACATTGATTTCAAAGTTGTATATGTATAATTTCTTACTGGTGGTTAACATATTCATGATATGTTTTACGTCATGTCTTTGTTATAGGGTTTTAGTTATAAAGGAATTAAAAGTAAAAATAAATGAGTTCTAAATCATAAGCTAATAAAAATAGTGAGAAAGAAAAAGAAAATGTGATTTTAACATGTCCAACCATAAAGGTTTATAAATATAATATAAACCAAGCAATCATATAAGTTTCATTTCTCTATCTTTGAATGGACCTAAGCACCTAAGAATCCAAAAGAAAAAATCACATAAACTTGAAATTTTAAATTTTTTGAGTCAAAACATAGAGAAAAATGTAATATCCTAAAACACCAAGTATAAACCTAAATGCTAAAGTTCCCATTTATTAATATTTCTTCCTATAAATATTTTTTAATTTGTCCATTTTTTATGAATTTTAAAAGAAAAATAATTCTTGAAATTATAAGAACTAACATTGGAAAAACAATTATTACTATTACAATGAATACTAATTGTTTTTCCATTTAAATAATTAAACAAATTTCAATTTATATTTCCCAAAATGTAATGCATGTAATTATTAAGAAAAAATTAAGAAAAATTAATTAAGATATCTCAGTATATAATTTATGTATAATTTATTATATCAATCATATTATTTCGTTGTATTTTTATATCTTTAATATATTAATTATATATATATATATATATATATATATATATATATATATATATATAAGTCATCGAATACGAGGATACATGGATACGAGGATTCGAGAATCGGATTCGGGTACGGTGAACCTCAAAACAGGATACTTCTGGGATACGATATGTTATATATTATTTTATTAAAAAATATATATATTAATATATTAAAAATTAGATATTTTTCCCAGATGCGGATGTTTGTCAAGGCTGATAAGTGGGCGGGATTTTGGGTTGGCAAGTGGCATAGCCACATGGCCACCCACAAGTCTCAGTGGCAGGCATTAAATTTCTCCAATCGCTCCCACACTCACAACTTAATTCAACCAATTTACCGATGCCATTGCCATTCCTTCAAAATGAATGCGCAGGGTTGTCTTCCTCCTCCACCTGGTTGTTTTCCTCCTTTGCCTGGTCGTCTTCCTCCTTCGCCTCAGCCACTGAGCTGTAATTGCCCTCGTGGAGTCGCGGAGCCAAGCTCCCTCACACCTACAGGGTGGCGTTGCAATCTCCTCTGCTGCATTGATTTGATCCCTGGCCTCCATTTCTCGCAGAGTCTCCTCTGCCATCTGAATTTCACCTCTGCGGACAACTTCACCCCTGCTTCTACGCCCTCGGCCCTTTGGATCCCTCATCCCACTGCTTCTTTGGCTCAGAGTTCTCACCCTCCCCACTGATCCACCATGCCTAGTCTTTATCACCGCATGCGCTGTAGACGCGGTAGCAGCAGAGGGCGAGCTTCTCACTCCTCTCCCTCGTCCCACTTTGACACTACTCCCTCCTCTCTGGAGCATTCGCAGGGACGCTATCCAGCCACTCGAAGTGGGCATGGCCGAGATGGAACTTTAGGCCGGTCCTGCTCTCCTACTCTACATACTCCTTCCATGACCATAACCCCACCGCTGCCTCAGCTAGAAACGACTGCCTCTCCACCATCCACCTGTTCTGCTCAATTTCACTTCCCGTGCACCATGGACCGCCCGCGCATCACTGCTACTATCACCGTTTATTTCAAAGAGGAACCTACTAGTGTGGCTGGTCTTCGTTCTAGAAAATTGCAGAAATTATCCAACTAAAGCGCTCCTTCTGCAGCTGAGAAGAGTGACCCTGCTTCCAGTAGCCACAGCAAAGGTTTCGACAACAGCAGTGAATACTGGAAGAGCGGAAAAGATGTTCTTGGCAAAGCTCGTGATACCAATGAGCCCCAGAATGCAGAGGATGCCACCCACGACAAGCTAGCAGACGACACCGATGAGTACAAGTGTCTAATTGTGGAAGAGACACCTCCCTCTCCAAATGACACCTAAGCACTCAGGTTATTTCTAGATTATGATTTTTGTTTCCAAGGTTTTTGGGCCTGTTTATTTAGTCTCTGGTTTCAATGTCTGTTTGAGGTCTGCAAACAATTATCAATTTTCTATGTGTAATGCTGGTTTCCTCTCTTTAGGCAGCGAAAAAACTACTTATTGGACTGGTTTCCCCTTCGTGGGCAGTCCCAATTTTGATCTTTTTGAGAATTATGCCTTTGAAATAGGCTAGGACTGCAGAGGCCCGAGCCTCCTTGTAATTTTATGTTAAATTAATAGAAAGTAGTCTTATTTAGAAAAAAATAAATAAATATTTTTTACACAAATTCATACAAAATTCATTGATTCAAACATAGATTTAAGATCTTAGATACTCATACATGGTCATTGATACATTGATAAATCATACAATTGTCAAATTTACTTAGAAAGACAAGATAGTAAGATATTGTAGTTTTCTCATTAAGTCATTAGAATCAAAATGTGTTACATAAGTACACTACCAATGGCAAATAGAAATAGGAATACAAAAAAACTACAGTCTACAAGACTACAAGCCTGAAGCCTCAATGAGTCAGAGTCAATGAGTCATCAATCCTCATCATCATAATCAACATCACTGTCCTCATCCCGATCATCATGCTCACCACTACTCTCCTCTAGCTCTGATGCATCCTCCTCCTCTGTCATCTCTGCATCTGCTGGTGTGGAGGATGACGCCTCTACTCCATCATCAAATGTGACAGGCTCTAGCACTGGCACATTGAGATCCAAGTTGGCCAATTCCAACTCAACACTGCTGTCTAGACCCATATCATCAGGAAAGACATCCCACATCTTTGTCTTCCCCTTCAACCAATATTCCCTCTGCTTGTAGATGAGACGAAGGTTGGTGTGCACATACACCATTATCTCTGCCCTAGATTGCTCAAGCCTGCTCTTCTTCAAACTATAAAAATTCCCATATGTGCTCCAATTCTTCTCGCAACAAGAGGATGAAGTCACCTGAGAGAGGAGCCTTATGGCTAACTGTTGTAGAGGAGGGCTTGTTGCCCCATGAGTTTCCCACCAAGAATAGGGCTTCTTAGCCCCCTGTCTAGAATCACATCATAGCCTACAAATCACCTAGTGCCAGTGGAAAACTATGCAAATGCATCCTCCAGCTCATCAAGGGATGCCCTATCCTGAAAAATCCTCCTTAATGCATCTTTCCTCCCTTTTGAGATTTCACCATCCATGTGAGGAGGGAATCTGCGGGAAGGTCCACCATTCAGCCACTCATGGCTATAGTATTTTGGGTTCAACGAGTGAACCAAACAATTTAAAGGTGTGTAATTCTTGTCCCATTTGCTGACAAGAATATCCTGTATGCTAGTGAAGAAGGCCTCTGGTGATGTCTCATACTCTGGGCATTGAATCTATAAAACAATGGTCCTCACAGACTCAATCATGGAATCCCATCCCTCATAAACCTCTCCTAGGATGGGTTGGTCTGTATCTGCAAATCGGAGCAAGGAAATGATAGGCTCCATGATCTGAATAACTAGATATATCTTCTCCCACCATAGATCATCCAACACTGTGTCCTTCACTTTCTTTGAGGCTGCTTGATCCATATTTCTCCAAAAAGATCAAAACTCTGAAATAACCATGGCCCCAAGAGCGGTCTTGAACCCCCCTAAACCTCTTCAACATGATGAATGAAGAGGCAAACCGTGTATCTGCAATCTTCAACCATGATATATTTCTGTACTCCTTGTAGATAGTGAGGGCATTTGTATGGTTTTGTAGAAAGTTGTGGATATGCCGTGCATCCTCAATAAATGGCTCCAATCCAAAGCACATCAGAAGAAATATATTTCAGTGCCAAGTTCAATGAATGGAAAATGCAAGGTGTCCAAAATATTTGTGGATATTTTGCTTCCACAATCATGCCAGCAGCCTTGCAAACAGGTGCATTATCTGTAATGATTTGCACACAAGAATCGACACCTACATCTTCAATAATTTTAATAAATAACTCACCCATATGTTGTGCATCCTTGTATTTTACAAGGGCATCCACCGATTTCAAGAAAACTGGACCATTCAAGGGTGACACCATGAAGTTGATGAGTGGGTGGCATGCTGGATCTGTCCATCCATCAGAAACAATGCTAACCCAAGATGTTGGCCATGCTGATTTAATAGGCTCAAACATTTTTTCCACCTCTTTCTTTGCCTTTGTCAACAATGTGGTTCTGAGCTTCTCTAACCCAGGAGGCACATACCCTGATGGAGCCCCATGAATAAGAGCTCGACACATCTCAATAAATAAAGGTGACCGTGCAACATTAAAGGATATGAAGTTCTGATAGAAAAAAAAATGCAATGGTGAGATCAAGCTATTCCCTCTTCTCTTTTTGAAAAATCTTGTCCATTGGACCAACTACAGTTGCCTTTCTCTTTGCTGATTCTCCCCTACTAAAAGTCTCAAAAGGGAACTTGTTGCTTCTTTTCCTTAAGAATGGAAGGGGGTCATCATTCTTGTTTTTTTATTTTATTTTAATGCCACATTTGCCTCACCAATAAATTTCTCTTTCTCCAATTCCTTCCTCTGTGTCGATTCAATTGTTGTACAACATTTAATGCCACAACCTGGAATACCCAACAAATGAGCTTTCACACGGAAATATGTGCAAGTGAAATGGTCGTTGCAAAAATTGCATTTCCATGAACAATTTCCTCCTCCTCCCTTTTTTCCTACCCCTCCCTCTCTTATCACATATTTCCACAATGGGTATTTGGGGTCAACAATTTGTTTTCCCTGCATATTTGAAGCTGGTGTTGTAGCCCCACTTCTAATAGATGGAATACTTGCAGACCCTGATGAAACAGGGACAGGAGGGGCATCTCCAATGGGGACATTCTTCCCGTTTCTTTGCCCCTATCTTGCTGCCTTTGATTGAGCTATGAATACTATAAAAAATAAACAAAAATAACCAAATATATAAAACATATGCACATGCAAACACTAACAACAAATTAAATGCAAAATATAGAGGGACAGTGCACTTACCGGATGCTCGAATCTCTTCGAAAGAACTCCCTTTCTCCTTGCTCACCCTAGTTCCTTGCTCACTTCACAAAATGAAATCGGTGAGGAAGAATGACAAAAATCGACCCTTTATAAAACAAAACAATGCACTTTTTTGGACAGCATGTTCGACCGTACCCGAGTCACGGGGTACGGCCATATCTGTACAAGGTACAGTCGAGATTCGCCGTACCCTGTATGGATACGGCCGTACCTTGTGAAACAGGTACGAATCCGGTCGAATCATATCCGATTCGCGGGATTCGGGATTTGGAGCCCTTGGGGGACGAATCCGGTTTCTTATATATATATATATATATATATATATTTGGTAGTTTAGACTAATCCTAAATCTGTGGGTTTCGAACTGGTGACCTTGCAAAGGAAGTGTCTTAACAGTGCACCCCATCACCCATGTGGACTATAAATTATATATATTACTTAACTTATATTACAAAATTATTATTGTAATTTAGATTAAGTATCAACCCTATAATATATTATTTAATATATACTTTAATGTGTAACATAATCTTCAATGAATATGATAAGTTATATATATTTCATAGTAACATTATAAAATTTAAAAACAAAATATATTTGTAAGATTTGATGGTACATTGCAATAAAACAATTGGTACAAATTGTTCTGATTAGAATACAAATGTCAACATTATATAATTTTTTAAAAATTTTATTTTGTATCTATTTTTTAATTTTTGTCAAATAAAAAATAAACCCCATAAAGGTAGTCAAATCATTAATTTTAACTAATCAAAAAATATAATTTAATTTAATTTTTTTAAAATTTTTAGAATACTCATTTTAATATAATAATTTATGATAAACTTTATAAAAAATTTTGAAAAGAAAAAAATTGAAAAAGATTTGACAAAAAACGATTACAATATAAACCTAAGTGTAGGCAACAAATATAATAAAATGTTATTCCTTTGTGATAAAAAAAAAATCTAATTATAATCATCATATGTTAACATAATTTTAAATAAAAAATATTACCCACATATATACACACACACACACACATATATATATATATATATATTATTCCAAATATTAACAATAACTCTAAAAATATCCTTAAGAAAAATGAACCATGTATCTAAATAAACACCTCTCACAACATTTTTAATATTACATATTAAAAAAAATCATGTTAAATAATTTTGTTTTTTTATTTTTTATTCTTCAGGAAAAATCAAACATTTTATTAAGGGAATAAAATGTTACATATCATATGCTTTTAAGCATTAAAAAAAATATAGTGAGCTCATCTCGAAGGGCAGATAGTCCATAATAAGCAACTTGTGTTATAGAGCCACAACCAAGTCACAAAAAATATGAATGTCCAGTGCTAGAGGCCTTCCCAATAATAGAGAAAACAACCTGCATATACCACAGTTCAGAAAACTGTCTCAAAATATCAGATAAACAAGATACACAAATTTACCAAGATCACCTTGCACTGCAGGTGATAAAATACAGTAAAAAAAAAAGATGACAAGAAAAAATTAAATGTTGTAAGGCCTATTGTCCGACACATAGACAAAACCATCAATAATCTCAGTTATGCACCAGATGTCCATATCTTGCTGAAGGGCCTCCTTAGATAGGAGGTCCGTTGTTGGGTTCCATTCCCTGTAAATATTACACACAGTAATACGATCAAATGCCATGTTTAAAAGGAGAATTTCTTCAATGATGAGGATCAAAACATGATTTTGACATCTTTGAGTATTGTTGAACCAGTTAATGACATTCATGGAGTTACCAAAAATTTGTACTTGAACAATCTCCAGGTGAATGAGCCAACATAAAAGGAATTTTAAAGAAAGTAACTCAACATATTATTTTGTGCCTCTACCAATACCCACAAAAGCCTTTAGAGATTTGTTTTCATTTAAATGTATTACTATCCCAAGATCACATCTATTTTGTGCATCAGATGCCCCATCAATGTATGTTGAAGGGATATCTCAACTGATCTGTTCTATGTTGACATTTGTAGATGTTTGAGGGGTATCGATGGATGAGGGCAGAGATAAAATCGATGCGCATTCACCAACGATCAACGAAGGAGAGGATTATTTTTCTTGGATGATACCTTTATTTCTTGTTAACCATATCCCCCAGGAGATAATTGTGGGATTTTTTTTTATGTTATCATCTGGTGCTACATTCCACTAGCTTTGCCAAGCTGCCCCACAACTATACCCATTCCAAGTTTGTCTAATGCATAAGAGAGGCAAAGAAATTTCCCATAATTTGGTGGAGAAATGACATTTAAGAAATAAATGGCTGATAGATTCTTCCGAGTCCTTACACAAAGTACACCAACCAGGGCCATGGTTGTTTCATTTTGTAAGTTGTCCCAAGTAGGCACTTTGTTCTTTAGTATGCACCAAAATAAAAATCTAGATTTTGCAAGGCTTTTCAGTTTCCAACAGGTTTGCACCACCAATCCTGGACCCCCCAAGCCCTACGGGCCATTAGGGAACCATAAAAAAACTTTGGGGAGTATTGTCCCGATGGAGCATGAACCCATCTAAGAGAGTCTGACCCATCCTTAGTCCTGGCATGTGTGCAGTGGAGCTCCTGAATGTAAATATGCCATTGTCCCCATTGGGGCTCAAGTTGTATATCCTCAACTGTTTTCCACCCTTGATGCAAAATTGAGGATGTATTAGCCTTTGTACTCTGGTTCATGAAGAAAAACCCTTTTTCATTTAGAGATTAAATGATCCCTCTAGAGAGGGAAAATGCCTCATTGCACCCCACCCATGGGTCAATTCCAATTCTGATCTTTTCCCCATTGCCAACTTTCTAGGAAATACCAACTTCCACCAACTTAAAATATTCTTATGTCGCTTTCCATATAGATGATGCTTTAGTGAGGTATTTTCCAGACCTACAGATCCATACATCCAAAGGATCTGGATCAATACATTTTCTTTTAACCACCACTGTCCATAAAGTATCCTTAGTCAGAAGCCTCCACCCAGATTTTGCTACAAGTGAGGAAGAAAAAGGTTGAAGATCCTTTATACCCCATCCTCCCCACTCCTTTGGATGAGAAATTCTATCCCAAGCTACCCAGGGGAGCACTACCTCCTCCTTCCACTTGACCCAAAGGAGCTGACTACACAATTTCCTTTTTTTAAATAATATACCTTTTGGGACCCATGTGAGAGCAAGCCAATATACATGAATGACAATAAGAACATATTTCATAGGGATCAATCTTCTAGCCTTGGACAACCTTTTTAGACTCCAATTCCAACAACCAATTCCAATCCTGTTTTTTATAGGGATCCGGTTTTAAATAGAATCCCAAGAATTTAACGCTGCCTCCCATAGGAAAAACTACGAAAGGGAGAGAAATGAAACTTATTTGAAGGTCAATACCCGATAGACGTTCATGGACTATTGAAGGTTTTTGAGAGTTTATTTTCATTCTAGTAGCCTTTAGGAATAAATCCAAGGAGGACTTCAGCTAATTGAAATCTTCCCAAGACACATTACTGAAAAGGAGAATGTCATCCAAAAAGAGCAGGTGGGGCATGAAGAGATTTGTTGCTACTTCTATTCCTTTTAAGTCACCTCTCCTCTTGGATGAAAGAAGAATATGACTTATCCCTTAAACTGATAATAAGAACACGAGGGGAGATAAGGGACAACAATGCCGAAGCCCTCGCTAACTATGCAAGAAAGTAGAAGCAACCCCATTCATGAGAACAACAAAATACACATTAAATATGAATCCCATAATCTAGTTTAAGAATCCAATGCTAAAACCTAGATGGGCCATCAATAGTCTCAGGTATGGCCAACTTATCCTATCATATGCTTTTGAAAAACAATTTTTTACAATCATTGCTTTCTTCGTTGACTTCTTAATACTATGCATCGTTTCTTGGGCCACCCCTATAGCTTCATGGATTTGTCTGCCATCCAAAAAACCAAACTGTTATTTTGATATGTTGCTTGATAGGACTGGTTTCAACTGGATAGCAATAATTTTTCCATGATTTTGTAGATGCAGTTGCACAAAGATATAGGTATGAACTCTTCAAAAGAGGCAGGGTCATCATATTTTTGAATTAGGGCTAGAAAAGTGGTGTTAAAGGGTTTATGGATGAAACCCTTGCTCCTAGATTCTTACACCACCCCAACAATCTCTTCCCCAATTAGTTCGAAGAAATGTTGGAAGAACTCCATGGTATAGCCATCCGACCTTGGGCTCTTATATTTTTGCATAGAATTTAGAACATCTTCAACTTCAATTTTTGTAACATGGGCCATAATAATCTCATTGTCTTCCTCAACATATTTGGGGAACAACTGAGCCACTCGAATAACCTTAGCTATAGTTGCTCCCTCAAGGGCTAAAAAAAGGTTGTTTAAATGATCTCTTCCCAAGGAAGCTAGGTCATTGAAAGATTTAGCCTTACCCCCATCTGGTCGACTCATTTCCGAAATGGTATTTATTTTTTTTCTCCCCTTTTCATAATATTGGAAAAAATTGATGTTTTCATCCCCATCAGATTGCCAAATGGCTCAAATTTTTAATCTCCATTGTTCTTCATTTTCATTTAAGATCTTCCTCCTCCTAGTCTCTAGGGATTTTATCTTATCCCTCTTCTTCTCAGTTTCATAGCCATCTTCTTCTGGGCTTTCCAAACCTTCCAGTTCCTCCCCAATACTTTTTATTTCAACTTCTTCCATCATTTTTTTCTTTTTGGCCTAGTTTATGGTCTCCATTTTTAATATTTTAAGGTTGGCCATAAATTACTAAGCATGTGAGATATTCTGAGACCTATCAATCAACCTCCATGAATTTTTCACTAAAATTATGAAGCTAGGATATTTAATCCATCCATGATTAAATTTGAAGGGAGATCCAGGTTTCTTGTTAGGACCTATTAGTTTTATTAAGAGAGGGGAGTGATATAATTCCCCTCCAGAACCACCCACTACCTGAAACTAGCATTCAGGTTTACAAAATTCTGCTTCAAAAGAAAATGATTGAGTCTCTTAGCCACCCTAGCGTCCCTATTGAGTAGGAAAATATGCTATGCAGACATAGGTGATCCCTCTAGCCCTAGGGTTGGTCTACCAACAAGGGAACATGCTGGAATTTTGGACTCCTAGCTTATAAATGAAAAACGAGTTGGGATAGATAACCTACCTTGGTCCAACACTCTTGTCATGGTTTTCAACAACGACCCTCCGATATTTGTCTTCACACATCGCGATCCTACAGTGATAGTGTTTGTGTACCTGCACAAAAATCAAGTGAATGATGACAACATACGAAAGCAAAATTTCATTTATAACTATTCGATTAGTCAAGGAGAATCAAACATCTTTCATATGATCAAACACAAAATTGGAACCAAAAACCAATAATGTATTAATGATAGATAAAAGAAGTTTACAACCTTAACGCCTTGACGTTGCAGCCTCCTTCAACGGGTTCAGTTGGGTGCGTCTCAAGCATTCGTTCGGGATCAGACTCGATGAGGCAATGGGCCTAAACTCTCTCTCGAAAATGGATTCCTATCTGCCTTATTCTACACACCAGATATAGTAATGTATGTTCAACTAGCTGAAACAATGTGAGAAGGAAGTATTTATAGGAGAGGAGAGAGTGTTTTGGGATCCCTTATAAGGTGGAAGAGAGGTCTTATCCCTTTAAGGAGTTGCACAATTATAGGAAACAATAAGCCAATGGGAGGACTTCGATGTTATTTAGTCGAACAAACCATGATGACTATGCTCATGAAGTTGTTAGGCATGGAAAATTAATTTTCTATTTAAAAAAATTTCCAAAAACAGCTTGGCGCGGGTGCCCCACTAATACAGAGCACCAACGGGCACGGGGCCCAGTGTTAATTTCTCCATGGCCACGAGGCCATAATTGCCTACCATCACCGACCCAAAATCACATGTTTTTGAGAGTCTGCTTGAGGAATGATCAGCAGAGGAAATTTTCTTGACATGCCAAGGGATGCAATGACACTTATAGCAAGGTATGAAAATACATAGAAGTAACTAAAATGGTCCTCCAATGTTTAGGATGGGGATTGCAGGGATGATGACAAAATACTATGTAACAGATGCTCCCTAAAGCATGAGGTCCAAAAGAGAGGGAGGGGTGGAATTATTTACAATAACATGCCCAAACCAAAACGCCGCCGTTAGAGACCTGCAAGGAAAAGTATAACTGATATCTCTAATACATGAATATGTGGTATGGGCGCAGCCATCCATAATAGAGTACATACAATAATAATATCTGAGGTATGGACGCAGCCATCCAGTAATACGGATCATCAAATAGACTCAGGTATGGTCGCAACCATCCAATTAGAAGAGTCATGCATATAGTCATGATAAACCAAATCATCTTGCAGCCTGGATTTTAGGGTCTTGCACTCCATCTCGACCCGCAAGTACAAATTCAAGCATGCGAATGAGTGAGCTGAAGTCGAACATGCAATAAATTCGCCTTATTACCTATGATTGATGAAAGTTGTTAACAGACGCGAGAGAAACCACCAATAATGACAATGGTTCTCAAGGAAAAACTAGTATAATCCGTGGAATGTGAACAATGAGCTGGATTCGAACACTCCCGAAATCACTCGATTGAAGGCCAATGATGAGGACCTGTCTTCGAATGCGAAGAACTTTCCATTGAGGCATGAAAGCTCTAAGGTACCAGAAGGGAGTCTCTAGATCAACTTCCTAGGAATGAGCTGAAGTTGACAGGAAGTGACTCAGTTGAACGTGGGCCATAATTTTTCCCACATCATCGACATGAGGCAAAGGAATAAGATGATAGTGAATCAAGACTAAACAGAGGATCAGAGGTTGAAAAAATTTCGAAGGAAACTTCTCTTGAACATATTGGCGACACGACTCCAGAGTTTGGAAGTATTTGACATCAAGGGATATGAGGTCATGAAGACGTGGAAAAGAGCAGATGAGAGGCCAAAATAGATAACCCAAACCCATGGAGGCAAAAATGACTAAATCAGATGTCCCCAACCTGACACAAATTGCAGACAAGTGTCATGTTCAAGAGCGACATACTACCGACACGACTGAGAACTGGTTCCATTTTCCCCCACCATTTCTGGTGAGTACCCTAATTATTTTTGGAAACAATATTGAAGGGGACAACATATGCTTGTCATATAAGTTTGTCCTTCGGACAAATCCATCCTAGTACATTTTACGAGCCCTAGGAAGGAGGAAATCGGTTACACCATGGTGACGATTTCCGATGTAATTTAGGTTTTAACGAGTCTAACAAAGGAAGAACTTGACATATTTTCATGTTTAGAGAGATTGAAAAGAAGAAAAAAAAGAAAAGTCCAACAGGTTCCTTTTCATAAGTAGTCTCACAGATCAAAAAAGGTAGAAAATAATATTTGAGAGAACCTCTTAGTCACGATAGGCTAAGGTATTCCTTTTTCGTAAATAATCTGTCCCAGCCCGAAAAAGGGGTAAACGTATACTGGGCAGATGGCGTTTCTCAACCTTTAATGAGTTCAAAATGACAAGAGTCTCAAAAATATTTTAAATTTTCGAGAGTTATAAAAGAGTTGAAAGATGACTCCAGGGGGTGACGTTTTCGTGTTTTTACCGAGTCTGAAAAATTAATAAAATACAACTCGTCACTTCATCATCACCATGTTTAGACCCTTTTGCTACACAAGAAACACATGTAAAAACCATTTTTCGAGATAAAATATTAAAATAATCGAAAAATAAGCGCAAAAACCTAATTAGGGTTTCGAAAAGGTTATAAAATGACAGAAATAGTAAAAATAAATTACTTTTCATCTTTTCACCTCTTGTGAGCCTTTTTCCATTTGTAACTGTGATTTTGTGGAGCTGGCAGCAGACAATCCAGGAGAGTAATTGTGAATCCATTTTCTTAATGTAAGAGCTCTTATCCTTGCCTGTGTTTTAGGCTAAATTTCATTACCTGCATTTTCAAAATTTTATGTTTTCGGGGAGATGTTGTTCAAATTTGGGCGCGGCGATCGGTGCAGGTTTCGGGCATGGAGTCGCGCTAACTCGCCTAAAATTTTAACAGGGAAGTGCCAAGTGGCGCCACTGTTTTTAAAATAGTCGCATTAATCGCCACAACCAATTTTCTCAAGAACTATGATAAATAACCTGCTTTAAACAATCCAAAAGCTTATGATTTGACGAGTGAAAGCCCTAATGATGGTTTTGCAGGTGATTGAAAGCAAAAATGGCCATTGAATGGAAGGAAAGAGAGCACGGGGAATAATATGAGCTTGCTATGGGAAACGAGATATGCATGGATGCCTTAAGAGACCGTGGGCTCTTAAAATTCTTCATGGCACCATGTCTCTTAGCTCAATTGTAGTTATTACAATATTTGATTAGTGTTTGGGACACCGATTGAGAGATATTTGTGATTCACGACCAAGAGTTGGAGATTGAAGTCTCTGACATATATTTCATCATTGGATTATCACGGAGGGGAGAAGCACCAATCCTGACAGGTACCCATCCTACGATGGAAAACATGAGCATGCTCATAGACAGAGTTTGCCACGGAGCAAAGAAATGATTGAAGAGTGGAAAAGTAGACATCCAAACAATACCTGATTTGGCACTAAAAGTGGTGCTACATACTATAACACGAGCTACTGGATCGCAAGCCCCTCACGAAGCTACAAAAACACAGCTTCAAATTGCCGTGGACTGCATGACTCCAACCATATTCAACTAGGCAGAGGCTGTAACAATCAACCTGAAGTGGAAATTGACAAAGCGCAAGAACGACAAGCTGATAAAATTCGGCTATGGGTCCATCTTGGTACCATTCATCCTAGAACGGTTGCCAATATTTCAACGCCAAGAGGTAATAATACCTGTACCACCAGCTGGAAAGCCACGAATGGTCCATTGGGTGACATTAATGCCTCGATCGGGAGGTGGTAAACACATGTCATGGAGGCCAAAATTATTTGATTGGCTCCGCCGACAACTCATCATTGTGGAGGACTGGCCCTATACTAGCACCGACTTCATGAGTGATCCAGACCTTCCACTTCCGGAAGGAGAGGATTGGGATGAAGCATTGGGTAAGACTCATTTTTTGATTTTGATGAGTATTATGATGATTTTTCTTTATTATATGCATTTTGATATTTTATCCATGTATTTGCAGATGTTGGCCCAGAGAGACCTACAGGTATGTCTCCAATAGCACGAAGGGTCCCTCGCGATTTCGAGGCGGCCCCTCATGGTGAGGGAAGCGAGGAAGAGGAGATCATGCGCAACCTGGAGGGACTCACCAGCAGAATCCCATATTACACGAGATTTGATGATGTTCCTTGTGCATACCAGAGACACACTGCAAGGGTGTCTAACCACGTCCACCGTTTACTTAGGCGGCTTGTGCATGTAGTGACATTCTACCATGAGCATCATGCTAATTAGACGCCTATGATTTTATTTCTGCATATTTTTTGAGAGACATGATGTCTCAGGATGTAACCAAAACACACATATTTTTTGAACTTATGATGCATGTGGATGCAAACACTCGATATATATATATATATATATATATATATATATATATATATGTTTGTGTGTGTGTGTGTGTGTGTCTATTTTCCTGTTTAAATCTTATTATGTGATGATGGTGCTTTTACAAATTACGCAAATGTCTATCTAATACAATATTGGCTACTGCATTAGTTAATGCATTCATTCATTTAGGAATATGCTAATATGTGATATAATCAAAATTCCTTTCTAATAAACAGAGTAGTACAAATACAACCTTAAAATATGAGGATTTCTAATAGAGTAATGCCCATTAAGCTGAAGAACAACAAGTTGAGAGTCTAGGTTCACAATTAATGCATGAATGTCGAGAGCAATGGCCTTGGTTAAGAGTTCAATGACAACACTATATTCAGTGACATTGTTTTTTGTTCGTAATAAATAAATACCTTGAAGATCTATCAACTCACCATTAGGATTATAAATCACCTAGGTTTTGGAAGACAGATTCCGGGAACTGCGAGAGGCACCACCAACATAAGGAATGACATACATCTACACAGTAAGCAACGACATAATAAGCAGGAAAAACTGATCGCAAAGCACACCAAGCCAAAAATATACAAAAATGAAAAAACACACTTATGTACAAAAGGACATGCACGAAAAAATCATGCATAGTATTTTTTGAGGTACAACCCATTTCTGGGCTGATTCAAAAAATAAACTTCATAGTCAATTAGCTCATAAGCCCCATTCTGCAAAACACGCTTAACGATATAGGGCCCATGCCACATGGATTTGAATTTTCCTACCCCCAGCTTATCATGAGCTTGGTCATACAAGAGGACAAGGTCTCCTTCTACAAAGGTACGAGTGAAAAATATTTGATCAAAATGAGCTTTGAACCGCTTTTTCTATGATTTTATGACAGGAGTAGCAAAGCGACGAGTTTCATCAAGCCTCTCCAAATATAGAATACGCTCTTCTTCCGACGAGGTATTAGGTAGTAATTCAAAAACTATCTTGAGAGAAGGGATTTCACATTCAATTGGAAGGGTAGCTTCCAGACCATAAAAAATTTGGAATGGAGTGAATCCGGTTGCATCCTTCACTAAGGTTCAGTAAGCCCAGAGAGCTGAAAAAAACATGAGATTCCAGTTGGACTTGTGCATCCCAATCGTACACTGAAGCATAGTAACTAGAACCTTGTTCACGGCTTCAACCTGGCCATCGGCCTTAGGCTAGTACGGCATTGAGCTGTCGTGACGCAGACCCAACTTTGAAATCAACTCAGCTATCATGTAATGGAAAAAATGAGAGCCATGATCGGTGAAAATGGCTTGAGGGACACCAAACCTAGTAATGTCATTATTGAATAGAAATTGTGCAGTTGTCTTACCGTCAGCTGTGAGTGTAGTCATTGCTTTGACCCATTTAGTGAAGTAGTCCACGGCTACGATAATATAAGCATGCCCCCGGCCGAGTGAGGGTTACATGTCATAAAATTGATGCCCCACTTCACAAAGGGACCAACGGTAATGACAGGATGGAGGTGTGTGGGTGGCGCACGCATCTTGCGCTGGTAGATCTAAAAATCATGACACTTACGGACAACAACAATGTAGTCTTTAAAAATGGTAGGCCAAAAATATCCAACACGAAGAATATTTTGGGCAGTAGCATATCCAGACATGTGACTACCACATGTGCTAGAGTGGAAATCATTGTGGACTTTTTCAGCCTCCTCGAGAGTTAAACACTGGTGGAGAATAGAATCAACTCCGATGCAGTATAGAGTATCTCCAACTATGCAATAAGGTTGTGAATGATGGTGGATGCATCGACGGAAATCTTTCGTCAACTCAGATCGGAAGGTGGAAGTCTGGAGATAGATGATGATATCACCATACCATGGATCGAGGGTGCTAATGAGAAAAATGGTGTCATTCGGAATGCGTTCCTTAAAATCAGAGGGAACAGAGGCAGACGGTAAAGAGCAAATGAAATCAACAAAAACCAATGATTTCTTCGATTTGGCAGTAGTAAAATCCAAATCAAACTGTTGGAGGATAATGATCCACTTTGAGTATTTTCCCCCCAGAAATTTTCGAGTCAATATATAGGTCATGGGGTTACAATCAGAAATCACGGTTATTGTGCGAAGTAGAATATAATGGCGAAGACGTTGGATGGCTTGAACAACAACCAACACCAATTTCTCGATATGTGTGTAACATGTTTCGGTATCGAGAATATTGCAACTCAAATAATAAATGACGTGCTTGTCACCATTGTCATCGTCTTGTACCAGAACCATGGAAATGGTGCTAAATGCGGAAGCCAAGTAGAGGGAGTAGTCACGCTGATAATTGGGAGGACGCAACAGAGGAGCATTGATTAGCAATGTATTCAGTGCATCGAAGGATTTTTGGGTGATCTCATCCCAGAGGAATGGGACATCTTTATAAAGCAATCATGTGAAGCCTTTGGCTACTTCAACGTCATTCGGTATAAAACAACGCAGGAAATTGGCTTTCCATTGCAGACTCTGTAAATGATGTAAAGAGGAAGGAGAGGGGATATTAACAATAACTTCTACCTTAAGAGGGTCAAGATGATTCTGTCTTTAGAAACGATAAACCCAAGGAGTCTACCGGAATAAACGTAGAAGACACACTTATGCAGATTGAGCCAAATGTTATAACGTCTACAACGGAGAAATATTTGAAGAAGGTGATCTGGGCAGTCTGTACACTTAGCAGAATGAGCTAGAAGGTCATCCATGTAAGGTTGAATAATGTGCTTAATATCATGGAAAGCGTACAATATTTCTCGTTGAAATGTAGCCCAAAAATTATTAAGACAAAAAGGGAGCTTATTGTAGGTGAAGGTACCCCAAGTACATATAAAGGCGGTCTTGTGTTTATCAGCTGAAAGAATTTTGATCTGGTTGTAACCAGAAAACCCATCCATAAGGGAAAATATCTCACTCCCAACACACTCGTCAATGATTTGATCGATAAAAGGAGTGGGATAGTTATCCTTAGGACAAGCGCGGTTGATGTCACGGTAATACACACAGACACGAATAATGCCCTACTTTTTATCCACAGGAACAATATTAGAAACCCATTCTGTCAAGGGAATCAGATAAATGAAGCCAGCTTTGAGAAGTTTTTCAACTTATACCTTGATGGCGGCGACCTTTATAGGGTGCATGGGACGAAGATGTTGACAAACAGGCTTCACATCAGGATAAGTAGGAATCTCGTGCACAACTATACTTGGATCAATGCCGAGAATTTATTCGTAGGACCAAGCGGAAATGTCTTGAAACTCTTGGAAGAGCCTACTAGTATAGACCTCGATCTCATCAGGAGAATAGGTCATCCCAATGTGGATGTTCTCAACAACCCCCAGTTTGACAGAGATGTCGATAGGCATCATTTGCGTAATTTTTCCCAGATTACCCTCCACGAAAACTTCAAGTGTCAAAATGGGCGTCTGAAGCAGATGGGAAAGAGCTTGGGAGATGAATTTCTCGAGACAAGTAGACATGGCTCCAAGGTCAGGCATAAAGGAGGAAAAATGATGACTATTGTCCCAAGGAGGATCCTCAAGAGACATGGTTTCCACGATGGCCTCATCAATGTGAAATATCTCATTCAAGGGATCAGGCAAATCCGAAGCGCTGAGCCAAGGGGATTGAGAATACGTGTCAAGAGACACACTCAAAGGAGTATGATTAGAGGGAAGAGGAGCCGAAACCAAAATAATTTCCCAATAATCAATTTCTATTGGGCTTAACGACATCTCGTCTCCAAACAAATCAATCTGCTCAGGTGAAGGGATGACCATGGTTCAGAAGACGTGGAGATCATGTTGACCGGAGCAATGTTGGGCGGAGGAAGAGAAAAAAGACCCATAAGGGCAAGATCTTTGAAAATACCTGGTCCTATGCTCTCATAAGGCATAGGAATACGATCTACATATGGAATGTTGCTCTCGGAATACGTGGAAGTGAAAAAGGACAACTGATCGACAATGATGATATTTTCTTCATGCAGAAATCGAAGCACACAAAAGAGAGTGGACGGGATGCATAGCATGGCGTGAGTCCAACTGTGACCGAGGAGAAGATTGTAATTGAGTTTGGTGTCAACAAATTCAACCTCAAATTTAATTGTTTTCCCTTCTAACGTAATAGGTAAACTAGCGAGAATACCAAGAGGGCGAGATTCCCTTCCGTCAAAAGCTTCTAAAGAGTTTGGAGATTGATTGAGGGCTGGATAATCAATGGCTTTATAGCAAGCTAAAGACATGATGCAAGTAGATGCACCCTTGTCCACGACCGCTCGATGGATATTATTTCCATTAATACCAACTTGGATGATCAATGCAAGCTGGTGAGGGAGACGCGGGATGAAATTTTCCAAATGAAAAGTGATAAGGCTAGAATCGGTGGGGTCAACCCCTCTGATAGTAGATAACAAATCCTTCCATTGTGATGGACAGATCTAAAGTACTTCCAACGCAGACATAACAGATGGCGCCTAAGCAAAATCCTCAACAATACTGTAATGCTGAGCGACATGAGAATTTGGGTTATAGGAAAAATTTCGGAGGACGCCTTTAGAAGGTGGTCGTACAACGAGCTCAGGACTAGGCCTTTCAATGTGAAGAGGGCCAGAAGTAGGTGGGGGAGGAGGGCCATCAATGATCTATTTCCCTGTTGCCTGACGCGGTTCGGTATAGTCTTTCGATCAAGAAGCAATAGAGATGGGTGCATGACCGTTCATCATGAAGACCTGTGAGCCAAATGGGGTGGAGGACTGAGGTCTCTCCACCATATGATTTTGTTGCGATGGGAATGGTTCTTTAAGAACAACTGGAGTGCCTTGTGTGCCTTTGAGAAATCGACTCACCTTGGTCCATCGTGGAAAGTCCTTGGTGTAATGCTCTTTGTTACAAACGAGACAAGGGTACTTCGGTTTGTGTTTCGAACCATCATCGACACTAGGTTTCAGAGAATCCTATTTTGGGGTATTGGCTTTGGCTTTAGCTTTACCCTTTTTCTTACACTTGGAAGCTTTATATGCCAGATTGGACTAGACGACATTCACTTCTGCGGTCTTACCAAGATTCGGAGGTGGCTGAGAAGTAGTGTTAGTGGAAGAAGTAGTTTTTTGCTTCGCAGGATTTGGAGAAGACTTTCAAGAAGTCTGAGACACAGAACCGATGATACCGTCGACAGATGGTGTCACCGGTTCTTTGGTAGTTCCCTGTCATAGAGCATCAGGCAGGAATTCATACAACGTTCCATACTGACAGTACACGAGATCGACGTACTGGGTAAGAGTAATGGCTTGTTCCTCAGTAACACATGCCCCCATAGCGATGTATTTAACAATTAGATCGATAAAAGAGGTATTGACCCAATCAGTTAGAAGTTGATCAGGAATCTCAAACTTGATCAAATGACAAAGATGCCTCCATTCATGAATATGATAGGATATATGAGTGGCCCGATCCTGTTTCAAGGATGTGAGGATGTGCATCCCAGATTCATACCGAACTGGTAACTGAAAGTGCGTGAGAAATGCCATGGCGAGAAAGTTGAAATCTTGAAAGATGCCGCGTGAGCGTTCAATGTACCACTTGGAAACGACACCAGTGAGAGTCCTTTGGAAAATACGCAGTCGGATTGAATCGTCAACCGAAGAGTTAGAGGAGCACCAGAGATGGTATGTCATAACATGCCGTTGGGGGTATTCTTTGGACTTGCCTTCAAATTTGGGACAACCAGGGATTTTAGTCAGAACTAGAGGCAAATATGGATTCTGAAGGATAGGGTCATTCATCAACTTTGACACATCGGGAAGTTCCAGTGTAGCATGAAAGGGCAATTGCAGATTGAAAGGTATTGCAGGCCTTTGATAGAGACCAGTATTGGGATTCCAAACATGATGGGAGAAGTTCTGACCCCAAAAGTTCTGTCCTAGAGGATTTTTTCCATAGGGGTTATAAGCTTGATAATTCTTTCCATACATGAGTTGAGGACCATGATATTGATTCTAAGCGAACCACTAAGGTCCTGTCTGAACAACATATGGATTTTGTTGTGGAATGTAAGCAATGCCTTGGGGCAGACCTTGTACCATCTGAGATTGACCTTGAGGAATAAAAGGTGATCCTGAGGCTGCACGAGTTTCCCTTGGGGTGTAGGTTGACCGAGATGATGCGGTTGAATAGGCTGTCCTTGGGGTGCAGGCTGGCCTAGATGTTGAGGTTGGACAAGCTGTCCCTACGGTGCAGGTTGGCCTGGATGCTGAGAGCCATCAGGTTGCCCCTGTGGAATAGGTTGACCTGATGGTTGCGATGAAACAGGTTGCCCCTGAAGACTAGGTTGGACTGGCTGTGACGAGCCAGGTTGCCCTTGAAAAACAGGTTGGCCCGACAGAGCATTAGAGGGTTGACCTTGCTGTACAAAAGTTGGGCCTTGCTAAACGTAAGGCTGGTCCTTTTGCACAAAATTTTGTCCCTGATATGGATAGGTTTTCTCCTGGGGAACATAAGATGCTCCTTGTTGAACATAAAGTTGACCAACAGGACCATAGGGTTGTCCCTGTTGGACCAAAGGTTGTCCCTGAAAGGGTTGTCCTTGTGGACCATAGGGTTGTCCCTGTTGAACCGAAGGTTGTCCCTAAAAGGGTTGTCCTTGTGGACAATAGGGTTGTCCTTGTAGGTATGTGAACTGGTTGAAGTAAACCATAATTGAGGTGTCTGAACATACAATGGACCCAGTGGGTTAGGCCCATGTAATTAGACGTGATTTCCATGCTCATCATAATAATGCAAAGGATTGATGGGAGCTTGCAGTTGCTGAGAACCCTGAGGGACATAATTTTGTTGCTGAATGGCCAAAAATTACTGATCGTATGTCAAACCTTCAAGAATCGTATTAGAAGAGATAGGTGCACCACCAGTAGGTTGGACTCTCGACACGTGAGGCTGTGATCCACCCACGATGGGCCCAACAGGTATCGTGGAAGTGATAGGAGTCGTCCCACGAACAACATAAGATGGCAATATTGACAAAATCACACTAGAAGATGGTGCAAATGAAGCCACATAGACAGTGGACTTAGTTGGGACAGATGTAATGATAGTCGACATAATGGGAGTCGAGGGGGATGCACCCGATACAAACAACCCTTTCGATGGAGCTGATGTACTTGACCATATTGGATTCTAATACAAATATGTAGCACCAGAAATTATTTGACTCAACGAACGATAACTGGCTGGGAGAGATAAAGGCTGTGAGGAAGGATGATCCGAGACATAATGAAAATTATTCAGAGGGAACTGATATTATCCAGTAGAAACATAAGTCTCTTCACTACTGATGGGACTTGTAGCATCCATGTCAGATGAAGACATGTTGTCGGCGAAAAGGAAATGAGTAGTGGCAAGTAAAGCACGTGTTAATGCTGATTCAAGTGGTTTCGAGGCAAGTGGTTCGAAGGTAAGAGGAGGACATTCTTCTTCCCTGAAACCGACCCAAACGTTCAGAGGTTGCCAATTGATATCAAATGGTTCCTCAAGAGGAGACTGAGTAGCAAGCAATAGAATACTCAGAATAATAGAACGCCAGTAACCTAAAGGCCTAGTAGGCTGGGATATCTCCAAAGAAACTTTGAGAGAAGGATCTCCACTATGAGGTAATGAAGGGGACGAAGAAACTTGTGGTTCTGCCATTATGAATTTGTCTAAAAACCAAGAGGGAAAAGAGATGACCAAATCGAGGCTTCAAGTCCAAACACTAAGGAATTACTTAAGAACAAGCCAAGAAAATACCTTTAATGGGCGTGTGATTGTAGGTACTCAATTTTATGACACTGAAACAAAACTCCGCCTTTTCATATTTTAAGAGTCAAGAAAAGGGAAAAAGGTGACTCTAGTCACTTTCAAGTTGGGCGAGCTTGAAAGGACAAGTGCTCGATGATCTTTTCAATTTTAGGGAGTCACAGAAATATCAAAGTGACTACTCAGGAAATCTAAGCAAGAGGGTGTACCAAGCTCCCATGAACTGCAATATACACCTTGGTGATAAAATGAAAGAGGAATGACCAAGGACTTAACATACGTGGAGGAAGTCTCCACGAATGTTGTGTTCGGTGTATCACGGTTACAGGGCGGCAGAATCGGCTTCCTATGGATAAAGGATTGCAACCTTTGAGGGTCTCCCTTTATATACTCGATGGCACGGGGAGAAAAAGTCTATGCTAGCGTTGTCTGATGCTAGATGGTGAAAGTTACTAGGTTTAACGACGCTGGAACACGTCACTAGCCTAGACCTATAAATATGAGCGTTAAGTTTCAATGCTTCCTTAGGTTGATTGAGTTCATTTTAAAGTTGATCTTGAATTAATGTTGCAGTTTCAAGGTCTTAACGAATTTAATCTCAAATCCCTAATGCATAACTACATGCGAAGGAACATCATTCCTATTCGATGAATAGCTAGCTAAGACATGGATAGTAATTCATCGAAGCAACAATCAATCGAATGCAAGGAGAACTCTTCCTAATTCTTCTGACACAACCAAAGCAGAAAACGAAAAGATATTTCCTTATTCACTTTTCAATGAGAAAGGTACTAATGAAAAAGAACACTTCTCATTTTCAAATAGAGAAAAAGAATGCAAATTTTGTTATTTTAGATGAAGGAGAAGCAATCATGCATTGTTACACTAAAATAAAAAAGCAAATACTAGTTTTGAGTAACTCGAATGAAGCGATAAAAAACAAAGAGATCAATTCAACACGAATAAAAAACACACTCAAAATAGAGCTACATTCCTTCAAGAAAAAATAAGTCTTTCAAATTGACTAAAGTGAGTAACGTAATCTATGCTTGAGGTGACAGATGGAAGGTCAAACAGACACCAAGATAATAGTTCAATGATCCAACGACACGTAGAATCGAAAGAAAAGTCAGCCAATCAGTCAACAAGATGAAAAGATGAAAGACTAGACTGACTCAAACTCAACTTAGAAGACTCGTTGAGGGATGGCCGAATAAACATCAAAAGACACCTAGAAACCCTAGGATACCAAAACCACACTGATCAGATGAGAGGAAAGCAACTGAGAATAATGAGACAAGAGAGTCAAAGAAATTCAAATGGAATAATAGGAAAAAGGAAAAACCAATCTAGAGCAAGACACACTGACAAAACTCAGGAAAGAGGCAAAAATCCTAACCTACAAGATTCAGTGCATCTGTTTAGCTGTAATCCACGCTGAATAGGGGAAAGCACACCTGTAAAAAAGGCAACAAGCGCCAATCGGCATGACTATTAAGGTAACAGCAGCGCCGAGCTAGAAAACCATGGAAAGGATTAAAAAACACTGAGAAAAGACCAAACTTAACACTCTGATATTAAGTGTGATGGCTAGAAAGAGTTAGACAAGAAAAAAAAAGTAGAAAAGCATCAACATGACCAAATTCGGGTAGACAATAAAAACACTAGATAAACAACGAGAGACGACAAACACACAGACTCCCCAACGGAGTCACCAACTTGTTGGAAAATCCCCTCTATGGACAGAGGCAATCCCTCTAGCCCTCGGGTGGGTCTAGCAAACTCCTAACTTATAAATGAAGAACGAGTTGGGATAGATAACCTACCTTGGTCCAATTCTATTGTTGTGGCTTGCAACAATGATCCTCCAATCTTTGTCTTCACACGTCGTGATCCTTCAGTGATAGTGTCCGTGTACCTGCACAAAGATCAAGTGAACGATGACAACATACGAAAACATACTTTCATTTACAGCTATTCGATTGGTCAAGGGGAATCAAACATTTTGCATATGATCAAACACAAAATTGGAACCAAAAACCAGTCATTTATGAATGATAGAGAAAATAAGTTTACAACCTTAATGCCTTGACATTGCAGCCTCCTTTGATAGGTTCAGTTGGGCACGTCTCAAGAATTCGTTCGGGATCAGACTCGATGAGTCAATGGGCCTAAACTCTCTCTCGATAATGGATTCCTCTTTGCCTTATTCTACACAGTAGATATAGTAATGACTGTTCAGCTAGCTGAAACAATGTGAGAAGGAAGTATTTATAGGAGAGGAGAGAGTGGTTTGGGATCCCTCATAAGGTGGAAAATAGGTCTTATCCCTTTGGGGAGTTGCACAATTGTAGGAAACAAGAAGACAAAGGGAGGAATTCAACGTTATTCAGTCGAACAAAACATGATGACTCTGCTCACGAAGTTGTTAGGCATGGAAAATTTGTTTTCTATTTAAAAAAAATTCCAAAAACATCTCGGCGCGGGTGTCCCACTGAGACAGAGCACCAACGGGCATGGGGCCTAGTGTTAATTTCTCCATGGGCGCGAGGCCATAACTTCCTACCAGCACCGACCCAAAATCACATGTTTTTGAGAGTCTATTTGAGGAATGATCAACAGAGGAAATGTTATTGACATGCCAAGGGATGCAATGAAACTTATAGCAAGGTATGACAATACACAGAAGTCATTGAAATGGTCCTCCAATGTTTGGGATGGGGATTGCAGGGACGGTGACAAAATACTGTGTAACAATCCCCCACTCTCCTGCTCCTCCATGTAGGGGAATTTTTTATCAGATTATGTCTATGAGGCGACCATATCTAATTTTGTTCAGAAAGAAATTAGGAAGGGGGTCAGCTTGGGCTTGAGGACCCCATGTTTCAGACAAGCCCAAAGACAAGTTGAAATCACCTCCCACCACTAGATTGGGAGCATGCATAAAATATTATGCAAAAAAAGTGTTCCAGAAGGGAACCCTCTCCTGGCATGATCCATATATGTTAACAAGAGTGAAATCAGAGCATATTTATGTTGATTAAACCTCCTCCCCATAACCATCTTAGAGCCCCAAGAGTTTTTTAGATTTAAAACACTATCTTTGAGGCCCAGAGCTAGGCCCCCCGATCTTCCTTTTGCATCCACCATCACAAAAGACCAACCTGCCAGAAAAATTTTCTTAAGATAATTCAAAACAATATCGCCAAAGCCCAGTGTTTCTTGGAGCATAATTACATCAGGGGAATATTCTTGAAAAAGGGACTTTAAGGCTAGCTTCTTCCGGTTGCTAGAAAAACCACGACAATTGAAGGACAACAAAATCATTTGGGAACTGAGACAGGGGTTTGCGCCACTCTAAGCACCCCTTTAAGTGATAATTTATTCCCATCATATATATCTATTTTGAATTTAAACTAAGCCTTAGACAAATCAATTTTCCTTCCCTTGTTTTTCCAAGGCCTATCAGGTTCTGGGGGACTTCCCAAACATCCTATGGGTTCAACATACAAGGATATTTTATCCCTAGAGCATAGGTTGTAAGGGGTTTTCTCAAGTGAGAGAGCAAGGATAGAGGTGATTATGATACCCATTGCAAGGGAGAGATCATCTAAACATGATGGATCATTTTTAGGAGGCCTTGGGGGACTAGGATTTTGGATAACATTTAAAAAAAAAATTAGTGAATCATGACTAGAGGAGGGAGGTCAAGTAACAGTACCTGTCGAGGCTGGAGGATTTTCTTATGTTCCTTGTACTTCCTAGATGTGGTACTGCTTTGGATCTTTGTAATTGCTACAAGGATGGATCCTTGTAATATATTATTTCAGAACTAGGCCAATGAGAGATCACATGGATTTAGGAAGTGAAAATGATGTTGGGAGGCGACGTCACATGAGACATTCACAATAGATGATTGTTGTGTGGAGGTTAAAGAATACATGCAAATTATGGATCGACGTTGGATGGATATATAAAAATAAAAAGGTTATGTATCTGCATAGATGGAGGAACATATATGGATTCAATGGTGTCTAGGCATGTTGAAGGATCCGACATGATTATTGAGAACCATAGTTGTGTGTGAACAACCTAGAGTGTTTGGTATGAGTTGTAAATACTAACCATAGGTAGGCTATATTCCCCAAGGTTGCTGTAAGACCTATTTTTAGGCATACATGTTGTAGTGTGATAGCAGGTAAGGGTCATCCCTCTCATGTATAGAAAGGATGGAGGATCATGTTGTGGAATGAACCATTTGAACATGTACAAGGTGGCAGGTGTTACTCATATGATAACTTGAGGTTATTTTTTTATAAGACTTGTTATTTAGGCATACATGTTGTAGTTGGGTGACACATGGAGTTATGTATGATCAAATTGTGGAATGGGTCACTTGAATAAGTACGAGGGTGGTAGGTGTAATCATTTGCTAGTTTGGAGGGGGGATGTAATATCTTATGGTGTATGTGATATCTTAGTATGTGAGATGGTTGATGAACTGTATGTGAGAATATGTGATAAAAAGTGTCTTAGAAAAGTGGTGAATACAATGCTAGTTATCCATGTATTTTGTGGATATGAACTTTGTTATATGGAATTTAACACATATATTGAGACTAAGTTAATCTCCTTAAGTCAAATTTAAGGATGGAATTGTTAAGGTATTTTGGGTAAACCTGGCTTCGTTATAGAGACATTTTGATATAATCATTAAAAAATTTACTTTATTGTTGAAAATTTACAGGCTCTAGGTTTTGGTAACCCATGGTTTTTCCCATGGTTTTAGTGTAATGTATCCTATTGAAACAAATGATGACTCCATTGTAAGTTTCCTTTGGACTATTGTGAGGGCATGGTAAAAATAAGCTAGATATTGTAAAAATGCGGAAGAGGATGTTTATGACATAATAACTTGCTAGGCTAAGCCATTTCTTAGTGGACTTAGCCCATATTGAATATGCATTAGAAAGGGTAAAAACCATTTTGGTTTGAAAATCAAAATAATAAAGAAGATAGAAAAATGGAAAAGGGAAGACAAAATAAAAAGGCCAGGCCATTTCTCAGTGGACTTAGTCCATATTGAATTTGATTTAGAAAGGGTAAAATCATTTTGGTTTGGAAATCAAAATGAATAAGAAAGAAAAAGAAACATGGAGAAGGGAATTGACACAATGAAAGAAAAAACTTAAAAAACAAAAGAAAAATAATGAGTTGAATAAGAAAATGGATGAAGAAGATAGGTTAAAGAAAATATGGGAATATCAAAGACTTAGAAAATAAAAAGACGATATAGAGAAAGTAAAACAAGAGGAAGAATCCCTTAGGATAAAAAATAATAAAAGGAAAAATAGAGAAATCTAGAAAAAGGACAACAAAATAAGATAAACCATGATATAAAAGAGAGGATGAAGAAAGAATTAAAAAAAAAAACTCCAGAATATGAAATTTAACAAAAGGAATGAAGCCTAGAAATGATAAATTGATTTTAAAAGAGAAATAATATAAAGCTAAGTTTGATAATTCCACACAAGATGAGAATTACACTTTTATTAGGAACACAAAACTACTTTCAAAATAAATCTATAGTGGGATATTTAATGCTAGTGTATACTAAATAAGCTAAACCAAAATGTTTGAGGTATTGGTGTAGATAAAAAGTAAAGGGGTACAGATTTAATTTTTCAACATGTCACTATTTAATTCCCTTAATGTGAAAATAAAATAAATTATAAAGAACAAGTGAAATACCAAGAACTACACTAGATCCCAAGCCTCTTTTTTATTGAAGGCTTCCATTTCCTCAACCATGGCCTTCTTCTAGAGTTTTCCATCCTTTGAATCCACTGCCTCCCTAAGATTTATAGGACCATAATCATTAACAACTAAAGAAAAAATGAAATGAAATCAGATGGACTATACCTCTTTGGATGCCTTCTTTCTTGAACCGATCTCCTCAAAACTGGAGTGTGTGGTTCTTCCTCTTCTAATTCTTGTTCTCTTGTAGAGTCTAATTCTTCCTCCTCTAGTTCAAACTCTATCATCTATGTTTCTTTTCCTCTCGTAATAATTCCTATTTCATAACATCCTTCACTTCTCTAAATACCATATATTGATTGCACACAACCTTCCTTGTTTCGAGTTCCAAATCTTGTAACCTTTTAAACCATCTTTATACCCAATAAAGATGCACCTTTCAGATTTACTATTCAACTTAGTTCTTTTCTCCTTTGAAACATGTGCACATGCATTGCATCCAAATACCCTAAGATGTGAGAGAGAGTATTTCTTACCACTCCATACCTCATGTGGATTCTCATCCTCCAACTCTGATGTAGGTGATCTATTAAACAAGTAACATACAATATCACACTTGAGGTGTGCATGGAGTAGTTTTTTTTCCATGATATGAGGTGTGCATGGAGTAGTTTTTTTCCATGATATACCACACTTCTTACAGAACTCTTTGAATTCCCTATTGCAGAACTCTCTACCATTATATTTCCTCAACAACTTGATCTTCCTCTTTGTTTGATTTTCCACCAAAGCCTTAAATTCTTTAAACCTATCAAATACTTCAGATTTATTCCTGAAGAAATATATCCATGTATTACTCGAGATGTTTGGTCCCTATAATACTAGTGTAGCCCCTTATTTTTATTGTTAGTGTAGCCCCCTTATTGTTATTGTTGTGCCAATATAGTCTCCATATTGTTATTATTGTGCACCATAGAAGCCCACTATTGTTATTGTTGTGCCTTTACATTATTATTGTTATGTAGGCTCTGATTATATTATGACCCCATAGACTCCTATATATAGAAACTAGGTTTTTTCATTTCTATCATACGAGCATTGTTCATTTATGCAATGTAAAAGATGTTATCCCCTTGAATTGGCAGATTTAAAAGTTGTTGATCTATATTTTCATCTATTTTGTGATCTGGTTGCATAAAATTTGGTTTCAGAGCTTTGGATTATAGGGTTTCACTTCTTTAAACAGGTCATCTTGGAATTTTCGCTATAACTTTTTTTCTACGAAGCTTCGAAAGATGAAATTGAAACCACATGGAATCAAAATTCTGGTGAACCCGTGTACGAATTTTAGATATTGATTCGATATATTTTCGGAGTTATAATATGAGGAAGTTAGGGTTTACGAGAAAACCATCATAAATAGGGGATTACGAGAAAACCATCATAACTTTCGTTTTAGGAATCGGATTTGAATTCTGTAAAAATTGGCCAAAATTGCACAAACTTTAGTTTCTTGTGTATCAATTTCAGGGCCAAAGGTTGAAACAGTGACACATGGCATGCCATACAAGTTCAGTCTATAGAATAAGTCCATAATTAGGTCATTGTGGGAGATTGGGCATAAAATTATCTTGAAGAATCCAAATTAGGTCTGACATGTGGAATTGGAAAAAAGAATGAGAGGGATACTACAAGACCGAAAATTAAATCTTGGTGATCCGAAATCACAAAGACACATTAGGTTCAATATCGAGCTCCTCAAAAGAAAGAAAAATGTGTGTATTTTTTTTTAAATTGAATAAATTTTGTTTGAAAAATTAGTTTGAAGTGATTCCAAGGGGATATTGAAGCATTGATATTGGTATTGGGTTCTAAAATACCTCTAAAAAATAATTCCACACCCAAAAATTAAATGGAAGCTAAGATGGATGGGTTGAATAAATACATGGATGGTTTGAAGAATGGTGTGGAAGCTAAGATCAATGGTATAGAAGAAAAACTGAAAGGAAACATGGAAGACATGAAGAATGGTCTAAAAGTAAACATGGAAGGTTTGAAGGAAGGTTTGACAAAGTTGCTACAAGAAATGATTCCTAATGGCGAAAAGGTAGTAGATCAAACTCATGATGAGAACAAAATAAATGTTAATCATGATTTCATAGACTCTAATGTTGGATTTAAGACCCACCATATTCAAAACATTGATATGAGGAAGTTTTATGGCAAGGAACCGGTAACATGGATACTACAGATGGAGCAATGTTTTGATCTCCATAATGTGAAAAACACACAAAAGGTACACATAAGGTATGCATTGCGACTTTATATTTAGAAACCAATCAATTTTTATGGTATCAATGGCTTTGTTGTCGTAAACCACTTGTCACTTGGTAAATTTTTACGTAGGAAATGATAGCACATTATAAGGATAAAAAAACAACACCTTCTTTAGCCAATTGATAAATCTCAAACAAAAGGGTTCTGATGGTGGAACACATTGAGGACTTTCAAAAATTGAATATAAAGGTAAATGATATTCTAGAGGAGCATAGGATTGATGTTTTCATAGGGAATTTAAAGGATAACATCCAACATGAGTTTCACCTTTGGTTAAATCAAAATTATGGCAACAAGGAAGCCTACCACTCATAGCTATAAAGATAGAAGTGTTTCTATTCCTAGCCTTCCACAATCTACAAGGTTTACACCAAAACAATTGGAAGAAAAAAGAGCAAAAGGGATTTGTTAGAGTTGTGATAACAAATACACTAAAGTTCAAAAGTGTGCTGAGAAGAAGTTATTTTACATAGATTGTGAAGAGGAGGAAGATAAGGAACAAGAAACTTCAAAATAATATGATATACACCAGGAACCGACCTTAGAGAAAGAAGAAATGAATCCAACCATATATTGTAATGCATTGGAAGGAATTACCACTCCTCAAACTCTCAAGATAGAAGGAAATATAAAGAAGAAAAAGGTAATAGTGTTGATTGATTCAGGTAGTACCCATAATTTAATTCATTGTAAGATAGCCAAGGAATTGAATTGCTTCCTATATTTAGCACCAGAGTGTCAAGTGATGGTTGCAAATCGAGGAACTGTAAATTTCTCTGGAAAGTGCCATAATATCAAGCTAACCATGGGGGAATATGTATTGAATAGCCTAATGCTTTCTATTGCAATGGGTGGTGCCGATGTTGTACTAGGAGTTCAATGGTTACAATATTTGGGTACGACAACTTTTAATTTTCAAGAACTTTTCTTGAATTTTTTTTGGGAAGGAAATGAAGTTGAATTATGGGGTATCACAGGGAAACCAAGAAAGATAATCAACTCTAATGGCATGAAAAAACTTCCAAGGAAATAACAACAAGGCGTAATTGCACAATTATGCTCACTAGAGTTTCAAACATCGAAATCATATATTTCTCCAAATCTCCAAAATGTCTTGGACAATCATTCCAAGGTATTTGGGACTCCAAAAGGCCTCCCACCTATTCATGATCATGTTCATGCTATTCATTTGATTCCAGGAAGTGTTCCTCCAAACAAAAGGCCTTACAAATATCCCTATGCCCAAAAGAGCGAAATTGAACGTATGATTGCATAAATGTTAGAGGACGGTATAATTAAACCTAGTCAAAGTTCTTTCTCTACTCTAGTAGTATTGGTGCACAAGAAGGATGGATCATGGCACATGTGTCTAGATTATAGGGAGCTCAACAAGCTCCATATTAAATATAAATTTCCCATTCCTGTCATGATGAATTATTGGATGAGTTACATGGAGCAATTTAATTCACCAAGTTAGATCTCCATTCAGGATATCATCAAATTAGAGTGAAGATTGAAGACATTCTGAAAAAAACATTTAGAACTCACGAGGGTTATTATGAATCTTTGGTCATGCATTTTGGCATTACCAATGCACCTTCTACATTTCAAGGGTTGATGAATTCCATTTTCAAACCCTTCCTTAAAAAAATTGTGTTAGTATTTTTTGAAGATATACTAATCTACAACAAGTCTTGGAAGGATCATGTTCAACATGTTGACAAGGTGCTCAAAATATTGGAGGAGAAAAAATTATATGAAAAAACCTCCAAATATTTATTTGGAGTCCAAGAGGTGGAATATTTGGGTCATATTGTATCTCATGAGGGTGTTAAGGTATACCCTAAAAAATTAAATCCATTAAGAAATGGAAAATCCCCACAACCATAAATCATTTACAAGGATTTCTCGGGTTAACAGGGTATTATCGCAAATTTGTTAAGAATTATGGGAGAATAACAACACCTCTAACAATATTAGTGAAGAAAGATGATTTTTCTTGGACTCTAGAAGAAAATAAGGCCTTTGAACATCTTAAAGAGGAAATGTGCCAAGAACGGGTCTTAGTTATGACAGACTTCACAAAATCCTTTATTATGGAATGATATTCCTCTGAAAATGGAATTAGTGCTATTTTAATACAAGAAGGAAGACACATTGCTTTTGAAAGCCACCCAATCAAAGGAAAGTATTTACATAAACCTATTTATGAGAAAGAAATATTGGAAATACTACATGCACTAAATAAATGGTGACCTTACCTAATGGGAAGACACTTCAAGGTAAAAACATATCATGATAGAATTAAATACTTCTTCGAACAAATACTATCTTTAGAAGAGAAACAAAAATGGGTCACAAAGATGCTCGGTTATGACTTTGAAATCATCTACAAAAAATGGAAGCTAAATGTTGTTGCATATGCACTTTCAAGAAAGGATGAGAATGTAGAAGCATTGCTTTGTGTCATTTCTATTATCTAACCATATTGGATAACCGAAGCAAGGGAGGAATGGAAGAATGACAAAGAAGTGTGGACACTCATTCAAAATTTGTAGCAAAATCCCAGTACATCTGATAAACTTATTTAGAAAAATGATTCATTATGTACAAAGATTGCTTATAGATTTATAAGAATTCCCAACCAAAACAAAAGATTCTCTTGGAATTGCACACAGGCTCCCTTATAAGGACACTCAGGATTTTAAAAAAATTACCACAGGTTCAAGAGATAATTTATTTTGGGATCACCTTAAATCTGATATTCAAAAGTTTGTGGCGAAATGTTTGGTATGCCAACCAAATAAAGTTGAGAAAATTAAGATCCCGGGTTATCCATTCCAAGTCAACGTTGGGAGTAGGTTTCAATGGGTTTTATCACAATTTTACCCAAGTCCATAGGAAAGAGTGTCATCATGGTGGTAGTTGATACATTTACCAAGTATGCACACTTTTGTGCAATATCTCATCCATTTAAAGCGAGTACAATTGCTACTGCATTTATGGAAACAATTCAAAAGCTACATGAGAACCCAAATATTATTGTAAGCGACAAAGATCCCATTTTCACTGGAAATTTTTGGATGGAATTATTTTCTTGTATGGGTAATCAACTAGCTCATATCTCATCTGATCATCCTCAATCTGATGGAAAAACTGAGATAGTGAGAAAATGTTTGTAAGGATATATTTGTTGCTTTGTATCTGATAAAAAAACACAATGGGTCAAGTGGTTACCTCTGGCTAAATGGTGGTATAACACTTCCTTCCACACTATAGAAAAAATGACCCCATTTATGGCACTTTATGGATATCATCCACTGTCCATGACATAATCTTTAAGAGAAAATTATAAGGTTCAAGCAATGGAAGATCACATCGAGCATCAACAACAAGTTCTCCAACTCTTAAAGGATAACCTAACTTTGGTGCATAGTCGAATGAAACAAGAGGAATATCAACATCATAGTGAAAGAAGTTTTGATGTAGGCGACTGGGTATTTTTACGGCTACAACCATACAAACAAACGTCCCTCAAGCAAGCTAAGAAGGATAATAAATTATCGCCAAAGCACTATGGTCCTTACAAGGTGTTGAAAAATATCGGTACTATGACATACAAATTGGAGCTTCCTGCATCTTCCCGAGTGCACCTAGTTTTTGATGTTTCATGCTTAAAAAAGGTTATAGGTGACAAACTCCCAGTTCAAACAATATTGCCAGAACTTGACGAGGAAGGAAAAATCATATTGGAACCTGAAGAAGTCACGGAAACAAGAACTCAACTGCTATATCGATCAATTTCAGAGTATCTCATCAAGTGGAAGAACTTAACCGCTGAAGATTCCACATGGGAGGATGATAATTTTATACAGAAGCACCTAGAACTACTCAAGCATTCAAGACAACAATTTTTTTGAAGGAGAGGGGCATGTTAGGTCCCTATAATACTAGTGTATCCCCTTATTGTTATTATTAGTGTAGCCCACTTATTTTTATTGTGTGCCCATGTAGACCCCATATTGTTATTATTGTGCCCCATAGAAGCCCACTATTGTTATTGTTGTGCCCTTACATTATTATTGTTATGTAGGCTCTGATTATATTGTGACCCCTTAGACTCCTATATATAGAAATTATATTTTTTTATTTTTATCATCCAAAAATTGTTCATTTATGTAATGTAAAGGAGGTTTCCCCCTTGAAGAGGCCGATTTCTAAGTCGGTGATCTATCTTTTCTTCTATTTTGTGATTTGGTTGCATAACACGAGAAGTCATATATAAATGAGACGTAATACACATATTTACTCAGTGATGGAACTTATGCAGGTCTAAACACATCATTGTGCACAAGCTCTAATATTCATTTTACCCTCTTAGAACTAGAAGGAAAACCCACCCGATTTTTCTTCTCATATATACAATGTTCATAGAAATCAAAATCCAGATAGAAATTAGACATACTTTCTACCATACCATTTCCATGTAGAATCTGAATGCCCTTCTCTCCAATATGGCCTGGTCTTTGATGCCATAGCATAGTATTTTTACTATAGACTACAAGATTTTCTTCTCCACTTTCAGGAACAATCGAAATGCTATATCCATCAATAATAATGCTACCTAGAAGATTGTACAGAGTTTTGACCTGAACTCCCCTCATTAATAGAAGTGATCCTTGAGCCATATTGCAAGTATCTTTCTTGAATATTGTCTTTACAACTACATCATCCATCTTGCTTACATAAATTATATTTCTGGCCAATCCAGGAATTTTCATAACACCACGAAGTGTTCTAATCCTTCCACTTATCAGCTTTAGCTTGAATTTTCCTTGTCCTATTGATGGGCCTCTAAATTAGACACAAATTAAGGCCCATTTAACCTTTCTTAGGCACATAAAAGATATATTAAATCTCCCCTTCTACACTTAATAATGTTTTGTTATGCTTTAATATCTTCTTAGGAAGGTTTAGGGATAATTTCATATTTGTGCCTAATATTATTGATTTTTGAAGAATATTGTGAGAATATTGGGCAAATTATGAAGATTTGGAGAAGGAGATAATTTAGGGACTTTCTCCCTAATAATGGAAGATAAATATAGGAGGATAAATTAACATAATATCATGAAATAATTGAGAAATTATGGAGAGATTCTGGAACTCCTATGATTGAGAAAATCTAGGAATGTGTTCCCTTTCATTTACTACAAACTCATAGTGTTGGGAACCAAATCTGCTATTTGAGGGATTTTGGAGGGGAAACTTCTTCCTTTCAAGGAGAATGCTTCCTCATAATTTTGTATAAATACCAATTCGAATTGGCCTCTAGGGGCATGTATTGTTTAGTCTTATTGTGGAAAAAACTTGTTTTCTGGCAGTGCAACTTTATTTTCTTGCAGGGATGTACTTGGACTGATTCAATATTGAATATTGATGCCATTTTTAGCTTCTAAGGCTTGGTTTCTTCCATAGGAATCTGAGTCCTCCTTGGGATTGTCCATTCCAGGATGCTCAGAGCCCTCTTGCACCATTTCTTTATGTTCTTTTCACTTCTTATTCACATGCATCTCATTTCCGTTTTGCATATTTCTGTATTTAGTATTGTTTCATTTCTTGCTATAATATTGAGTTAAAGGATTGAATTGAGTTATTTTTCAGGTTTTTTATAGGTTCAAAAGTATTATTCATCCTTAGAATAACTTTTGAAGGTCATCTTAATCATTACGCTACTTGGATTTGGTTACTAGTTCACGAATATGAGATTTCTGGAAATGCCTTGTAGCGAAATAATAGTAAATTTTTGCTATTTTTTAGAATGGGTTAATGAGATTAATTTGAATTGATTCCACTTGGCTTAGGTAAAAATAATGTTAAATTTAATAACAAAATTTACCCCATTGTATTTTCACTTAATTAGGTTAGGCATTTGATAGATTAACTAGCTCACTAGTTCTTGAATTTCCAGATTTTAGAGTAGCAATTTTCTGTTATTTTTTAGCACGTGTGAACATGGTTATTTTGGAGTAATTACACTTGGAATGGAGACCTAAGACACTATACCTAATAAAAAAACTTTCCCATCCCATTTTCATTTGATTTACTTAGTCATTCGGTGATTTATCTCCAAAACCAAGTTCCCTGTAGCAAAAACAAAGTTTCCTGTAGCACTCCTGTAGCACTCTTGTAGCACTCGACCATATTTGCTCCCAAAGCTTAGTTTTTGTCTCTTATGCTTGAATAATGGCTCCTAGGATCTAAATACATGATTAAGGAAGAATAAACACCACACATGACATTCATTTTCGTAAATTAGATTAGGCCTTTTTATTTGAATTCATGCTCTTAGATTTTCAATTACAAATTGTTGCTCTTTCCAAGGATTAATGTCTTTTAAAAGCAACAATTCCATTTTTGAAATTATTTTAGGCTTTGATTTCATGAGATTCACGCCATTACATTATATAAACAAAAGAAGGTCACATTGTATGTTGCACAAATAATGTCGATACCTCTTAAGTTTGTACGAACCCCGGGTTGATAATTAAAGTTAGCAGCCTTGGTAGTTGCAACATTCTTGTTGCAATAATGAGGCTCATCAATTTTTGGTGCCATTTCTAGGGAGGTGTCAAAGTATGCATTGTTTTTTTCCTAGTTGATTCATTTCTTTTCTTTCTGCAAAAAAAAAAAATAAAAAAAAAAATTCATTATGCATATTTCATTTCAAAAACTGAAAATTGCATTACATTAACCTTCTTATTCAAAATAAAAAATAAAATATACTTCTCCAACACCAAACCCCCCCACTTGATCACGTGGTGCAGTAAGAGCCACATCACCATCCAATTTTGCAGGTAGAATAAGAAGAGGTGGCAGAGAAGGTAGAATAAATGGATGGAGATGATGACAATGAAGAAGATCATCTTGGATTTCCCGTTAAAGATACTGATGTTAGTGTCCATATGAAGAAAATCCATCCAACTTTCCTTCCCAACTTCCATGGTATGAGGTCAGAGGATCCGGAAACCTTTCTCTTTGAATTTGAAATACTTTATAGATCTTATGGCTACTTATCACATACTCAAAAATTGAGATTTTTTCCCGCAACATTGAAAGATAGAGCTCTTAAATGGTTCATGAGTCTAGGTACTAATTCAAAAAGATCATGTAAGGATATGAAAAATCTATTTCTAGAAAAATATAAAGATCATGATCTTAAAGAAAAAAAATTTAGAATGAATCAAAAAAAAGATGAGAGCCTTGAAGATCTAATAAACAGGTTCATGTATAATGTTAAGAGGGAAAAATTACATCATTTAGGATTTGACACACTAAAAATTGTCTTACTTAGAACAATTAGGGACGAGTGGATTGATATCCTTGATCTCATGAGTAAAGGAGATGTATACCAATTATCATTTGAAGAAATTTGTGAAACATACAAGCGCATATCAAGAGGAATGGAAAGAGTAAGTAAATCAACATCAACATTGGTAAGTCAAGACGAACTTGAAAATTTTCTTGATAAATTTAAAACATAAATTCTTAGCAATATAAGTGAGAAAGTAGAAATATTAAGAATGCAAAATGAGAAAAAGGAAGATGCTAATATTTTTGTTATCCATGCAGAATCATATGCTACTAAATATTGTCCATCATTACTAAGGTTTAAGGAGGTGTACCAAGAGGAAAATGGAGCAAGTCTATCACCAAAGAAGCTTTGTTATGTAGCCCCAAGAATACCATGGCAACCTAGTCAACCTGATATGATGCAAGGACCTACTTCAAAATTTCATGCTTATTCACATCCATCTCAAAATAATTGGGACACACTCCCGCCTGGCAACCTTGGCCATCTCAGCCACAAAACCAATCTTGGCAACAAGGTTGGCAAGAACCTTATGGGAAAAATCCACAATATTCGCAATATTTTAATCAATATCCTCCATACCCAACTCCATACTATTCCTACCATCCACATCCACCACAACCACAACCTCAACCACATGCATCTCATAGATCCACTCCCACTCAACTAGTTGTACCACCATTTCCAAACCCACACAATGAAGTATCTAAGCCCACTTACAATACTGAGGTACAATACTACCAAATATATCCTCTCGATCGAAATGGTATTCATCTTAGTTCAAGAAAGGTATTGCAAAAAAATATTTTCTTGATGTCATTAAAGGACAACATCCATAATAAGAAGATTCAAGTGAGGAGATCAAAGAATTAGGGGATGCGCTTGATGAAGATAATACATCATAATCGGATATTGAGAAAGTTCCCTCATGTTTACCATCATTTCCTCCATGTGTTCAAGAGAATAATAAAAAAAGAGAGGAAGATTTGAATTTCATGGTAGAAGAAGACACGAAGAATGATCCGAATGAGCAAGAAAACCAAGGGAATCAAGGCTATATTGAATTATGGTTCCAGAAAATCATTAAGTTGCATCAACACACTCTTATTCAACAATACTTGATACAACCTCAGTCAAAACAATTCATCTCTCATATTCTGGTATATGTCAAAGCATGTATTTCAAGTGTACACATGATTTTATCTGTCATCGTGATGTGCACATGGATCCACTGGAAGTGTTCCTATACTTGAAACAGATTTTTTTGTTTCAGGTAGAGTAGGATAGAAAAAAAAATTAAAAAAATGGAAAAAGAGAAAAAAGGAAAAATAATAAAATCTCCGGTGAAAACCTCTTTTGAGACGCCTGAGATTGGCTCATTGATTGAAAACCTCCATGATGCAATCAATGTGTTGAAAAAAAAAGAAAATAAGAAAATCCTAGGTGAAAACCTCCTTTGAGGTGCCTAGGCAGACCTAGTAGTTGAAAACCTCATTAAGGCAACTAGTAGGCCTAAAAAGAAAAGAAAAAAAAGGTGAAAAAATGAAAAGAAAAAAAAAAAATTTTCAATGTATCTCTCTCTAATGAATTTAGGTGCTCTCCAACCTTTGCATGCAGCAAAAAAAACAAGTTGGCACTAAAAGAAAAAGTTCGTCAAAACCCTAGTTAATGGAAGTCAAACTTGGACTTCCTCCTCCTTTTGTCATATGTTCCAAAAGGACCAAGGTCATTCCAATCCATCACCCTCATCCATTTCCAACATCCACCCATAATTTCCAAGCTTTTTCATTCATTTTCATCGATGTCCTAAAATGCTATAGGAAACCCTGCTTTTGCTACAAGAAACTCCTGGGTTTTAACAGAAAATTGTTTTTATTATATCTCAAAAAATGTGCATCCATTTACCAAGATGTTTTATGGGGAGATGCATATATATGATGATAACATTCTCAATAAATTTCACCTATTTTTGGTGCACAGTTTGTGAGAAATCGACCTCCATCACCGACAATTTTTTTTTCTTTTTTTTCTCGATATTCGTGCATACAATGGCCGAGATTTTTTATGGGGAGGTGTGTAAGGATGATAGTAATATGCTCAAAAAAATTCAGGTCAATCCGATCTACCATTTGAGAGATATGCCTAAATCATGTCTACTATAAGGGGGTTGTCCTAAGCAGCTTGTACAGTCACATCAAAACTCAACATCAATTCTTTTTCACCCATAGAGCAAAAGATCCATCCACCTTGAGCATCATGAAGCCATTTTTGAAATTGAGAAGAGCATACCCTCCTTAGGAAGTAGTCCATCCACTCCACCAAAAAAATATTGAATATTGGGAATAGACTGCACACACAAAAAACTTTATCAATCAAAAAAATCATCATGCTATGAAGACTTGTACATAAACAAAATCATCAAATAGAGCACTCATATCATGAACATCTCAGCATCAACAAAAACAACAACAAAAACCCTATAATACCTTCATATTCAAGGTTATCAGTAATAGGACCTCAAGCAAATTATCACATGTAGCTGCAAGATCATGAGTAGCAGCTTCAGAACCACCAAAGGTAGCTTCAACAGTCATATCAAAAACCTCAATATCACGTGAAAAAACATATCAATGGTAAGGCTTAGGTATGAAATCATCTAAACCTTTCTTCGAATCTATTATTGCTTAAGAAAACATTAAAGATGTGAGAAGGAAAGTTTTTTTATAGCCAAAATCAGTAGCAGAGCAGCCTCAACCTTATCTAGCAATCAACTTCACTTTTCCACCAAGACACACACACACACATGTGGGAGAGAAACAAGACAAAAGTAAAGAGGAATTGAGAAAGTGGGTAGTAAGCAATTAGTTGTGATGGAAGACAAGGAGTTACCCATGGGGTAACTAAGGGAGAACTCAGTTAACAGAAAAAGAAGTTTATTTTGCATGCAAAGAAAAATAAGAGAAAAAATTGAATAAAAAAAGAAAAATTGAAAAAAAAAGAAAAAAGAAAAAAGAAAAATAAAAGGCAGACCCACACCTCTTGGCATGCGAAATAGAGTTGCTACAAACGAAATAGGGCTGCTACAAAAGCAAAATTTTCTACAGGAAGCTGCTACAGGAAAAACATATTTTCTATATGAAGTTAACCAGGACAAATTTTGTTGATCAAAGGTGGTTTTCCTCCTCTTGTATCTCTCTCCTCTACTTACACACTCCATGGAAAGCTCTAGCATGCACCCATTCACTCATTTCACCTTTTAACTAGGCAAAAAACTCCATTTTTACTACTGACTGTAATTGCTACAAGAAAGTCCTAGCAGCTACAGGATTCCTGTAGCACTACAAGAAACCTTGTAAATGCTACAAGAAACTTATTTACAAGTAAAGTAGCTCTCTCAAAGGTTTCTAAACTTCAAAAACATCATTGTACTTTATTTTTTTCCTATACCTACCACTCCTAACCCTCACTTCACTCCATGCACAAGGATTCACTCCCTAAATGTTATGTTGCGCCACTAGTAGCTAGATCACCTATAAATTGGCATGGGACCTCTACCCTTACCTCTACATCACTCCAATAATTCCATCACTCCATAACTAACCTCCATAAACCATTTCCCTTAATCTCTAAGCAATCTGGAGCCCCAAGAAGTAGAGAGAAGACTGCTACAGGAAGTTGAAAAGTTTCCTGTAGAAATTATGTATATGGCACAACAAGGTCAAAATATGAGGATAATTTGATGAAGATGGCTTCAAAGGACCACTCGAAGACTATAGGAGGATGAAAATACCAGAAAAGGTACCTGAGGACCTCCATGCAACACCTGCAAGAAGAAAAATAAAAATAAAAAGGTTAAGAAGCTCACTTAGAAACAAAATGCTAACTCAAAAAATACATAAAAAAAAAAATCAAGACAAAGATAGCCATGGCTATCAACAAACTCCAGCTCCCTGCACTAGAAAATGTGTGAAAATCCTCGCCAACAGGTAAAAAAAAGGCCCTAAATTTGCACACCATTACAATTGAAGAATCACTTGAGAGAAAGAAGCAACTTGAACCTACATTAGAAGTTTAATGAGAAACTGATATAAGGGAAGAAATGCAAATAGAAGAGTAGCAAGAGGATCAGCAGGAAGCCCCAAGAGTTAGCTCAACTAGTCTAGTCCTTGCTGCTAAGTACTTTTCTAGTTGGGAGGTCATAAGATCAAATATCCTTGATTCCCTTGGGATTAGGCCTCGCGTGTAAGGCCGACGGTTAGATCCCCTCGGGAGGGTCTGCCGAGATTTTCCCGTGGATGTAGCGGGTACATATGTGTGTGGGCACATTGGATTCTTGAACCACAACGTAAAATAAATAAATAAATAAATAAAATAAGATCAGCAGGAGGAGAAACACATGTACCAATAAACAGAGAATGAAATTGGCCAACATACATGAAGAACCACAAGGAAAGGAGGATGAAAAGGTTGCTTAGAGGATGAGCAACAATTTCAATAGAGGGGTATGAAATTAGACATAAATTAAGGTCTAACCTTTCTTAGGCACATAAAAGATATGTTAAATCTCTCCTTCTACACCTAATTATGTTTTTTTATGCTTTAATATGTTCTTAGGAAGGTTTAGAGATAGTTGCATATTTGTGCCTAATATTATTGATTTTTGAAGAATATTTCGAGAATATTGGGCAGATTATGAGATTTGGAGAAGGAGATAATTTAGGGACTTGCTCCCTAATACTAGAGGATCAATATTGGAGGATAAATGAACAAAATATCATGAAATAATTGAGAAATTATAGAGAGATTCTGGAACTCCTATGATTGAGAAAATCTAGGAATGTGTTCCCTTTCATTTACTGCAAACTCATAGTGTTGGGAACCAAATCCACTATTTGAGGGATTTTGGAGGGGAAATCTTCCTCCTTTCAAGGAGAATGAATCCTTATCATTTTTTATAAGTATCAATTTGAATTGGCCTCTAGGGGCATGTATTGTTTAGTCTTATTGTGGATTTTTTTTTCGTGGTCTCTCCATTTTCTTTTCTTGCAGGGATGTACTTGGACTGATTTAGTAATGAATATTGATGCCATTTTTAGCTTCTAAGGATTTGTTTCTTCCATAGGACTCCGATTCCTCATTGGGCTTGGCCATCCCAGGAGCCTCAGAGCCCTCTTTCACTATTTCTTTATGTTCTTTTCACTTCTTATTCACATGCATCTCATTTCCGTTTTGCATATTTTTGTATTTAGTATTGTTTCGTTTCTTGCTGTAAGGTTGAGTTAAAGGATTAAAATTAGTTATTTTTCAGGTTTGTTATAGGTTCAAAATTATTATTCATCCTTATAATAGCTTTGGAAGGTCATCTTAATCATTAGGCTACTTGGATTTGGTTACTAGTTTATGAATATGAGATTTCTGGAAATGCCTTGTAGCGAAATAGTAGTGAATTTTTTCTATTTTTTAGAATGGGTTAATGAACTTCATTTGAATTGATTCCACTTGGCTTAGGTCAGAATAATGTTAAAGTTAATAACAAAATTTACCCCATTGTATTTTCACGTGATTAGGTTAGGCATTTGATAGATTAACTAGCTCACTAGTTCTTGAATTTCCAGATTTTAGAGTCGTAATTTTCTGTTATTTTTTAGTACGTGAGAACATGGTTATTTTGGAGTGATTCCACTTGGAATGGAGACCTAAGACACTAAACCTAATTAAAAGAAAATTCCCATCCCATTGTCATTTGATTTACTTTGTCATTCAGTGATTTATCTCCAAGACCAAGTTTCCTGTAGCAAAAACAAAGTTTCTTGTAGCACTCTTGTAGCATGTGTAAACTCGACCATATTGGCTCCCAAAGCTTGGTTTTTGTCTCTTAAGGCTTGAATAATGTCCCCTAGGATCTAAATACATGATTGAGAAAGAATGAACACCACTCAGGACATTCATTTTTTAAAATTAGATTAGGCCTTTTTATTTGAATTCATGCTCTTAGATTTTCAATTACAAATTGTTGTTCTTTCCAAGGATTAATTTCTTTTTGAAGCAAAAATTCCATTTTTGAAATTAGTTTAGGCTTTGATTTCATGAAATTCACGCCATTACATCATATAAAAGAAAGGACACATTGTATGTTGCACATATAGTGCCGATACCTCTTAAGTTTGTACGAACCCCAGGTTGATAATTAAAGTTGGTAGCCTTGATAGTTGCAACATTCTTGTTGCAATACTGAGGCTCATCACCTATGATCCTAGTATTCCTATCATTACGTAGGAATAAATCACCACCATCATAATTGTCGTATTAGTTGAGCCACTACCCATGAGTAGTCATATGAAAGGATGCACTTGAGTCAATAAACCATGCCTCATCATCTGTGAGTGTACTTTAAGAAGAAGCCAAATACAGATACCCACCTTGATCTGAGGTGGTTTTTGCATTTGTGGAAGAAGCATCATCATATCCATTTCATTTATTAGAATTTTTATATCTACATTCCCTTTTGTAGTGCCTTTTTTTTCTGCATTTCCAGCATACCTTTACAAATTTTCCTATAGATTTAGATCTCCCTCTAGATTTAGATCTCTCACTTGAACACTTATTTCTATTTCTATTCTAGGACCTTCCTCTACAAACAAGGCATCTCCATTCTAACTCTCCATATTTTTCCATCTCATCTCCTCCGACAACATGGCTAAGACTATTTCATCAAATTTTGAGGTAGTTGTATTGATACCTATGGAAATAACCAGTTTGTCCCATGAGTCTGGTAGAGAACACAACAAACTAATGCACTTATCTTCATTTGAATTTTAATATCAACAGATAATAACTGACTTACCAGAATATTGAAGGCATTCATATGCTTTGTCACCATGTCTCCATCCCTTATCCTCAAGTTGTAAATCTTTTTCTGTACAAACAAGTTGTTCACTAGGAACTTAGACTGATATAAAGCCCGTAACTTGTCCCACAAAGGCTTTTTTGTAGATTCTCTTGAAATAGTTAATAATATTGAATCCAAGACACACAATGAGATTGTGCTCTTTTCCTTCTGATCCAACTTGGTCCAGTCTTATGTCGACATTGCCGTTGGTTTAGTACCTGGATCCATCACGATCTACTAATATTTATCCATTAACATATCCTCCATCTTGAGCTTACACAACTCAAAAATATATCCGTTTAATTTCTCGATCTCTATGTTTCCACTATTTTCCACCTCCTTTCACCGCAATAATCGATCCTACAAATATCCCACTGTAGAAGGGTCTACCACAAGCCCGAGAAAAACCCTTTAGCCTCAAAAGGCATCCCATTGTAGCCAAAACTACTCTGATACGAAATGAAGGTTTTAACCTTGTACATTAATTACCTACAAATGAATCCTTAAAACAAAAAAGATACAATAGCGAGAAAAAAAAATACACATAGAGACATTTTTCTCTTGGAATCCAAAACTGGGAAAACCAAATTGATTTTTCATTATATTCCTTTCAATGTTACAATATATAATATACATGCTGAAGCATTCATAATTCCCAATACATTAACCTTATATTAGAACATAACCGTAATTCCCTTGACTAGATCTAGAAAATACCATGGAAAAAACCATCATGCCCAAAACCATGGGTAGGTCTGCTCCCCATCCTTGGGGCTGCCCAACCATCCCTAGGCCCACATAGTTTTTAATTCTTTTGTCTCCCTCCCCGTGCCCCCCCCCACTACGCCCAACACAACATAACAACACTTGTAGCTAGTCATGCAAAGAATATAACACGTACCCAACATGAGAGATCAAGAGATGATAACCCCCACCAAAGGGATATAAGTGGTTTCTTCACGAGAGAAATTCACAAGCTCATAATTTGTGATATATTGCTACAACTCAGGGTTTTCAGGTTCCATCTCCCATTTAAATCCATAGTCATGGACCCTTATATCATCCTCTCATTGTCACTGATTGAGTTCTTCGATTTCCTTTCCGAGCTCGTTCATAGTCTTCTCCACCACATAACTCACCACTCTTGCAATAAACCCTCAATACCCACTAGGTCCCAAATTCCCCTCCTCAAGTTGTATTTTTATGCTATTTAGTCTATCTTTAGTTTTCTATACAATACACAATTTAAAATTTTGTTTATTGTGACTCTCAAGTAGATAACAATATGAACAATTGTAAAATTTTATGCTTACGCTAGTGGTATGGTTTCCCAAATGGCATACCAATAATGAAAAATATGATGTATGTTAATGTTTTTGAAAGTAATATAAAATTATAAAAATAATTAATATGTACGTTAAACATATATGCATAAAAAAATCTTTAATTATGGAGAGTCACCTCCATTTTACCATGGATATTCTTAACTTACAAATAATATTTGTTAAAATACCATGGGCCAATACCATGGCTTATCAATACTACATTCCCAAAAAACCATAACTTATTTTATATGACACTTTTTCATATGACATTTTTTAATTAATCAATTTAATTAAAATGGATAAAAGGACATAAATAATTTTGAGATAAATCTCAACCTTTAATCTATGGTTATTACTAAGAATATTTTAAAATATTCCATGGAGATTAAATACCTACCATCCACCTAATAATTATTGATAATTAAATTAAAATTTTGAAATATATATTTCAAAATATACATGCATATCCACGTAATAAAGAAGGAAGAAAACGAAATAAAAAAAGTACGAAGAGAAAAAGATGGAAAAGTTGACTCGGTCACAGATTCAATTTAATATAGTCATTAATAGAATTACCATTCATTGTTTACAAGCTCAATGTTTCCATAACCCATAGTATTTTCATGTAATGTAGCCTATTTAAATGCTTGATTACGCCATTGTAATTTTCCTTTCAGCCATTGTGAAGGCATGGTAAAAAGAAGGTGGGGACTTTAAAAATGTAGAAGAGTTTGTTGATGACATAATAAAAATCAAGAGAAGCGTGGATTTGTTTGACTTTGTGGTAACAACATCTCGTGATAGGTTAAAATGAATGGTTTATTGAGAACTTTAGATTTTCCATGCACCAGGAACATGGTGGACCCATAACCCAATGAGAACATGAACAATTTTTGAGATCTATAGTGGTGTTTTTTGCAAGCAAAAGAGATACCTTCATGTCCTGAGGATGTTGTTGCTAAAAAATTGAGAATTGAGGAAAGTGGTTTCGTGGATATTAGGATGGATCTTTGTAATATCGTATTTTAGAGCTAGGCCATTGAGAGATCACATACATCTAGGAAGTGGAAATGATGTTGGAAGGCGAGGTGAGGTGATACGTGCACAAGAGATGATTTTTGGGTGGAGGTTAAAGAGTACATGAAAATTATGGATCGACATGGGATGGATATACAACAATAGAAAGGTTATCTAGCTGCATAGATGGAGGAACATATATGGATTTAATGTCGTTGAGGCATGTTGAAGGATCCAACATGTTATTGAGAACCATAGTTGTGTGTGAACAACCTAGAGTGTTTGGTATGAGTTGTAAAGACTATCCATAAGTAGGTTGTATTCCCCAATGTTGTTGTAAGACCTATTTTCTAGGCATACCTGTTGTAGTGTGATAGCAGGTAAGGGTCATCCCTCTCCTGTATAGAGGGGATGAAGGATCATGTTGTGGAATGAACCATTTGAACAAGTACGAGGTGGCAAGTGTTACTCATATGATAAATTGAGGTTATTTTTTTGTAAGACTAGTTATTTAGACATACATGTCGTAGTCGGGTGACACATGGAGTTATGTATGATCAAATTGTGGAGTGGACAACTTGAATAGGTACGAGGGTGGTAGGTGTACTCATATTCTGGCTTGGAGAGGGGATGTTATATATTATGGTCTATGTGGTATCTTAGTATGTGAGATGGTTGATGATCGCATGTGAGAATATGTGAGAAAAAGTGTATTAGAAAAGTGGCAGATACAATGCTAGTTATCCATGTATTATGTGGATATGAAATTTTTTATATGGACTTCAAAACAAAGACTAAGTTAATCTCCTTAAGTCAAATTTAGGGATAGAATTGTTAAGGTTTGGGTAAAATCGACTTGGTTATAAAGTCATTTTGATACAGTCATTAAAAAGTTTACTTTATTGTTGAAAATTTATAGGCTCTAGGTTTTGGTAACCGATGGTTTTTCCCATGGTATTTCATGTAATGTATCCTATTTAAATATATGATGACTCTATTGTAAGTTTCCTTTGGACCATTGTGAGGGCATGGTAAAATGAAGCTGGAGATTGTAAAAATGTGGAAGAGGTTGCTGATGACATAATAAAATGCCAGGCCAAGCCATTTCTTAGTGGACTTAGCCCATATTTAATATGCACTAGAAAGGGTAAAAGCCATTTTGGTTTGAAAATCAAAATAAATAAAAAAGATAGAAAACTGGAAAAGGGAAGACATAATAAAAAGGCCAGGCCATTTCTCAGTGGACTTAGTCCATATTGAATTTGCTTTAGAAAGGGTAAAATAATTTTGTTTTGGAAATCAAACTGAATAGGAAAGAAAAATAAACATGGAGAAAGGAATTGACAAAATGAAAGAAAAAAAATTAAAAACAAAAGAAAATAATGAACTTAATAAGAAAATGGATGAAGAAGATAGGTTAAAGAAAATATGGGAATACCAAAGACTTAGAAAATAAGAAGAGAATACAGAGAAAGTAAAATAAGAGGAAGAACCCCTTAGGATAAAAAATAATAAAAGGAAAAATAGAGAAATCTAGAGAAAGGACAGCAAAATAAGATAACCGAATATATAAAAGAGAGGATGAAGAAAGAAAGAAAAAACTCCACAAGAGGAAATTTAACGAAAGGAATGAAGAGGAAAAGATAAATTGAATTGAAAAGAGAAATGGGATAAAGCTAAGTTTAAGAATTCCACACAAGGTGGGAAAGTCAGTCAAATTACCTTACACTTTTGTTAGGAACACAAATTTGCTTTCAAAATAACTCTACAGCGGGATATTTAATGCTAGTGTATACTAAATAAGCTAAACCAAAATGTTTGAGGTATTGGTGTAGAAAAAAAGTAAAGGGGTACAAATTTAATTTGTTAATGTTTTACTATTTCATTCCCTTAATGTGAAAATAAAATAAATTATAGAGAACAAGTGAAATAGACCTTTTTAAGTTGCCTTGTTATAAACTGATTGATTATTGTAGAAAAAGATGAGGTATATCAACACATTTGAGCTTCCTTTATTGTCCTACACTCAACAATAAACAAGAAAAAAACACTAGAAACTCTTCATAATATAGTAGACTGAAAATCACACTTATAAGAAGACACCATACTAATTCAAATTCATATTTAATTTGGATAAAAAGAACCCAAAACTTTGTATTCATTATGAAAATAAGGAAGGAAAATGCATAAAGAACATTTCCATCTAGAAGAAGCCACAGAGATTACTTTCAAGTCCTCTCTTGAAGAGGGTAATGTCCTCTCTTTTAGGATCTCTCTCTTTGAACTGTAGCACTAGATAGAAGAAAACTGATTCCTTAGTGAAGGGGGATATGTTCAACACCAATAACAATGAGTAAAAAATTATAGATAATAGTTGTGATTATGATATATAACTACATTGGTGGAACATAACCTTACATTCCCTAATCTCCCTTAACTCATGAGAACCCTCTTATTTTTAATCTTTATTTGGAGAATGTTATGAATGGGAAGAAAATATGTTTCCCAAGTTAGGCTATACAATTTCCTTGATAAATCCAAGAATTTATCATAACTAGCATAAAATGTAAGCCTATGAGATTTTCCCAATTTTAAATGTGCATGAAAATAATTAAATCATGTAATTTGATGAATTAGTTCCATACAAGATGACTACATAAGTATCGAATTATTATTCATGTATGCTACATGGCCTATATAAATGATGTCTCATGCAACCATAAATTTAGTCAACTGCATAATTTTACCTTGATCCTCCATCACCAACTGAGTTGTTTATGATGTTTTAATGCTTCATCACCTTCATTCTATTGGTAAGTGGTCATAATTGATGTTTTTAGTGAAAGCTCTTTCATCTATGCAAGAAAATGAAAATGATCTGATAACAAATTCCCCATGATTTATGCGAGTCTCATTGAGATGAATCCAACCTTGTAGAGAGAGAGAGAGAAGGCAACCTACAAGACAACAATGGTGAGGGAAACATGTTTGAAATATTTTCAACAAGGGAGGTATATACATGCTTTAATAATGCATTCAAATACAATATGAAACATTGATGTGTCTTACATGATACATTTAACACTTGGATCATAATACATATAAGAAAAATGTTTCTTATATCCGAAACAAGTCATGAATGTGTTTAGCATTAGTGAAGGGAAAAAATACTACAATACAATCCCACTTAAGGATGTCTCGAATCATGCAGGTAGCTCATTACCAATAAGCCCATAATCATGGATCACAAAATGGATAATATAGTTATGCATGTTTCATTTCTTCAACTAGATCTAAAATGTAATCATCATGAAAATTCACTTCAATGAAATAATGACTTGATGCAATCATGAGAGAAACCATTTGATAAAAATAAATAGTGAAAATATCTACTAGACATGAGGCAATGCATCAATGATGATAACGAGTACCAAGGTACTAAGTACACCCCAACATAATGTGAATGAGTGTGTTAATGTTGAACACCATAAGGAAATTTGCAAGAAAAAATCATTAATGAAAATGTTTGTTGCTTATGAGGAGGATGGCCAATGATGAACAAGGTCTCCAAGGCACTCAAGCTTCTAAATCCAACTCCTAAAGTATTTGTATTAGGGTTGATAGGAGAAGATCGACTGGAAAATGGTAATAATGATTACTAATAAACCGACTCAAGATTCAAATAATATATATAGATGTAAGAAATAGGATGACACTCAATGTGATGAGTGCATGAGGGGTGTTAACACTAGGCTCCCCTGAATGGAGTAGAATATGACAACTAATAGTGGTAGCCGTAACTTGTTGACTAAATGTCAATGTACTAACACTAAAATGAGGAATATGAGAAGCGTACGAGGACCAAAGAGCAGATGTCATATTATAAGGATGAGTGTGACATAGTGGATAGGAGGAAAAAATTAAAAGAAGAGACACATCATAGTATATAAGTCAATATGAAAACAATGAATTTAGACGGTGAGATATAGGAATCAAAACATAATGATGTTTGTGGGATATGGTGACACAATACAATATCTCTAGAGATGGGTGACTATAATATCTACCCAAACTAGAAGTGTGGTTGAGTAATAGAAATATTGTTTCTCTTTCCCTTTTTTGTTTATTTTGGCCTTTTTTTGATGTTTTTGCGATATCAAGTTCTCTATTTTTTTTCCCAAGTATTTTTGGTTTTATAAAGAATAAAGATTTTTTTTACTTTACAAAGAAGGAGATAGAAACAATTCAGACAAAATAGTTCTAAACTACGGGTAAGGAATATACTGACAAATGGATAAATACTGAGGATGTGCCTAGGGTGCATCTCCTAGGAGGAATGGATTAGGGTGGTTGGTTGTGAACACATATTTTAAAATGGAAGTGCAGTAAAATAATGATTCATTATCATAAGGTCAAATCAAGGCAATAAAGAAAAATGTAATTGCTTGCTAGTCATGTTGGGTAAAGGTTAGTAACTAAGAAGAGAAAAGCATGATACTCATTTATGTGAGCATATACTATGAAGACTCTAGAGCCCATTGGAAAGGTGGCATGGGTGACACCATAAAAAACATGCTAAACTAGGGAAACCCATGTAACAATGAGTATTATTATTTGAAATATGCCAACTATTACATAGAGGGATTGAGGAATTCAATAGAATGTGGTGGAACCTATGGGAAAGCCAAAAGGTATAAATGGAAAAATGATGTAATATATCAGAAGGAGACACTAGGCCTATATGTTGGAGTAATGAATTATACCTATGGTACAGTGATGATGACGACGAAATAGCATGGAAAATTATTAAGACAAAACCAACAACATGAGAGTGCACAAAATACTAATTATGATGGCGCAAATAGTATAAAAAATGGACTACTATGCTCCCATAAATGAATAGATGAAAACTTAGACCAATCTTAAGAAAATACGGAAATTTTGAATTTTCAAAATTCATTTCAATAGGTGAGATTTGAAGTAGAGTGTATATACCCTTAACTTATTTTTCACCAATTCCATGAGCAAGGAAAACTAGTTTCTGGTTTTTATTTCACTAGGTTAATAAATTTCATCTTATCTTTTATTTGGCAAAAAAAACTGTAGTTAGAATCTTAATGGAATTCTTAGTTTTTAAAGAAATAATCACATAGAACTACATGAAAAAGCCTTTGTTAATCTCATAGTGGCATGGGATGTATGGGTCCATAGGCATGGATCTACACAACTTAGGGAAGATAATGGGACATCCTAGGTTGTTATTTACGTAAGTGATGCATGAAAGGGGTTGTAGAATGGCTTCGATGGAGGTTTTAAAATTTCATGCATTATTGATGATTTTGGTTTTTTTTGGTAAGCTACACAAAATATAGCATATGAGTGGTAAGAGAGAAAGGACAAGGGATTATATATTAAATCACTGAAGAGGATGCAAATGTGTGTGATCTCTTATGATGATGTGGCCTAGTAAAATTATTCTATATTTTTTTCATCTACACGAGTCTTGAGTTTTTAGAACAAGATGTGAAACCTTTATGAATACTTTGATCTTGAAAGATAATGTTTGGAATTGTTAGACACCTAATCTGCTAAGGGCGATGTGTATGAAAGCGAACAATCATGGAAATCCATCACGCTTATTAGAATATGAAAGCCAGAATCATAAACATATATTAACATGCATATAACATGTATTAACCTATAAACATATATTAACATGTATATACTTATGAATAGAAAATGAATTAAAATATTTATCTTATGTGTGGTTAACATGGTATCAGAGCAAGTCATCATATCATATCAAACCCTTCTGCTCAGTAGTAACTCATGTTTTCCTATCGCAACTACATTTGTGGGGTGCCAGCAACCCATCACATATCTATCTAAAGCCTATCAAACCCTTCTGCTCAGTAGTATCTCATGTTTTCCTATTGCAGCTACACTTGTGGGGTGCCAGCAACCCATCACATATATATGTAAATCCTAGTTTCATGAAGGTTTATGGGTCAAATAAATGCTCGCTGCCATTGCAGAAGTTCAACCCTACCATTTTGGACACTAATTTGCCTATTCTTATATGGTTTAACACGATTTTATCCTTGGCTGTAATCGTATGCGTAACACCTCAAAATTCCCTTCACTTGCGTGTTACTCCTCTCTGCCTCTGCTCAGAAACACCCCTGTCCGACAAATGTTCTTGTTGGGCGCTTGATTGTGTTGGCAGGGGTCGTTCATATTCATCACAGACATTAATGTTCAATGCTCCAGAGAAAAGGGGTTCATAAAAAGAAGTCATTCACTACCTCCTGAGACTCGATTCCTGGCCACAGTAGCGCCCACGGGTTGCAGAAAGTGAGACCTCAGTGTCTGTTCAAACAAAAAAACCATAGGCCTTTTTGCATGACCAGTATTCAGAACCCATGATCGCTTTGATTTTCAAATTCTAAACAAAGGCGAAAATGATCTGCAACTCTTTACCCTAGCACCGCAAAGGAAAAAGCTCTGTAATTCTTTGCTGAAGAGTGCAATAGAGAGAATTTCAGTAGCAGAGAATTTGCTTCCACGAGTCTCTAATGTGTTTTCACTGAGTGTCTTTGTAATAGTATCCTCCGAACATGAAATGGGTTTTCTGAGTGAGGATCTCAAGGCCTTCGGCTCTTCTGCCATGTGCAGTTTGAGGTGATTGGGCTGCTCAGCTTTGCAGGCCTGTGCGCCACTGGAGGGTAGTATTTATTTGTTTGAAGAAAGGTTGCAAAAATTTGTTGTGCACGTAATAAGATCTGCTGCAGGACACTAAATATCAATTAATGCATGAGTAGTGTTGCATAGTGTACCAATCTACGCTACTTGAATCGAGCTAGTGACTTTGTTCATTGATATTCTTCTTGCACATTCTGTGTAACCTGCATACATTTCCTTTGAATAAAACTAGGCCAGTATTCCTCCAAACTTGGTTGGGTTGACAACCCATGTTGTTTGGGCCGTATGCGTGCATTCTAGCGAGATGGTTTTCGACTGATATGTTGCTAGTGTCAAGGCCATGGAATTTTGCTTATGTGAGGCCAAGGAGTTGAAACGAATATCCAAATAACAATTACCTTGAAAAATGTGCTTGAATTCTGTGTTCAAGAAGAGTGTATTAACTAGTGTTGTCTCAAAACATAAGGTGGAGTTGCAAGGAACCTTCTAAAGTTTTTAAATGAGTCAAATTGACAATTTATTAGAGTTATTGAGAACTCTAATCATGTCTATTAATGAAATCATAGTCAAAATCAACAAGGACACCCTCTTTGAGATTCAAATTTGTTTGCAAAATGCACATGAAAATATTGATTTTTTGCAGCTCGAATCATAAATTCAACAAGATGAACTAAAATAGAAGAGTCGTCATTCTGAACTGGTTTTTGTTTAGAACAATTCACTGTTTGAGTTTGATACTAACTCTTATCAACAACCAATACCTAATCAACTTAGTGAGCCTACTTCAGGAGCAGTTTTGAATAAATATGCAAAAGTTCAGCTTTCACTTCCCAAGCCAATCATCAGATCTTGGGAAGAGCTTGTCAACAACAAGCACATAAACAATGTTGGATATGAAAATGAGGTGTATTTTCATATTCCAGACTATTCTAAGCCCATCCAATTTCAAAGTGTTTTGTTTCTTCGAGGTAGCTCAATTTCACCTATTGCTTCTCTTTCACAACAACCATAGATTGTCTAATGCCAACACTGTAATCAAGTTGGTTATGTGACGATAATTGTTTTGATCTTCACCCATGTGAGCATTGTCATAAAAATACTCATTATTCAAACAAATGCTTAAGAAACAAGCCTTCTACAAGAATGAAGATTCAACTTAGATGGATCGCTTCTTGGCAATGGACTTCAACAACCAAGAAGATATTTTGGTCATACCACATAATTTGTTCTCGAGCATTAACACATCTTGCAATTGATATTTCTTCATCTTATCACCTTGTATCTGATAGGGGGGGAATTAATAGTTATCTACAAGCTTCAAAGGTACATCAAGCGAGCCTAAGCCATAACCTGAGCCTAGAGCCATAGTCAACCATACTGAAATTTAAAGTTGTCGCCAAAGACATAGTCATGCCCCATGAGCATGCTTTTGGTTGGTGTATTTCCTTAAACCACCACCAGTTGAGACCTCAATGGTATCCCTTTTCCAAGAATTATGGAGAATTTCCACTATCATAACACTTCAACTTCTAGCCAGATTTAATTTTTTTCCAAGAACTGCATCAAGCGTTCTAGGTTGAGACCTCAATGGTCTCCCTTTTCAAAACATTAGGGAGAAATTCCACTAGCAGAAGACTTCATCTTCTATCCATATTTGGAACTGCTCGAGGAACTACACCAAACATTCCAGTGTTGGTGGTCAACCTTAAACCACCACCGGTTGAGTCATCGAGTTCTCCCACCTTATACCATCATTTTAGAGAGCACATTCAACCAATTTCTACGATGCAATTTTTGCATTTTTGGTATTTCAACTTTCTTCTTGGACTCATATATACCCCTTTGGATTAAGGGTTGGAATGTTGGACACCTAATCTGATAAGGGTTGGTGTGGACGAATGTGAAAATCATGGAAGTCCAAGAGACCTCTTGGAATATGAAACCAAACGGTCATACACATGTATTAATATGTATATCCTTGTGAATAGAAAATCCATCCAATGATTTATCTTATCTATTGTTTACCTTCTTGTGTTGTTTAACAAGAACTAATGCTTCACGACATTTACTTCTTAACTTTACTACCAATATATGGCCAAGTAGTGGACCCAAACATGACTATTCAAGGGTGTTAGTCACTAAGGAGCATTATGGGTCGAGATTGTTAGTCTATGATGGAGAAGGTAGAGGGACATTTAAATATATATTGGATTGCATTAGTACGTGGGTGATGAGTTGCGCACCACATATTAAGGATGGGTGGGTCTTTTGCTACCCTACACATATCTAGAAATTTCTCTTACTAATGGAGAGGTAAATGGAAGGAAAGACATTCAACTAAGCATCAATGATATTTTAGTAGGTGAAATCCTAACCGAGAGAGAGTTAGTGACATGAACATGATTATTTAACTTTTGTGCACTTGATCAACTTTCTCTTCTTTGAGAGAGTACCATCGATGTACCCTCATGTGGTGGTAACGACAGGAAGACCCCAATAATTACAAATGGTGTTGTAGGGTGATTTGATGCGACATATTAGTGAAGGTGAGTTAGGTGAGGTATTCACTAACCATTCCTTTGACATTTGGTGGCATCATATTGATGCTACCTTAGAGTATTTCTATGAGGGTATGGATTTTACAAAAGATTTGAGAATACCACTTTTACCCAGGACAATGTGAGGTTCTTGTCATGAGTACATTAATTTCCTTTTAAGTTGTATTTCTATTTTCTTGGATTTTGACATAATCCTAATACTTGGTTTGGTTTGGGCTACATGCGTATATGTGGGAAAGGAAGACATTGATATCACAATGGGCTACAACTATACTTAGTAAGTCCATCCTTAGAGAGGTGGGATCAAGGATAGATGCTCAATTCCAACATCATGATGAGGAGACACCTGTATAGATTTAGACAATTCAACAAAAGCTAGAGACACTAATCGAGGACATACTAGGTGGACTTGACCACTTTAGAGGACCATTAAGTGGAGACTACCTAGGTGTTTTCTCTAAGTGAAGGATATTAATGAGGAAACCAAGATGAAAAACCAATTATCAATAATATGGCCTATAACTGACCAATTACAAGGTTATCACATGCTTATATGCTAGCATAATCATTATTTGTATTGGCAGTTTCTTTTAGATAGTTGGGCCTATGGAAATTTCTCTTAGAATTGATGACAATAGAAATAAGAAGGATTTTGTATTACCTATTGCAATGGTTATTGATATTGGAATGCATTTTGGGAAATATTAAATAAGTTGGATTGCACTCAATTTGACTTATCCTACAAAGGGCATCGGCTTACTAGACCTTCATGTATGTCCTCTTGTAGTGAATATTGGATCCTCATTTCCTTCCACTCAAGAGGTAAAATCAACTATCTAAGAAAACATTATAATACATAAACTTGAGTCCATAGTTAACCCTAATGGAAGTTTTAGATTGAGGATTGAGAAAGGTGGGGGGGATCCTTCACATATTACATGGAATACTCCTAGTTTATATTATTCTTCCTCTTTTTCAAATGTGCTTTATGTAGATATTAGTCAAGGAGTCATGAGAATAGAGTTGAAGAATGATTTTGATGAGGGTGATGAGTGTCTTCCTAATAAGGCTTCTAAGAAGAAGGTCCTTAGACCCTAGTTGAAATACTCTAGTGTTTTAAGATATGAAAGGATGCAAGGAAGGAACTAGGAGAGTTTGAAAGAGGTTTGGCTATGGATAAATGTTTTTCTTCTAATGTTGGAAGGAAATATCATATTTCATTCTTTAAGCCCCTGGAAAAGAAGAAGATTAGAGAAGTCAAGTGGCTAATTGTTTATGGGGCCCTTAGAGTAATTATGTGGTGTTATTTATTAGAAAAATATAATATTCATAGTAGGAATAATATAGTATATACATATTTAGATAAAAAATGAGATATTGTAATAACATAAGGCAATTGTAGAAGAACCAAAATAGCAAAATTAGCAATACCTTTATTTATGAAAAAAATTTCTCTTTCATCCTTGTGTAGGGTAACCTCTAGATGAGAAAATCTATGATTACAATATACTACACAAGACATCCTATTACCTTGATTCTATTTGATTATATAGTTTCTATCCAACCTCATAGGAACTTTTTAGTGAAAGAATTTTCTATTAGGTAAAAATTTCTAGTGATCCTTCTTATAATTATTGCTTTCACACTATATCTATTACATGGGCCTTATTTATTTATCAATGACCTTAATACATAGTAACCTATCTATCTACTTAAGTGGGTTAGCGTAGGACCCTAACATTTAGTCCCCTTGATAAAACGACAATTTCCTCAAGGCTAGAGATGAGGTAACTACTGAAAGATCTCTGTTAGCTCCCATGTGGCATCATCATGTTATGTATGCTTCCATTGTATCGTTACCTCTCGTATAGTGCACTTGTAGAGATGATGAAAATCATAGTGGCACAAGAGAAATAAAAAATACTTATGAAATTATTTGCACACTCAAGCAAAGAAAGGGATACCAAGACCATTTCACACCCCAAAAGGGAAACTTTATTAATGCTTCAATCCTTAGTGTTGCAACTATTGTACAAATGATCCCTTATATAACTACAGGTGACCATAACATTATCCTCAACTATCTCCCCAATATCTCTATCATTGTCCCCTATGATCTCTCTATAATGTCCTCAAATCCTTCCATGAATCTCATAATAAATCATCATCCCTATTTTCACTCATTCCTCCTCATCTTAGGTAGGATTTTAGAATTAGGCTACATTCATCATATTATTTATTTATTAATCATTACAATCTTAGGAATTTATCATTTATGTAAAATTTATTGAATTTCCTTTTCTTCATCTTGGTTCCTTTACCTTTCCTTATATTCATTTTATTCTCATTGATTTTCTCAGGTGTCCATCATGTACCTACACACAAAAACATAAGTTGGAGTCCATAAAAAGTCACTATATACCATAGTGCATGGGTTGTCAACCACCGTCTCCTCTAGTTGTTTAGGAAACCTTTTCTTGTACATGGTTCATGAACTGTTTTTCCAACACGAGTTGTCATGCCTGTAACTTTTATTCCCTATGCATCAGAATTATTAATCATCTTGGGTTTTCTATGGCTTACCCACAACCATACTCATGATGATCTTGCATCAAGAGACATATCTCATATTTTCTAAGGATGTCCTCTAGCTACAATCAAAATGGAATCTTCTTAATCCAATTCTAGATTCCAATTTTGGATATGGGAATTAAAACTAACCACTTTCTCTAAGAAGGAGATATGAAAGATTGAAGGAATTTTAGAGTGGATAGGAAACTCAAAATTGTAAGATATTTTCCCAATATTTTTGAGGGTCTTATAGGGACCATAAAACTTGGGAGCAAGGTTCTAGTGGTGGTTGTCTTTAAGTGAGGTATAATATAAGGATGTATATAGAGGAGCACCTAATCTCCTTTACCAAAGTGACAGTCAAATTAATGTTGATTATCCTATTTCTTCATCCAATCTAAGCCATGACCAGATTATCCTTAAGAGTGTATGGAATTTTGGCTCAATCTATGAGGATTTTATTTACCTTTTGCACCTTAGAGACTTGGAACATAGGATAACACTGATGGGGGATTTTTGCCATGGAAAAACTCAAAAGGGATTCATTATATATGCACCATGATAAGTTATAATATACCGCCATTTTATTAGAGGGAACCAATAGAATCATTGGGATTGTCTTTGTGAATTAAAGCATCTCAAGTGTGCTTCCAAACACTTGTTGATAACTTCAAATTGACCATTAGTTTGGGATTGATATGAGTTGTTGTGATTTAATTGATTTCCTTGGAGCTGAAACAACTCTTTCCATAAATTTTTAGTGAAGGTGAGCTCACAAAATTCTAGAATTTAATGTTTAATTCCATGGATAATACTTGAGTGATCATAGAGGACTTGAAGTGGATTTGGGATCACAAAGATGGGCATATTTGGAAATTCAATCAATCACAACCATAATATCCAATTTATTGCTAGATTTTGGTAACCCCACAATGAAGGCCATATAAATGTTAGTCCATATAGATTACAAAATTGGTAAAGAGTGTCGTTAACATGGAGGTTTCATTATCTCTCCCTTGTGTCATTGACATATGCCACTCTACCATAAGTGTGTAAATGTACTTCTTCATACATTCCTATAAAAATGAACGTTTGATCCTTCCATTGAATCTTAGAATAATCTACTATGGGGGAGGAATGTAGTTTTATTAACAACCATGAATTAAATGTTGACTACTTGGTCAAATAAAGAAATCATTTATAATGAAACTCTTAATTTTTCCAAGTGTACCCTAAAATGCATGTATTTCCATTTGAAATTTTTGGATCAAGCTAGTGATCTTAAGATTTGTTTGTCATTATTTGTAAACATCATTTAGTCATTATGCTACCATGAAAGAGTGTGAAAAGAGGGGCCCTTCTTCTTCATACTACCAACGAGAACATGATCTGCTACCACATTCTCTTACCCTTCTTATAAATTATCTCATAGTCATACCCTAACATTTTAAGTGATTTGGTTTTGTTTATCAAGGTAACAAATCCTTTGTTTAGGGAATTTGTTTAGGCTATCATGATAAATTTTACTCTAGATACATTTCCTAAGTAAGTATGGATGCTATCTATCCATAACATGTAATATAACCATCATCTCCTTTTCATAAGTGTTTTTTCCCAAACGCTTCTCATGGAGTTGGTTGCTGGTAAAAGCCATCAAATATCACTCTTGCATAAGTATTAATTTGATGCCTTTACCTAAGGCATAAAATTACAAGGTAAATGTTTTAATGAAGTTGAGAAAGTTGAGTATTAGGATTGTACACATAGAAATATTTGAATTAGAGAAGGCCGATTTTATGGTGTCATTCCAACTAAGGTTTTGAGGGGAGCTACCATATTACCACAGTTCCTTAAAAACTTCCTATAATAACTAATAAGATTAAGAAAACCTCTTAGGGTTAGAGACATCAATTAGCACCTAATAGTTAAATCAAGTTAAAGAAATGCATGAACACCAAAATTGGGGAATTTGAAAAGGGATCAAGGGACAACTAAGAGAAATTTAGGAACAATGTTTTGGGTGAGAGAAAATATTCTTTTTAAATAAAATAAGAAATTGAAATTCGTGAGAGCCTTGATAAAAGCTTGACACACAGGTAGGTGAATAATAATAGTTTTTGAGTTTAATAAATTGATAGTTTTGCATGAGAAGACAAGTGGCAACAATAAAAAATCCTATAAAAGAAGTCCAAAGTAAGAGACTCACCTTTTTTTGCACCCTACAGTTGGACATTGTCTTAATGTGGAATTTTCTTTGAGTGTATAAGTTGAAATTTATTGTGAATTTGGTGTGTGTGGAGATTGTGTAGAGTGGAAATATCTTGGGATTTATGAAGCTCTTCTCCATACTACTAGAGTTATTCATTCCTCCTACAACTTCATTGTAGCTCGAGGGTCCATAGAGAAAAGAGTACCCAAGGAGCAGGAAAGGAGGTAACCATAAGACATCTATAGAAATAATTTGAGAGATTCTCAAACAATGCTAAATTGATGTTTATTAACAATTTAAACTTGAAGATATTAAATAATTAATTCTTTATTTTAAGGAATTTGTAATGATTGTTCACGACCAGTAGTGGATGTTACATGTGGTATCAAAGCTCGATTCATACACTATAACCATGGAACCATTATTACCTTTCTGCATTATTTGTTCATATATATGATGAAATAATGTGAATGTGATTTTTTTAATAGTTAACATGGATGGAAGAAGAAGAGGAAGGGGTATATTTGTGAGAGGATGCAACATGGAGTCTACTTCATATCCTACACCTATATCTTCACTTAGAGATGAAAAGCATGTTGCAATGCAAGAACATATTTTTGCTAGGGAAGTACTAAACATGATGATATATTTTCAATTCATGTCAGACACCTTAATAATTGCTTGGAGTGGGAACAGGGAGGGCATTTTACTCATGCTAAAGGGTCATAAAGCTCAACCAATAACAATAGACACCAAGAGTTGGAAACTATGAAATTTCCAAAATTCTAGGAATCTATGGATGGTCAAGCAACAAAATCATGGATAAAAAATATGGCCATGTGGTTCACATTGAGAGACTACACCTAAAACCTAGACATAAGAATGGGTGTATTTCAATTGAAGGGAAGTCCACTACTGTGGTGGAAGACACTTCTAATGGCTTAAGAATTATTTTAAGACAAGTTCATCGAACGATAATTTTTAGATGAGTTTATTGAAAGGAAACTGAATGATTTCAATGCCTTGAGATAGGTTGGCCAATCCATACCAAATTATGAGCCACGATATATGAAGTTACTTAGATATGCTCCACACATGTACATTGAAAAGTTAAGAGTGAACAAGTTTGTATATGGTTTGGACTACAACATTTGAGCAAAGGTGAGGATTCTGATGTGTTGCACCATGCACAGGCAGTTTAATGAGCCATTAATGTTGACGAAGAGATTATTAGCAATGGTTGGAGTAGGCCACCAAGACCTACGTGTTCAAGAACACCTAGAGCCACAACGACTTTGACTCCTAGTGGGACTAGCATATATTGCAAAAACCATTAGAAGGGATCAATATTTAACAACCAAAGACACTCAGTAGGGAACCATAGGCCACCGCCACAACAACTGTGATCCAAAGTACAACAACCACATTATACACAACAATATCCCCTCATACAATAGTTCCATGCCACACCTCAACATCTTCTAGCACAACAATTTAGATCTTACTAGAAAAGTTCTGGACCAACTTTTAGCTCAATTGGTAGTGGGAGCCAAGCTCCTAAGAGGGGGTGTTATACTTGTGGAGGTCCAAACTATGAGAGAAATTGTCCTCAATTATAAGGAAAATCTAACCATTCACAAAAATATACCACAATGGGGAATTTGGGAAAGGCCCATTAGATACATGCAACAATAAACAACCACTAGGATGAGCATCAATCCACTATTCTAGAGACATCAGATAAAATTTATGGTACAATTTTTATGATTTTAATAGATTCTTGTGCTACAAAATCCTTTATTTCACATATTTCATTAATAAAAAAAAAAAAAAAAAAAAAAACGAATCAATAGAACATCATGACTTTAGGCATGTAGAAATGGCATCTAGGATGATACAAAATGTGGGAAAGTCAGTAAAGGATTGTGTGATCACTTCGAGTGTTTGCAAGATTAAGGTTTATTTGTATGTAATAGTTCTAGGACCCTATGAAATTGTCATCGAAATGGACAAGTTAGAGCAACATCAAGCACTTTTAGACTACAGGGATAAAGTAATATACTTCACTAATTAAAGGAGCTATAAATTCAATTGAAGGAGTTAGATTTAGGATTCATATGACTTAGTGTATCACCATGGGGAACACCAATAATTTTTTTTAAAAAGAAAGATATATCTTGGACGTTATGCATAGATTATCATCATTTTAATAAGGCGACAATAAAAAATCAGTATCCTCTACCAAGGATAGATGATTTATTTGATCAAATGAAGAGACGATTGTGTTTTCAAAGAAAGATATGAGATCTAAATATCATCAATTGAGAACTAAGGAAGAGGATATATGCCAAAGGAAAATTTTGAAACAAGATTTGGACTTTATGAATTTGTAATATTACCTTTTGGAATAACTAATTTCTTAGACATTTTCATGATTCCGATGAAAATGCTTCGAGTATTTAAACAAACTCGTACAAGTAATTATTCATGCCATTTGAATCTATTCATAAACCTTGGAAGAAAATAACAAAAAATTGAGAATCATTTTAGAATGTCTCAAAGAAAACGAATTATATGGGAAATTATCCAAGTTTTCACATTACGATTCCAAGATTCATTATCCAGGACACATCATTTCTGGAGAAGGTATTGCAATGTATCTTGCAAATATTGAGGCCATTATGGATTAGCCAACACTAACCAATGTTCATGAAGTATGTAATTTTATCGAGATGGAAATAAAGTATTATAGATTCATTGAAGGATTTTTTGAGATAGAAAATCCCATTATGAAACTTCAAAAGAAGAACAATAATTTTGTTTGGATGGAGATGTGTAAAGGAGATTTTAAGAAATTGAAGGAACTATTAGCAACTGCACCAATATAGATAGTACGTCACGTGGATCAAGTTTTTTAGGTATGTACAGACTCATCAAAAGAGGGTTTAGGATGTGTACTTATGTAAGAAGGAAGAGAGATAGCTTACGCATTAAGGAATCTCAACTCGCATGAAGATAATTATGCAACACATGATAAAATGGTGACTATTGTTCACTCATTAAATATTTGGATACATTACTTGCTTGGAAGAAAATTTGAGTTAAAAACTAATCACTATGGTTTGAAACACATTTTCACGCAATAGCCCCGAGGGTTAGCTCAATTGGTCGAGGTATCGTTGCTAAAGCACCTCGTCGTTGGGAGGTCACGGGATAAATTCTCCTTGATTCCCTTAGGGTTAGGATATTATTAGTTTGGTAGTAACATGTGATCCCTTCGGACGGATCTACCCGAATTATCCTCGGGGAAAAAAAACACATTTTCATGCAAGACAATTTAAATGCGAGACAAAGAAGGTCGTTCAAATTAATTAGTGAATAAAACTTTGATATTACATATATAAAGGGAACAATGGATAGAGTAGTGGATGCCTTAAGCCAAAGGTTGGATATCTTATCTGTTATCCGTTTAAAGACAAATTTAAGAGAGAAGCTTATTGAATTGCAAGCTGAAGACAAATGGTATAAATAGGTCACATTGGAATTAGAGGAAAATGAAATGAAAATATTGAAGTATGAAGGATATATATTAGATGGTGATGGTATGTTATGATTTCATGGAAGGATTTATGTACCACCGAATGAAGAAGTACACCAATTGATTCTAAGTGAAGTGCATCAAGTTGTATACATGGAACATCCTAGTGTCAAAAAGATAAACATAGACTTGAAACCACTATTATTTTGGAGAGGAATAAATAAATGCATAATATATTTCATGGCGAGGTGTTTATAATACCAAAAATAGAAGGCAAAAGATAGACATCAGAAAATATTATTGCAACCTCATGTGATAACAGAGTCAAAATGGAAAGTTATTTCAATGAAATTCTTTGTGGGACTATTGATGATGAAAAGGAGACATGAATCCATTTTTTGGTTGTGGATTATTTGAGAAAAAGTTCTCACTTCATACTAGTAAAGACTACATATAAAGCTCCTAGGACAACTCAAGATTTCATTGATGAGATAGTAAGATTGCATGGAGTGCTAAAGAAAATAATATTTGATAGGGGAGAAATGTTTATAGGTAGATTTTGGACAAGTTTCCAAAAGGCTTTGGGAACCCAACTACATTTTAATATAATTTGTCATCTAGAGATAGATGGACATAGTGAACAGAATAACTAGATCCTAAAAGATATGTTACATATGTATGTAATGGATTAAAAAAAATGTTGGGAAGAGGTTTTTCCGCTTGTAGAATTATCATACAATAATAATTATCAAAGCTACATCAAAATGGAACCTTTTGAGTTTTTATATGGAAGGCCTTGTAGAACGTGTTTAGGTTTGGATAGACTCAAAAAAAAGGTTCTAAGAGGGCATGAGGTGATACAATAAGTGGATAAATATATGACAATGATAAAGCATGATTGAAGGAAGTTGAAGGTAACCAAAAGAGCCATGTTGACACTCATAATATTTATTGGAGGTATGAAATTGGAGATAAAGTATGCTTGAGAGTTAAACCTGAAAAGAGTTCAATAAAGTTTGGAAAGGGAGTGAAGCCTCCATGCTTTATTGGACCATTCAAAATTATATAATATAAGGGGATAATAGTTTATCTATTTGCATTACTTGCATCATTATAATTCACATCAGATCTGTTTCATGTTTCTTTCTTATGTCACTACATTTCTGATCCATCACATATTATTATTGATTTGACTTGTTTGTAGGTAATAGATGAGGGGATATTGATGATTGAATCAGTTCACATATTGGATCAATGAACTCGAAAGCCTAGATGTTTACTAGTGGACCAAGTGAAGGTCTAGTGAGATAGTTATAGTCCCAATTTGGCTACTTGGGATGACATAAAGGAGATGCATAAAAAATTTACCTATTTGTTTTGAAACTTCAAGATGAAGTTTAGTTTAGGAAATGTGTATGTAGTGCCCCATTTTATCTTGACTTTGAGTTAGAATATTTCAATTTTATTTTGACTTTTGAAACCAATATTGTGACCTACACCTTATTGTTTGAGGACATTAGATATGTATGATCTGATTATTATTTAATGTGATAATGACTCTTGTTATGCATTTCTAACTATCCTGATAAAATATGTTGATAAGTTTAATGTTATTTGATGATAGCGATGATATAATACGATGTTAGTTGTTGATAGTGATGATTTTGATGCTACTTGTCATGCAAAATTTATGATGATTAATTATTAAGATGAGATTTTACTAATGATTGTTTGAGTGTGGAAAGAGACCATGATTATGCATATGTGTGTGATTGGGTAGTGATTCTGGTTTCATTATTGAGTAATGTTTGAAATTGAAATTGAATGATCAATGATGAATATGTTTACAAAATATTGATGACATGAATAGTGGCATAAGACACATGGTACATGGTTGTTGAACAAATCACATACGGGTAATGGGGTTGTATGGATAAGATTGGATGTTCTTGGAAGGTTGGAATAAAATCCCTAGTTCCGCCCACTAGCACTCCAACCATGACTTGAGTTGGAAACTGTGGGACACTTTCATCTTGAAGTTACACGATGTTGTGAGGGTTGTGCTGCAGATTTAATCACTCAAAAGGTTAAAATGAGGGCTTGCATTAAGGTATAGGCCTTAATCCTCAATCACCATTAGTATCACAACAAAGGGTGGCCCTGGAGTTAACAATTGTCTCCATCATGGTGCCAACATTCCCCTCAATTGGTCACAAATACTTGAAGAGCAAGAGCTGAGGCATATTTGAAATTTTGTGAGACATTTCTTGAAGAGCACAAATTAATAAGGACCCTTGGTATTGTGAGAATAAAAATCAAATTGGAATTCAAGATAAATGATTAAATACTTAAAAAAATGTGAAAGAGTAAATGATAATTTTATTAGTGAAATTTATAAATTCTAGATAATAGGGAAATAATAGTTATGGTAGTAAAATGTTATCAAAATTAAGAAATTTGGAATGAAGTAGAATAATCTAACTAAATACTTTAGCTATTATTAAACATATAGGTAAGATATTATAATTAAGTAAAATAACAATAAAATTTTAGAATTAAATACTAGCACTAAAGGGGAGATGTGCATAAATTAAATAATAATGTTAATTAATAATAAGAAAAATGATATTCATGAGAACACTCCATGTGGAAGAAACATATAATTGGAACCTCTAACAAAAATATGACATTATAAAAGAAAAGAGTGGACAAGGGCATCGATTGACACTTAATAGTTAACTCAAGTTAAAGAAACATATGAACACCAAAATAGAGGATTTTGAAAAGGGATCAATGGAAAACTAAGAGAAATTTTAGGAAATATGTTTTGGGTGAGGGAAAATAATATTTTTAAATTAAATAAGAAATTGAAATTCATTAGAGATTTGATAAAAACTTAACACATGAGTAGGAGAATGTTAAGAATTTTGGAGTTTAATAAATTGATAATCTTGTATGAAAAAGAAATGACATCGATAAAAACTCTTATAAAATAAATTTAAAAATAAAATAAAAATTAAAATTAGTGTGATTAGTTGTTGAGATATTATCAACCGATGCTAAACAAATTTTCATTAAGAATTTGAGCTTTGAGATGTTAAACAAATCATTTTGTAATTTTAGGAATTTATAACTATTGACCATAAGTTCTAATAGGTGTTCCAATCTATATACTTTTTCACTTATTTGTGGTGCCTTTAAAACCTTGAAAATTGTGCCTCATGCCTTCTTTTTTGTAGCCTATAGAGCATGGAGGGAACATGTAACACTCCTTCCCTTATGTTTTCCCCATTGTCATACGATTCTCATCACATAGTCAACTTTGCGCATATCCAAGAGCTCCAGATAGACTTAACCCCCAAATGGTTTGCATCTTTATACAATCCCCAACATTTCATGAATAACTTCACATAACCCTTTTTCATTAATATTTTCAAGCCTTATAATTACGTGGAGCACAAATAACGATCTATTTTCTATTGGAAATTAGGTTCATTTGTTTTGCGACATTGACTGATCGCCTCTCGTGGATCCTAATCTGGTGATTGTAACAGAGACTAATGCTTGTGGGTTTTATTCTAACAGTAATCGTGAGTCGAACAAGTGGTATTAAAGAGGAAAGTCTCGAGTTCGAAACTCACATGGCTCACACTACAGAGAGATTCTTGGACATTGAGTTCAACGCTCGCCATGTGTTTCACGACATGGACTAATCACCTCTTGTCGATCCTAAATTTGGTGATTGTAGAAGAGATTAATTCCAGTGGCTTTTGGTCCAACAATAATTCTGAGTCCAACATTTTACTCCTTTCATATCTCTTCATGGCCATAACCCTACATTATTTTTCCTTTCTAAGAGATGAACATAGGGTTCTTTTGAGTAGATAATTTTTTAGGGGTGAAATTTCGCCAATTGGATATTTTTTGGACATTATTAGAAAAAAAATATTTTCCCATTTGGTTAAAAATTCACTTATTTTTAAATAGAAATAATTAAATTGATAATACTCACGAAAAGTTTACCAGTTTTAATAGTAATTATATATATTTTTGTTGAATATTTTCCTACGTTTCATATGTATGATTTTTCAAACCAAAATAGCTTTCTAGAATACTACACATAGACATAATATTTTAAAAAATACCATGCTTGCAAGGTTGGAAAAATGTTTTAAATATATTAACCTACAACATCATTAAACCATGAAAACATGACTTTTTTCCATAAGGCTTCTAACATGGGTTTTAAGTATGAAAAGCCTTGGGTTCTTGAGCACACAATTAACCAAAGAAATAAACACACTACCATGTTGATTCTTTGAGGATCCATTTGATTAATCCACCCATTTAACAATAAGCCACCATGGAAATATACCCTTGACATTAACTATTTATGATGATAAGAAGTCGCCTAAGGCACTTCCTATTTGACCTTGTTATAGGTGTTGTGCATCATGTTGGTTCCATGCTCACAATCGGGGTGCTAAGGTGACATGCATATAGTTGTTTGGTACTGCATATGGATCAATGATTATGTTGAGCCTAACCTACCAATGAATTATAATAACGATTTAGAACCAAAAATACCAAGCCATATGTCCACGAGGTCTTGGATAGACAATGATCGAGTGCTCTGTTAAGGCACTCCCTGATGTGAAGTCGCCAGTTTAATTCCCTGCCCTCATCAGGGTCATATATTGGACATGATGAATATGTAGTCCTACTAAGCTTACAAAAAAAAAACCAAGCCATATACAAATGAATATATTTCTATTTATATATTCAACTGATTAAATTTATTAAATAAAGTAGCTATGATTTATTTCATTAAACACAATAAACAAAGATAACAAATTCCTCAAATGTCAGAAAGAAAATAAATGGGTGTGATTTGACTTTATATAAGTTAATCATTGGCATGGACCTAGTCAATTTTAATCACCCAATTAGGTGATGTACCAAACATCACCAATCCTCTTTGAACTACAAGATATCACTAGTGTGGAGACAATGGTAAAGTGGTGAGTTATGGTATGTGTTCGATTAATAGTTAAGATTAAAATTATGTGAATTGAGTCATAATACATTAGAAATTAAGCAATTGTACATCATGGATCAAACAAAATGAGAAACATGTGTTGGTGGCACACAGGTCTAAAGTGATGTAAGCTTGACACTTATCATACTTATTGAACATTTCACAAACTAAGAAAGAATATTGAACATTTCACAAACTAAGAAAGAATCACATAATTAAAGATAGTTTACATTTATAATGAAAGATGGTTTACATTTATACATAGAAGAAAAAAATTAAAATTTAATTTTAATTTTAATATAATTATCATATAATAGATAAATTTAAAAATAAACATAAATATGGTTAACCAATAAAAAAATACATTTTTCAACTAATTATTAAATACATTATTTAAATATTTAGTAAATTGAGTATAGTGGGTTAGTCTAAATGATTAAGTGTTTTGAATTATAAATAGGAATTAGATAGTCAAATCTCCTAACTAATTATTTTTATAGTTGTGAATATTATTTAGTCTCATTTAATGTCCTCATTAAATATATTATATTTATAATTAAGAAAAATCAATTAAATTATTCAAAATTCATTTAAAAATTAAATTATTAAAATTGATTAATGTTTAAGGTTAATATGTATTTAATTTTGGATGTGAAGTTAAGATTAAGTAGTTTTAGTTAAATAAATCGAATATATGACTCATGTTATATATTTTAATAAAATGTAATTATTAATTTATTTATGTGTTTTTTTTAATGATGTCATTGTAAATTTTAACTTCTTTAAAATAGTTAAACTAGCAGTTGTTCCAAAAAGTGCAAGGAAAGGCTGATAGGAGTGCGAAATAGAAATAATTATACTCGTTTTTGAAATAATAATTGTCATATTAAATTTATATTGTTTGGTATATTGGTGTTTTTTTTTTTAAATTGCATTCATATCATGAACATACAATTTGTTTTAATGAACATGAAATTTATTTAATGAGTGTTTAGAGTGTGACATCTAAGATTGATTTTGAGTAGTGTGAATAGTTGAATGTATGATTGGATTTAATTTTTTGTTTCTCAGATTAAGCTATCATGAAGAATGAAAAATTTAAGTTTTGTTTTCCAAATTAAGCTACCATGAATAATTTTTTATTTAATATTATAATAGAAATGAAAGTTTGCAGAGATTGCAAATGATCATTTGGAAACTATCGGTATGTAAAATTGTGAAAATCTTGATTATTATTTTAAAATTCTATATTTTGAATGTCATATATATATAATTACAAATTTTGTGTGCTAAAAATGAAGATTTTTTTTGTGAATCAATACTTTGTTGTAATTAAATTTATTGATTTCTAAAATGTATAAATAAAAAATTATGAGTATTTGTTTATTAATTTTTTTTTGAAATTACTTAGTTGATTTCTAAGTCTAAAATTTAGTTATAAGTTTAGAATTTAATTATAAGCATTTATTCATTCATTCAACTAAAGAAGATTATTTATAGATGGCCATCATTTCAACTAAAGAATATTATTTATAGGTGACTTATAAATGACTTCCTAAAAATAAAATATATGTGTAATTAGTTTGTCTTTAATTTTGCTTTATTTGTATTTTAATTAAATATTTTACAAAAATATACCACAAATTTACATATTTGTTTAAATATATATTTGTATTTTATTTTCTAACCATTTCTTATTATAAAAAAAAGTAGATGACTTACTAGTTTTAACATTAAATTATAAAATATATATGTAATTAGTTTGTCTTTATTTTTGCTTTAATTTGTGTTTTAATTAAATATTTTTTAAAAAAATCACAAATTTACATATTTTTTTATTTTATTTTCTAACCATTTCTTATTATGCAACTGTTCTCTTCAATAAGATTTCAATTCAACAGTAAAATATTTAAAAATAAAATTTTAATATATGACCAGCAAAATCATTTGCCTTAATTTTCTATCATCCGTCCGATTCAACTAAAACAGAAAGTTATTCAACGATACCATACATACCAAGGTTTATTTTTTAATATTTCCTTCTGCTCAATTGACAGCTGGATAAACATGCACTCAAATGCAACAATCGTTATAACATAGAAAGAAAGAAAGAAAGAATTTTTAATGTCCACAGAACAGTGATAACATTGGTTTAAAATTGGAAAATAAAATTCACCGTAATTATTAGTTGACAAAATGTCAAATTTACAATTGTTACTTGATAGTGACAATATCAAATATTCAATGCGTATTTCTGGACGTACACGAAAGACTAGGACAATGCAGAGGGTGAATGGAGGGGCACACTAATTTGTAAGTTCAAACGCGACGAAGGTATGGAAGAGCGCCAAGTGAAATGTGATGTGGATGAGAAAGTAGCAGGGCAATTACCTAGATTGCCTAGCAATAATATGGAAATTATTGCGAGAAATTCAGATTATCATGATAATTTCAATTAATTCAGCGATAATATCATGATAACTCCCATATTAGTACAACGCTAAAAAAAAAAACTAACGACTAAAAAAGTGAAAAATTGAAAGGTATGGACAGATTTCATGTTAGATAAACACTGATCTCACATCAGTTTATTTTAAAAGAAATAATAAATATTTTATTGTTTCATGAAATCAGTGCTATAGCACAGAATTCCAGATGTAAATTTGCAGAAACTAACATGGAATTCTACTTGCAACGAAATAAAGGAGGGTGGATTCCTTCTGAATATTATAATTTGGGAGGGTTCAGCCATATTCTAGCTGATTTCTCGCAAAAATGAGTCACTGTTGATCAAGAGGAATACCTTCTTTATATTGAATCTTAGCCTTCACGTTGTCAATCGTATCAGAGCTCTCAACCTCCAGCGTGATGGTCTTGCATGTCAACGTCTTCACAAACATTTGCATACCACCACGGAGGCGAAGGACAAGATGTAGCATAGATTCCTTTTGAATGTTGTAGTCGGCTAGAGTCCTCCTATCTTCAAGTTGCTTTCTAACAAAGATCAATCTCTGCTGATCGGAAGGTATCCCCACCTTATCCTGAATCTTGGCGTTCACGTTATGATCAATAGTGTCTAAGCTCTCAACTTCAAACGTGATTGTCTTGCTGGTCAGGGTTTTGAAAAAGATTTGCATCCCTCCTCTGAGAGTATGTCTATCCTCGAGCTGTTTTCCAGCAAAGATCAGAGCAGCCCTGCACTACACACACAATCAGAGAAGGAAATTCATAGGCGTGCAAGCTGAGATGGAAATTCATCACCGCTTGCAACCCGCCGAAATTCATAGGCGCATAGGTGCACAAGCAGAGAAGGAAATTCATACCCGCACAAGCCAATAAGGAAATTAATCACCTCTTGTAATCGGCCGAGGGTTTTGGGCCGTTTGTTTTGCAGTAACGCCATTTCCGCCAACTTCCAACGCACTACCCGACTCACCACTTCCTGACATTTAAGATGTCACCCACCCCTAATTTCTTGGAATGCTCAATCTAATTAATTACCAGTTGAAACCATAACTGTTTCAGATCAACGATCAAAATTAGTTGAGTGTATTTGACGATGCAAATTAAAAAGGTTGACGAAATGGTTAGTGAACCAATTCAAAAGAAAAGGCCTATCGGCCTAATAATTTAAAATATTTTAATATATGGGTAAGATGTTAAATTGGAACTTGATGTAATGGTTGGTTTTGTGTATGATATTAAATTTTAAATTTTAATGTTACTAACCTATGATTGTAGTGAAAAAGGGATATTGGTTTTTTTGAGATATTATTTAGATTATTTTTTTTTTAAAGGATTGTCTTTAACTTTTTAAGAGTTTGTTTTCTTTAAATATAAGGAAAGATGTTAATGACTCAAGAATTAGAGATATCTTTCTCTTATAAGACACAAGTAAGTTATTTCAAATAGTGTAAAGCTCCTTAAATAACAATGATGAATCAATCAACATTCATGAATAACAACCAGTAATGATTGTCCATACTCTTAATTGACAAAATCAATTTTGCCACTTTTAAAGGAAAATAAATAAATTTTAAACATAAATATATCAGTAACTTTGTGTAGCTTATCTGATAAATAATATAAAAAAAATTATAAATCCACTTCTCTTTTTCATAATTCAATCAAAAATTGTAATAAGAAAGATATGGTCGGTTTATAAAAAATTGATTTTTGTTGCAACTTGAAGTAGTATCATCATATAAGGGTTTAAAATTAAATGCTCTTGAAAGAATATGACATCACTACTATGAGCTCATTAATAATAATAAGAGATAATGATTTCTTGTGATCTATATATATATATATATATATGCCGAAAGGAGTTGTCTTTACTGGTCTGGGGTGAGAAACATTGTTCACCCTAGCCAATGAGAAGCATTTGTTATTGCCCTTCCAGCCAATAAAATTTGGAAATGTGGCACTTCCTCCAACAAATGAAAATATTCCATTTGGACTTGGCCCCTCCAATGACAGTTTCTAGACTTAACACATGGACAATTTCTTTACTAGTTGTAGCATGACACTTCTGCAAAGCCCTTGGCAGTACTCATTTTTCCATACTAGGCCCTTGACAGTACCCATTTTTCCATACCGAGAGACTACAACACAGTCTGATGAAGGAGAGATTTTTCCATGCCAATAACTGTTGGGAGACTTCAACGAAGTTTTAGGAGGGAGAGTTAAAGATAATGTACTACTTCCATACGAAATTGCTCTGTGGCCATGCCTTTTCATGGCTCCCCTCTCCTGCTAATGTACTTTTCTCCTTCTGCCTCGGAAATCTAACCCCTTCAGCCATACTCCCCATTCATTTGCATTCACCTTCTTTGTAGCCTGTCATTTCATTCCCCTTCTCATATATTCTGACGACTCTTTCCTACGTTCCATTTGTTTTAGTACTTGCCAATTGGACTTGCAGCCTCCACGACTTGCCTACTTCCACCTTGCAGCCTCAACGACTTGTCGACTTCTAGCTTGAAGGACTTACGATTACTTTGTCAAGTGAAAATAACGAGTAAGCTGTGACTTGTATTCCTCTACTAGCAACTATTTTACAGTGTTGGGACTTCTCTTCCTTTGCTTCACATATCTAAATTAATTCTTTAGCTAAATAAATGAAGGAAAATTTTGTATTGCCACTCACATAAGATTTTCTATTATGCTTCTGACAAATATTTCCAAAAGTATGTTATTTATTTTCAGTTGTGTCACTTGTGTACAAGCATTATCTAGTTTGGTCATTCACCAAAACTTCATTGAATCAAAATAGCACCCTCTTTCAACAAGATGCCAGCATCGCCATGGAGACAACGTTAACTTGCAATGCTCTTTCTTTGCTTTTCGCTAGTGCTGACGACTTGCAACCAACCCTCTAGGTCATTGCACTTGAACAACTAAGTTATGCTCGGAGTGCACACCTCACTACCGCGTCTCCCTTTCTGATGGTGCTCACAAACATACCGTTATTCTCCCTTCTTCGCATAATGGCCTTGCACAAAACGGGGACTTGAAAATAGGCTCCATTGTTCTCCTCAAAAGAAACTCGTGCACATATGTGCATCAATACATGTTCGTTCCATATACAACACCCCCCCCCCCCCCCCCCCTTCCTCCCTTTTATGATTCTCCTCTTATGTCCCTTTTTTATTTCTTCTTCTCATTCCTAACGTTTTACTTCCCCTCTTCGCTGATACAATGCTCCTTCTTGCAGGTTGCTTTGTGTCCTAGAGCTCCAGGTAATCCAGCGTGTTGCACCATTTGTTGCTGACCCATCCCCTATTATTCTCTCCGTTGGACAAATGCTTCGAGCCACCTCATCCTCCTCTTCTACCTCTCCCTTTTCATCGCCACCCTCCCTTGAAAATCACATGTTGTCCTCCCAAGACTCCACCCCAACATCTGCAACTGCTCTCCCTTTTAAAGCACTCTCCCCTACCCGAAAGTATTGGTCCATCTAGGGCAGAGTGATTTCAAAAACACCTTTTTGTGAATATAGAAATGCACGTGGCACTTGAAAATCGTTATGGTTTGACCTTGTCAACCGCAACAGAGATCAAATCCATGTTTCTGCCTTCAATGACTTCGCAGAATCCCTACATTCTCTCATTCAAGTTGGACACATATACAATGTTGCGAATGGCACCGTAAATTTCCTCAACCCTTCCTATAACCATCTAAGATGCCCATTCTAAATCCTCCTCTTCTGTTCATCAATAGTGTCTCAACTCTTCGATGATGACCTTACAATACCTTCTGATACCTTTCACTTCGTGACAATCACTTCCCTCAAACTTTCTCCTCCTAACTCAATCGTTGATGTCATAGGTATTGTCGATTCGCTCTCTCCTACCTCTGTTGTTCGCACACGCAATGGCTCTGAAACTCCAAAAAAAATTATATCTCTTCGCAATGTGTCCAGGAGCAGAATCGATGTCACCTTGTGGGGCGAACACTACCATGCTGGAGGCCGCAAACTCTCTGAACTTCGCATGGTTTGTGCCATTTCCGTGCTTGCAATTAGGGGGGAGAATTGTTGAGTTAAATGGTCAAATTATCAGCATAATCCATGTCACTTTCATTCTTATAAATTCAAATATTGCAGAAACACGAAAACTCAAACAATGGTTTGACGAAGAAGGCATAAAAGCTTCCTCGCCCTCGCTCAGTAGAAAATACACCAACACGAGCAAGAGATCCCTCAATACAAAAAAAATTATCGACATTATCTCAATGCCACCCGACAAAAAAACTCCATGGATTTCAGTCGATGCTATTGCTACCTCAATTAACATGGATGATTTATACTTCCTTGCATGCCCCCTTACCATTGAAGGGATGCAATGCATGAGAAAGGCTTTACGACAAGATGACAACACCTGGCGATCAAAATGTGAAGGGTACTTCATTGAGTGCAACTACCGCTACATCCTCTGGCTCCAGTTGCATGACCACACTGGCCACCTTGAAAACGTGGTCACTTTCGATGAAGCCGCAACTGTACTTATAGGCTTCTATGCAAAGGATCTTTGCCTCCTCTTAACTGACACTGCCATGTTGGAGGCCGCGAACTCTCCAAACTTCACATGGCTTGTGTCGTTTCCATGCTTGCAATCAGGGGGGGAGAATCGTCGAGTTCAATTGCCAAACTATCGGCATAATCCCTGTCACTTCCCTGCTTATAAATCCAGATATCGCAGAAACGCGACAACTCAAACAATGGTTTGACGAAGAAGGCATAAAAGCTTCCTTGCCCTTGCTCAGCCGAAAATACACCGACACGAGCAAGAGGCCCCTCAGTACAAAAAAAAATTCTGACATTATCTCAATGCCGAATGACGAAAAAATCCATGGATTTTAGTCTATGCTACTGCTACCTCAATTAACATGGATGATTTCCACTTCCCTGCATTCCCCCTTACCATTGATGGGATGCAATGCATGAAAAAGGCTTTACGACAAGATGACAACACCTGGCGATCAAAATGTGAAGGGTACTTCATTGAGTGCAACTACCGCTACATCCTCTGGTTCTAGTTGCACAACCACACTGGCCACGTTGAAAACGTGGTCACTTTCGATGAAGCTGCAACTGCACTTCTGGGCATCTCTGCAAAGGACCTTTTCCTCCTCTCAACCGATCCTGGAGCTGTCTTGGATATATATAGCAAAATCAAAGGATGAAAATTCCTCTTCACACTATCTTTGAAGAAAAACACCGTCAATGGTGTTGAACGACTATGCCCAACTCTTATGCACGTAGAAGAAATCCCTTATGCTGATGCATCGACTGTCCTCCTACAAGTCCTACAACCCACTCCTGCGCGCCCCCCCCCCCCCCCCAACACAGTCTGCCACCGGCTTTAGCCATGCATTTCCACCTCTCGCCCATTTGTCCCCCTCCTCTCGTTCCATACATCCTTTCCCCCTAATAATTTTATGTTGAAATGGTCATCCCCCCTCCCCCCCCCCACACATCCTCCATTGCTTCCCATCATTCCCCCTGCACTCTTCTTGAACCTTGCTTTCCATTCATCGTCGATTTTGCATACAAATTTTGTAATCGTTAATAGTTGATATCTACTATGGGGGAACAATGCCGATGAACGAGCTATACCCCGAGGTCCCTCCGCAGTGACGTAAGAAAGTCATCAAGTCAGCTCGACAACAACTCATCTGCCGCATCGCAAGCTCGGTGCTTTAGCACTTCGCAAGTTAAATTTTTTTAAGTTGCGATGCGATAGTGCCATCGCACATCGCAATCGCAAGTTTTTAAGTTTTCCCATATCGCGCCCAGTTAAAATTTAAAATCGCTGAAATGCGATTTGCGATGAGGGCGCGGATGTGATGTGGTTTCGTAGCCGAAACCTATAAAATTTTAAGTCCATTTTTGTGTGTGTTCTGTACGTAGTTTCATGTAGAAACAAAAGAATAGAGTGGAAGGACGATTTGGTTGTTATACGTCCATTCTTGCATTGAATTACATTACATCTTTAGGCTCCGCCATTTTGTATTAAAAGTATGTAATTTCATATGTTTATTTGAGATGAATGAAAAGAAGAATTCAATTCCTCTCCTGTGTTCTCCCTCTCTGTCTGTCTGTAATTTTTATTTCTGCAATATTGCATTGTCTGTGTTGTAAGGGGGAAACACATCCCTTTGTTGTTTATTTTCATTTTCCAACAGCATACACATGTTTTCTTTGTTGGAAATAACTCCCAACCACCACCATGAATTTAGTGGCAACAACCCACACTTTGAATTGAATTTTTTGTTGCAGGAAGGATGAGTCCAGGATCCAAATCCGAAGTTTTGGTTTTTTCTTAACCCAATTTCCAGAAATGTTCATAGTAGAGTACCCGAGCCATTCTCTGTGTTAATTTCTTCACCCACTGCATTACTTACCATTTTCCCGCAGTCACAGCCCGTAAGTCTCAACAGTTACCTTTTAATGCATTACCGCAATGTTATTTCCTCACTGATGTGATTTGGTGGGACCCGCAACTGATACCCAAACTCCATACAAACCTTCTATTTCCACCTTACTTTATGCGTTTTCCATTTCACACTTATCGTTGCTTACCGCACTGTAGCCCACACATTGCACACCTTCATTGTTTCCCATTATGCTCCTCACCGAACCTTGCGATGTTGCGATGCAATATCGCATCGCACATTGCAATCACAACATTTTATGGTTTCCAATTAATCACGCGGAGGCTATGTTATGTAAGTCACGATGCGACAGTGCCAACACACATCGCAATCTCAACACTTTATGTTTTCCGTTAAAGTCCCACAATTTATGTTATATGCATTGCGATGCGATAATGCTTGTACGGGAAACAATACATCTTATTTTTTCAACTTTAACTTGCTATAAAGTAATGTATATAGAAAAAATTCCCATGCTTCCATGCACAATCATGCTACTATGCTCTCACTTGTTCCTTCGCTTCTTTCCAAATGGGTTTTATGCTATATTCAACAATATTTTTTTTCGTGCTTCCTAATGTAAAAGAACAAAAAACAAAAGATTATACAGTACAAGTCCTTCTTCATACCCTTCCTCCTTGTTTCTTTTCCAGATGCCTTTTCACTCTTTAACCTTTTCTTGAAATGTGTTCGTTGCAAACAATAATATGAATATATGTTGCATTCAAACATTTCACGAGTACATGCTACACTGTTATGAATACTTTCCCGAGGTCCATACCATTTTGTTAAATTTGTTCAACAACCTATAAATGCAAACACACTATATTTCATTTCCACTAGATTTGATTGTGTTCTTCAATAGGTTTCATTATTTTTTAAATGCAACAAAGTTCCAACAAATTGTAATAGAACAACCATGTCACATGAAGACATTTTCAGTTTTATGCTTTTTCTAACAAGGTCTGAACGTTATATAGCATATATTTACATATCTACCTCAGCTTCAACTCATCCATGTGGCAGACAGACTCACCACAAGGGTTGCTTGTTCATCTCACATAGCGACTAAGATTTTTGTATTCGATTAAGTGGAATTATGTAAGGGAATATGTTTATTAAATATTTAGATTTAATTATTCAATGAAACATAACCTAGAAAACCTTTAAACAAAGTCTAAAGATCCAAAAAAATACATTTAACATTATCAAGATGTTGACAATTTATAAATGAAAGGGCCTTACATCAACGAAGTAAATCATTCTTTGTTTTGATAATAACTTCAGTAGGAATTATAATATTATTGAAACACAGTTAATGTTACCTAAATATCTTGATAAAAATTAAACATATGAAGTGACAAAATGAATGAAAACTGGAAAAACTCACAGACAACACAGACCTGTATGAAATAAGTTCAGAATCCTTCTTGTATTATTGATGATCAAAAGACTTGTACAATTTTTGTTTACAAAAATTGGCTCATCCAAGGCTGAAACTCTTAATAACTCGAATTGAGAGTTATTTATACTAATCAATAGAGTTTAAAAATACCTTAACTGATTTACAATAATAGGATAAGAAGAATAAAAGAAGGAGACAAATAGATGGTGTGTCTCTATTTTTCTAGAGGTTGTTGATGATTTGGACCCTTTTGGTGAAAAATGTTGCTGACTGGACCCCTTTTGATGGGAGGTGTTGCTGACTGGATCCTCAAAATTCTGATGTGTTGGCAAGCTGAAAAATTAATATTTTACTTGATGGTTTCACAGAATTTATCCCACTGATCTTCACTTGAGATTTCTACATTCATCATTTTCCTGAATATTTCATCTACTTTAATATATTTGTCAAAAGTTGGTGTTTGAATGAATAGATGTTTGATTTGATGTTGAATGATGAAATCAAATTGCAGAGCTTCAAGAAAAACTTCCCCTATAATCTGACCTTTGATATCTGCAAACTTTGACTTGTCTATTGCAATGGTGTATAACTTTATGCAGTAATATTCTAACTTCACCAACTTATCATCTACTCCTACTAGACCTAACAATCCTTTATGATTTAAAGCATTAAATTTAGTGTGAAACCTTTGAAAAATAAAATTTAAAGCTTCACACTTGGTCTGCAACTGGTTGATCAAGTTTATTTTCTGTAAAACCTTCTTTATCTCCAAAATGGTTGCAGTCCTATCTGAGATATTGATTGCTTACAACTCCTCCTTGTTCTTTGAATTAAGAACCTTGATCATGTCAGAAGCTTCAGTTCGCTTGTTTTTAAGTTGATCCTTTTGCTCTTGAATTTTTGTTCTGCATTTGTTGATGAGTTCATGTTGCTCGAACATGATCTCTATAGATGGCCATATTTCATAAATGGACTTGTTGATGTCTTCCCAGATGCTCTGCTTGGCTTCTCCAAGAGTTGCTGCAATAAAAGATTCACTTTCCAGCTCTTTGATTTTAATTCCTAGCTGATGAGTCTTTTGCATCTCTTCTACATATAATGTGTCATTTTTAATCTGCTGAGACTGAAGGACTTGAAATCTTTGCTATAATTTCTCATGTGCTTGCTTCTGAATGGCCAACTCTTATGCCAATTTTGTTGCATCAGTTGTAGACAAAGTTGCTGAAAATTTTGTACTTGCATAAGAAGTTTGAATTGCTAAAGTAGGATCAGTATTCACTTGGAGTGATGCTTTCTATTTCAACAATTCTTCAATTTGTTCTTCCATATTTCTAATCTGTAGATTTTGATCAATGATCAAATTAAGCATTTACTATTTGTCATGTTCATTCTCTGCCATCTCTTTAGTCTGTGGGTCTTCAGTTGAGGGTAGCTTGAGTTGTTTTCACAGAGCAGCAATGTCTGTATTTTTCTTCTTTATAATTTCCTTGGTTGCCTTGCAGTACTTAGGATCATATCCCACTTTCACTACGAGTTCTTCCAATTTCTTCATCCTGTTGGCTTTAGCTAATGAAGACAATTTCTCAAGCTTCAACTGGGATTCCATATTTGACAGTGCTACTTTGAATTTGGAAAGAGACATAGATGTTGTGGTCATTGTTGAGAATAGCATTTCTCCTGACTGCCTATGCATGTCCATCTGGTCAATTGGATGTATCTGTTTTGAATCAAATGAGAAGAAAATCTTCGTATACTCAGCATGTGTCTTTGGAAATGGCATTCTTGCTTGTAGAAAGGCCATCTACATCCTTCCTTTCTCGCTGTCAAAGGCAATGAGAAGCCTATGTTGTGATGTAGATGTCTATTTCCAGAATTGGCTGTAAACATCTGCTTTCAGTGCTTCATTCTTCTGCTTGATGTCTATAAATTCAGAAAATATATTTTTCTCTTCAAAAGACCTGGCATCTGAATGCTGGATGATTTCTAGTGCCTCTCTTGCAGGTAATGTTGATGGAGGAGTCTGAGGAACATTAGTGGATGTGGACACTTCAGTATCTCCCAAATATATGATCTTTGGTATTTTGTCCTTTGAAATGAAGGTGGAAGTGAGATTTTCCTTCTTGTGATGTAAGATGAATCCCTTCATGATTTCCTTGGAATGCGGTGTCTCTTCTCTGCTCCTCTTTTGTTGCTTACTGTCGTGCACTGGTGTTTCTACATTTGAAGTGGAAATGAATTGTTCATCTGCTTCATGTAGAGTACCTTCTACCCATTCATCCCGGTTCTTGTATTTCTCTATTTCTGCTCTGGAAATATGTGTGTAAGGAGTTGTCTTGAGTTCAACCCTCAGAGCAGAAATAACGCCATGGGGGTCATATGACCAGGTAAAACTTGATTGAAAATACATCTTCTTTAATACTACATCTGCATTAGCACTAAATGCTCTAGTATTGCAGATGAATGATACAACATTGGCCTTGATTTTGAATTGGGCTTTCCTCTTTCCTGAAACAAAATGCAGTTCATCCATATTCAACATTTGTCTTATGTACTCTAAGGAGAAAATTCTCATAGGCACATATCTTGGAAGTTTGTATGGTGGAAGTTCGCAGCCATACACCCAGATTTCTTTGTAATTCTTATACATATACCAATCACCTCTCTTTGCTTGTTCACTGAGGTGCATAATTCTTTTAATGTCTTCTCCAATTCTGGGCTCTGATTGACTGGTAAGAAGCTGCCTTACTGGATGAATGAATGAATCTATGAATTGTGAGAAGGAAGTGGTTGTTGATTAAGCTCTGACCAATTATGTCCAATGAATCACTGATTGATTCTCCCTGTGCATCTTGTTTGTTCAAGTGAATAGGCAACATTTATGCCCGCTGAAACAAAATCATATGAATAATCACAGAAGAGTAATTAAATGCTCCTTGTGTGGTGAATTTCGTGAATTGTTCATGTATAATATCAGCCAAGAAATGGTCGTAATTGTACATAAATAGTGGTGAATTGTCAAGACTGAAGATATATAAGAAACCTAGAATGGGTTCATCAACGGTTTCATCGTTTGGATATCCTAACAGATAAGAAATAAGGGAGATGCAGTGCTTGGAAGCTATAGGAAAAATGGAAGATGCGTATGGGGGATTTCTCTTTGGTGATTATGCATCTTCAGGTAAGAAAATATCAAATATCTTAGCTCTTTGAGGGAAAGATAATTTATGATAAAGGTCCATGAGGGCAGCGGGAGAGAAATAGGATAAGACATTAGAAGGAGGGATGAGAAGCATCTGGTTAATAGTTTCAGGGGATATGGTGATCAAAATGTTTCCATTCTCAGCCACCACTGACCTGGTTATAGGGTCATACTGCTTCTAACACTAGGCAGTTAGATCTGGAAATGGGTGAATTTGAGGAATTGCAAACAGAGGCAACATAGATTCCCAAAATCTGATAGGGTCTTCATTATCCATGTGCTTCTATTTTAGCCACACATGAAGTTCATAGAAATCAAATTCACAGTGGTAGTCTATGATTTTGAAATAGGCCTTGGCTAAGGGTATGAGGTCGAAATTGATTACCGGAGTTGCAGGAATGTCTTCTGCAACATATTTGGCAGCTTCAGGAATGACCTCAGCAATTGAATGAGCGACCTCAGACACGAAATCTGCAACACTGTCGACATTTGATATTTCTTCTGTCACTCTTTTCTTGCCTTTACCTTCATGAATCGCTTGTTTCTTCATTTTGGCCTTAGGTGCCATGCTTGACTGATACAGACTAGTACAAGACTTTGAAGCTTAGGTTAAAGAAACAATGACAAGTTTTCGGGAATATGAAGGGTATTTTCCTAAATGGCAGTTCGCTGTGAAATGAAATAAAGGATGAAAGGAATTTGATCAACAATGTAAAGTAAAGAATGGGAGGTTGTTGGTAATTTTATAGGTTGCACTTCGGCTTTAATGATCATGGCTAACAGTCTAATGAATTTTAATTGTGTAACGGGCCAATTAACGGTCTAGGAGCCGATCTATTTCCCAACGGGAGGATTAATTGTATGATGGATTGTTGGGGACTAACGTACAAGTGACATGGAGGGAGAGGATTGATTGGTCGACAACGGATATGGCACGGGAACAAATGGTCATTAGAGGATGAAAACCAGAGGTGGATTTTGGGGTGGGTACCTCCAGGTTTCTGGTTTAAGGTGGAGGGGGTGTGAAGTGATACTGTGTTGCCACGTAGAGGAAAAGGGTGGCCATTAATACCGAAGTTCGGACCCCCCCACCCCCCACCCCATAATGTTAACAAGAAACTATCGGGGGGTGGGGTGCGAAGTTGATCTCTGCCGTGGATCTCAGGAAACCTCTAGATCTGCCGTCAAAACATACCACCACTTTATCTCCAGTGATTTAACCGCTTTGTCGTTTAGCGACCTTATAATAAAATCATATGTGCATATATATATATATATATATATCAATTTAATAAATGAACATCAAACCTTTTTTCAAAGGTTTTAACATACATAGATTAAAATTTTACATTTTGAAAATCTGGCACATTTAAGCAGGCGGCCATTTTTCATTTCAAACACTAAAGCATTAGAATTTTATTTATTTCATGCTTCCCAAACATTTTTTCTTTTGTCTCCTTTATTTACAGCAAACCAGTCTATCATTTTTTCTAACATGGATGTAATAAAATATATTTTTCCTAACATTTTTTAATTTTTTTCTTTTTCATCCATGTTCTAACTTACGATTTAATTTTTTATTTTTAAACTACCATGCTAACTTATCAAAATCAAATAATGTTATGACAGGAGGCAATTGGATGGTGAGGATCGAATCACACAATTGAAGTTTTTAGATTAAACGACAGAGATCACATCGCAAGGTAAATGATATAAATTGCGAAACAATGGAGGGCGAGCAGTGTTGAATGTTATATCTAGTCGCAGATCAATGGTGGATGGCAAATCGAAAGTTCACACATCGCAGATTTCACCGGATAGCATTAAGACTTGACTGCATAAGTTATATTTCTTGCGATGCGATGAGAAGAAGGACCACGTGTCGACATAACGCATTAGCGCTTATCGCACATCACATGATTTATGGTTTAACCTTTATCGGTATAAGGGTTAAACTTGCGGGCAAGCGAAATAAGATAAGTTATAAAAGTTTCTATGTTGCGTTGTGACATCGTCATCGCAACTTCGCATCGGCGAGATTATATGTTTGTTGTTAACATTATTTGTTAAGTTTGCCGATATGCGATGTGTCGTGATTGGTCACCGTATTGTGGGACCGTAGAATCACAGTTCCACTTGTAGGCATGTTGTTTGGGAGTATTTGCGCTTTGTTTAAAGTCCCGATAAAGTGATCGCTGGTGATTGCATGCGTATGTGTGTTTAATAAAACTCCAAAAAATTATTCTGATATGAGTAAAGAGAATTTATGTGGCCTTTACATGTATCGCAACGAGATTCACGACTCCTCCTTTCGGCGTTCCCTTGCACCTCCCAATGCAATTACTAGTTATATTTATATTGTAAAGTATAATGTAAAGTTGCTTTTAATTGAATACAAGTTTACTTGTTTATATGTAAAAATAAAGTTAATGACTTAATATCCAAAAATAATATTTCTTGTGAGTAAAAAGTTACACCTTTACTAACTACTAACAAATTATTTTAAATAACCAAACTTTATTTACACATAATATTATTATTCATCTACCTTATAAAATTATTTCAATGAAAATAAAATCAATAACTTTTAATCTATTTAAAAATTACTTTAACTTTAAAAAAACACATAAACAATTTAGAAAAAAATCACAATCATAATTGTATAATAATCATAAATCTTTTGGACACTTAATTTGTGGAAAACCCATACTCATAATCATAATTCTACAAGTTCAATGCATCATTACCTCCATTCCTCCCTTTTTAATTCCACAAAGGGATCACATAGTACACACTAAATGTAACTTCACGTGTTTAAAGAAAAAGTATCATTAGCTATTCTATTCCACCTTTCTTAATTCCACTCGATGGAATCACATAGTACATGGTAAATGTAACTTCACGTGTTTAAAACAACTTTTTCTTAGGCCACCCATTAAAATACCATAAACAAAATTCGGAAAGTAGTGGGTAGAAATGCTCTCTATGCACTGTCCCAATATTGATTTTTGAAGACTTGGAGGAACAATATAATGATCTCAAATAAATCCTAGTATGACACAATTGTTACCTAAAAGAGAGTGACCCTATCTCTGTATTAAAAATAAAATAATGAGAGTCACCCATGCGAAAGTATAGTTTTTTCAACTCAAATTAAATTTAAATAATTCTTCATGTGATCCAAGTTTGTGTATGCTTCAAGTAGAGTACACGGTGTCATTATTATTAAATGGGTTATGCAAGAAATTTGTGTTGGTATTATTGAAAAGGTTAATTTAAAAATTTATAATGATAAAATATAGTTATAAATATTTTTGAATTTGTAGTCATTTTATTTATAAAGTTGGTTTTTATGGTCATTATCATTTACATTCTATTATTATATCAACTATTTCAAAATTCTAGAATAATCACAACATAGTTTTTTAGTTTTCTGGGATTTTTGGACTATTACATTGCATTGATAACACTAGTATATTCTATAAAGATTACCTAAAAGAAATTCAAATTTACAACACATATTTTAGAAAGGATTAATTTCCCCGAGAGGGGCCTAGGTTCACATTACCTTCGTGCTCCATCGACTTATTGTGGCTTGGATCTTTTTCTGCCAATGATTCTCCTGTTATAGCTTCCAATAGGCTCAAAATTAGGATTGAGAGGCACTGAACCTCTTCTTCCTCGAAGCCATCACCGATATCACTGACCCTCATTTTCAACAATAGAAGTTCAATTTCGCTGTTGAATAATCTCCTTTCCATATGTGCCTATATCCATTCTCACATGTAGTAAACCATCTTTGCTCAACAAACTAGGGTGTTGAAGATCAAAATATTGTACAATATTTTATAACAATCACCAATAATTAAGTTATAAAACCAATGCAACTCAATCATATTTCAAGAGTAAAATATCAACTTCATCTTAGTTTCAAAGTTTCATTTTGGTTTTAAAGGTCTTTTAGAAATGTTGAATAAGCAATCTCACCTATAAGTTTAACCCTTACAATATTTACATGCTATTTCACTTATAAGTTTAAGCTTTACCATAATTTCTCTAAAAGATAACATAAATACTATTAAATAAGCATTCTCACTTTATTATAAATCAACTACTATTACACAAATAAAAATAAACATAATATATCACAAATACAAATATACATAATATATTATATATTTTATAATTCAATTAAATATGTTATAAAAATAATTATAATTTATAAAAATAATAAGAATAAAAAAACAAAAAAAAACATACATATATATTTTTTGTGATGTTAATTAAGACAATACAATTTCTATGTATATTAGAATTGATATAGTGATATTAAAATTGATATATTTCACTATATAATTACTTGAATAGTTATTTTCTCATTTTAATATTGGCTAAAAATAAGTAAGTTTCTATGTATATTAGAATTGATATAGTGATATTAAAATTGATATATTTCACTATATAATTATATAATTAATTGAATGTTTATTTTCTCATTTTAATATTGGCTAAAAATAATAAGTTTGTCAATAAGCATTAAATGAACGGGATGTATATTAAACCAGTCATCCCATAGTAAACAAAAACAACCCCCACTTAATACCTAATACCTATTACCTATTGACAAACCACTTATTAATAAGCAGATACAACCCCACTTTTTTAATTCCTATTGACAAGTAACCACTTATTTGTTGCCCTCAGCATAGACTTTAATACCTTAATTCACATCAACTTGTACGCTTTCATTTGAGTACAATCCTGAGATAATTGCGATAAAGCGCTTTATAATTAAATGGACCCCTTCACTTTTGTACCAATTAGTATGCAATTCCACTGAAATTCTTTTATAATATTGGAATTATTGAGAAAATATATTTACTTAATATCACTATAAAGTTCAGGCAAGCCCAGGAATCTTGCTATAATACGATATATGAATTATATGTATAGACGTGTATATTTTCTAGTTCGGATAGAAAGGTGTTTTGAATTTTTTTGAGGTTTTGGAAGGATGTTACATATTGGAAAATTAATATTATAATAATTATTATTATTATTATTTATTAAAATATTTTAAAGACTAAAAATAATGGAGTTGTCTATTGAGCACGCGAAATTGTTTGGACAGCAAAAAATTGCTGGAATCCGGTTAACCAAAATTCGAAAAATCATGTGTTTGGAGTGTTTAAAATTCATTTTTGATGTTGGAAATGGATTCAACACTATCAAAAACCCTTAGGGCACTCAAAATATAAAAGTTTAACAACTGTAAAGAAAATTTTTGTCGGATTTTCTAAAAATCATCGCCGGATTCTAGGTGAAAACGCGTGTTTTTTAGACTACGCTAAAAAGAATCTTGGTAATATTTTTGTTATTATTATTTTTTCTATTAATATTATTGTTATAGTGATTATTATTTATTTTTTTAAATATTTTAAAAAATAAAAAGGATTTTTGCAATACTTTTATTATTATCATATTTTTCATCTTTTTTATAATGATTTATGAAGAAATTTCATATCAATGACTCAAGTTGGTTTGAGTTGTTTCTATATAATATATATGGTGTTTTTATTTTGGAGCTAAGATTTCTTTAAAATGTCAAAAAATCAATGATTTTATTAAATAATTAGAATGAAAGCCTATTGTTTGGAGATAATATGTTCTGTTTTTATTTTCAAGATGTTGATGGATAATGACTTTATTAAATAATTAGAATGAAAATCTATTGTTTGAAGATAATATGTTTTGTTTTTATTTTCAAGATATCGATCGATAATATCTTTTTTAGGTATATTTAAAACCATAAACAATTTAGGTAAGTGCATGTTTTATATTTGTCTTGGGGATTTTTCTTCGATATATGTTCCATGTATGCATCAATAATGTTTATATGTGCTAGTTGTCTAGCTCACAATTACATTTCGACACAGTAACTACATTGATTTCTTCTACGTTCCTTACATAAGATACCATTTGTTATAAGTTTCTTCTTGTTCATCAAGTATTAGAATCACAAGTTTAAGCTATGGGTCCTTGTAGCTAACATTAGGAATGTTCTTTGACATAATTACGCTACACGACATTAAGGATTGCTCCACATATTTTCCCTCCTTACAACAATTTATTTTACAGTTATTGACCAAACTCCATTCATCTAAATCCAACAAAATAGAAAGTTCATATGTACAATTAGTTTTGAATTCAAATTCACCAATCCAACCAAGGGTCTTTTCTCTCCCTCAATTCTTCAAAGGGAGCGCTTACACACTGACAACTCATAGTGATGCAAGCCCCTAAATTCCATGATGCACTCTTCCCTCTTTATATGTTTGACCTTGGTAGATTTAGATCCCATTATTTTTATCTCTGATTTCCTTACAAGTGAGGATTTGAACAATGTTGCACTCACTATACTATTCTTCCAATGTGAAATAATTTTATGAAGCAGTAGACTAACATGCAATAACATTGATTGAAGGAATAAAATTAGAAACCTTCATTGTCAAAGAAATATGCTAGAATATACGTGGCTAAGGATTACAAGCTAGATAGAGGTGTTATTTTGGAATTACTCTAGTATGTAGAAGGTATCAGATTTGAGAATAAAATAATAACTTTTCTTATTGTTTAGCTTCTATGTTATCCCATTCTATATGAATTGGTATAAGAGCTCTTTTATGTAGCTACCACAATGGATTTATTCCCTTCTCCTTCAAAATTTTGTAGCCATTACAAATATCTACTCCCTTTATTTGCAACCTAAACTTTTTTTTTTGTTGAATTTCACACAAGACAACATGAAGGTATCTCTCTCACATATCTACACATTTAGTTTTTCTACTTGCATATTCAAGTTATGTGGCAGTGAAATTAGGGTATCAATGAATTAGCCAAGGAGATATAAGATTTGTAGATTTATATAAAAGCACAAAATATACATGTTAAATTTGATCACGTCTCCATAGTCCACTACTTGATGGCTAATAAATAATAACACTATCATTAAGATATTCCTCTTTTCCTTCTCTTGGTTTTGTACATTATGGATATTGGCAAAATACTTTTCATTGTGTTATAAATATTTTGCGATTGGATGCTTATTATTTACGGTACTAAATATTTTTTAATTGGATAATTTACTCTTTATTGTTATTGGAATTTTTATCATAATGTATACATCAATTTTTATCATAATGTATACATCCTTACTATGTAAGAGATTAAACTACAATTGGGGTTAACATCTAGTGTTGTCTATGAGACTAAGGTAAGGGGCTAATTGAACCAACATGACCCATCTATTATAAGCCCATCAATGACAATATGGGACACTAGGTTTCTTGTGAATGCTATGTAGGTTGAAATCGTAACTTGATTTGAGATTATGGCCTAAAACTACATTTAAATAGCTAAGAGTTCCTCTTCCTCAGACATTAGGAAACAATTTAATAGCCAAAAAGGCAACTAGTGGGAGGGGAATTTTCCCACCTTATTAACCAACAAAAAAATACTTTAGGTGGCTAGTTTTTATCTACACACAATGATGTTGCATCTTAAGGTCTTGAGATTGTATCAACAAAGGCTAGGTTGATAACCTTGAGTATTATATGGTTTCTCCTAGTATGGAAATAATAATAATGTACAAAACAAGGAGCAAGCAATAATTGTTGGGGTTGTTAGGATGACAAATTTCTTCCCATGTTTGTCCAATTAGGAGAATAATCAAATGTTTCTAAAGGACATGTTAAGGGATGAGCTTCAAATGTAAATGCATAGTTTTAATAAAGATAATAGTGTTGGGCTTATTGGATGGCCTACCAAAAATTTTCTTGGCTTTTATGAAATCTTGGAGGAAAACTTATTAAGGATTATTAATTAATCAAAAGCTTCTATAAATATGCTAGCTACTTTCAATTCTAGTTTCATTAAAGATGATAACCTAGTCTCTTTTTATCAATATATACCTATCTCTTTGTATCCCATTCTCAAATATGATACCTTCTACATAGAATGGTCTTCTTTATATAAGTGCATAAAATAGACATGTCACATTTGATCATGTCCCCATAGTCAACTACTTGATGACTAATCAACACCAACACTATCATTAAGATGTTTCTATTTCCATTCCCTAGGTTCCATACCATATACATTATGAATATTGGAAAATGTACTTTTAACTATGTTATAGATATATAATGTTATAAATATTTTGTAGTTGGATGTTTATTATTTATAGTTATAAATATTTTGTAATTTGATAATTTTTCTATTTATTGTTATTGTAGTGTTTATGATAATATATATATCCTCACTAGGCAAGATGTTAACCTACATTTGGCTTTAGCATTTATTCTCAAGTATGGGACTAAGGTATGATGCTACTTGAAACAACACGACCCCTCTATTATAAGCCCAACAATGACAATATGTGATACAAATTGGATCATTATATTGTTTTTCATCCATCTCGATGCATTTGGAGTGGTAAAAGTGGAGGAATCAACTCATGAGATCGTTTTTACCGGCGAGACCTAGTTTCGAAAAACGAGGTTTGAAAACTTCTAGGAGCGTTTTGAGGCATCAAACAACATTTTTTGGGGTAAAAATTGTACTTTAGCGTGAAACCATCTCATGTTTTTCTACACACATATATTTCCAATGGTGCAAGAAGCACATCAATTAGAGTCTATATGAAAAATTGATGCCACTCAAAAGTTGACCTTCCTGTTTTCATACCTATAATTCAAGAGGATGCTACGTTAGCCCCCATTATTCATGGAAAAGGGGCTAGCCACGTGTTTATGATGTAAAAGACTCTAGATGAGTCTATATTTTAACTCTAGTTAAGAGTTGACGGAGTCAAACCCTAATGATGTGATTAATTTGAAAGACATTTATCTACACTAGTAGGCTATCGGGTCATGTTATAACCAGGCCACTAGGAGGAAGAGACATTCCATTATTTCGAGAGAATTTTGTTCCATAGATAAGAAAATATAGCTAGAAGAGATAGGAGGTAGAGAATATCGAGATGATTTGTGCATTGTAGCAACCCATAGGCCACAAGCATTACCTCTTTGTACCTGCAACCATATTTCTAGATAGAGAAAGAGAGAGAAGCGACCTCACCTTCTAGCTGGGTTTTCTCCCGAAAGGGTTTCCCAGAGCATATCTTATGTTTTATGTGTGTGTGTGAGCTTATTTTTTTGTTCTCTATATTTATAAATAATTTCCATTCGCATGCATGCACTAATTACAATTAAATATATAGATATTAAATTTTAATAAATTTGTAATAGTGTAGAATCTTATATTTTTAATATAATATTATCAAATTTGTTGTGACGAATTTTCCAATGAAATATCCACGGAAGTTTACGGATCATTTGGTATCAGAGTAGGTTTATTTGGGTATTTTTTGGATATTGTAGGGATCTAGATTAGCAGGATCAGAAATCATAAAACCCTAATCATGGTCGACGAATCTATAAACGAACTTCATGATCCTGCAGAGGTGAGGCTTACGCGGCTGGAACAACCAGTTGCAAGTATCAACCACAATGTAAAATTCCTATTGGAGAAATTGAATAACAAGCTGGGAATATTTAGAGAATATGGGGGTTAAAATGCAGAGGATAAATCAGAACAAGGATCAAAATATTGGGAAAAATGAAAAACTAGTTGAAGAAATAACCCGAAAAATATCAACCCAGTTCGAGTGTCGTGAACCAATCACAGTTCCTATTTAAAATGGAAGCAAAGGTCAATATAAAGATGTACCATGATGATATTGATGCTCTAAATATTAACCACTGGTTGCAACAACTAGAAGTTTATTTCAATGTCCATCACATCTAGGAAGGGAAAAATATATCATTTGTGCTGCTAAAATTAGAGGGCCATGCATTGACTTGGTGGAAAAGCCACACAAAAACCCTAAGGTTGTAGGGAGAACCTCCAGTGAATAAGTGGGAGGATTTCAAAACCCTCATTAAGTCACATTTTTATCCTATTGGGAATGTGGAGGACTAGTGGATCCGGTGGCATTACTTCAGGAAAAATTTAGGATAAAGCGTGCAAGAGTACACCACGAAATTCAGAAAGATGGCTATTTATTGTTATTGTAGTGTTTATGATAATATATATATCCTCACTAGGCAAGATGTTAACCTACATTTGGCTTTAGCATTTATTCTCAAGTATGGGACTAAGGTATGATGCTACTTGAAACAACACGACCTCTCTATTATAAGCCCAACAATGACAATATGTGTATACAAATTGATCATTATATCACAGTTCATCCATCTCGAGCGCATTTTCAACCGTAAAAGTGGAGGAATCAACTCATGAGATCGTTTTTACCTACGAGACCTAGTTTGAAAAATGAGGTCTGAAAACTTCTAGGAGCGTTTTGAGGCATCAAACAACATTTTTTGGGGTAAAAATTGCACTTTAGCGTGAAACCATCTCATGTTTTTCTACACACAGATATTTCCAATGGTGCAAGAAGCACATCAATTAGAGTCTATATGCAAAATTGATGCCACTCAAAAGTTGACCTTCCTGTTTTCATACCTATAATTCAAGAGGATGCTACGTTAGCCCCCATTATTCATGGAAAAGGGGCTAGCCACGTGTTTATGATGTAAAAGACTCTAGATGAGTCTATATTTTAACTCTAGTTAAGAGTTGACGGAGTCAAACCCTAATGATGTGATTAATTTGAAAGACATTTATCTACACTAGTAGGCTATCGGGTCATGTTATAACCAGGCCACTAGGAGGAAGAGACATTCCATTATTTCGAGAGAATTTTGTTCCATAGATAAGAAAATATAGCCAGAAGAGATAGGAGGTAGAGAATATCGAGATGATTTGTGCATTGTAGCAACCCATAGGCCACAAGCATTACCTCTTTGTACCTGCAACCATATTTCTAGATAGAGAAAGAGAGAGAAGCGACCTCACCTTCTAGCTGGGTTTTCTCCCGAAAGGGTTTCCCAGAGCATATCTTATGTTTTATGTGTGTGTGTGAGCTTATTTTTTTGTTCTCTATATTTATAAATAATTTCCATTCGCATGCATGCACTAATTACAATTAAATATATAGATATTAAATTTTAATAAATTTGTAATAGTGTAGAATCTTATATTTTTAATATAATATTATCAAATTTGTTGTGACGAATTTTCCAATGAAATATCCACGGAAGTTTACGGATCATTTGGTATCAGAGTAGGTTTATTTGGGTATTTTTTGGATATTGTAGGGATCTAGATTAGTAGGATCAGAAATCATAAAACCCTAATCATGGTCGACGAATCTATAAACGAACTTCATGATCCTGCAGAGGTGAGGCTTACGCGGCTGGAACAACCAGTTGCAAGTATCAACCACAATGTAAAATTCCTATTGGAGAAATTGAATAACAAGCTGGGAATATTTAGAGAATATGGGGGTTAAAATGCAGAGGATAAATCAGAACAAGGATCAAAATATTGGGAAAAATGAAAAACTAGTTGAAGAAATAACCCGAAAAATATCAACCCAGTTCGAGTGTCGTGAACCAATCACAGTTCCTATTTAAAATGGAAGCAAAGGTCAATATAAAGATGTACCATGATGATATTGATGCTCTAAATATTAACCACTGGTTGCAACAACTAGAAGTTTATTTCAATGTCCATCACATCTAGGAAGGGAAAAATATATCATTTGTGCTGCTAAAATTAGAGGGCCATGCATTGACTTGGTGGAAAAGCCACACAAAAACCCTGAGGTTGTAGGGAGAACCTCCAGTGACTAAGTGGGAGGATTTCAAAACCCTCATTAAGTCACATTTTTATCCTATTGGGAATGTGGAGGACTAGTGGATCCGGTGGCATTACTTCAGGAAAAATTTAGGATAAAGCGTGCAAGAGTACACCACGAAATTCAGAAAGATGGCTATTTATTGTTATTGTAGTGTTTATGATAATATATATATCCTCACTAGGCAAGATGTTAACCTACATTTGGCTTTAGCATTTATTCTCAAGTATGGTACTAAGGTATGATGCTACTTGAAACAACATGACCCCTCTATTATAAGCCCAACAATGACAATATGTGATACAAATTGGATCATTATATTATTTTTCATCCATCTCGATGCATTTGGAGTGGTAAAAGTGGAGGAATCAACTCATGAGATCGTTTTTACCGGCGAGACCTAGTTTCGAAAAACGAGGTCTGAAAACTTCTAGGAGCGTTTTGAGGCATCAAACAACATTTTTTGGGGTAAAAATTGCACTTTAGCGTGAAACCATCTCATGTTTTTCTACACACAGATATTTCCAATGGTGCAAGAAGCACATCAATTAGAGTCTATATGAAAAATTGATGCCACTCAAAAGTTGACCTTCCTATTTTCATACCTATAATTCAAGAGGATGCTGCGTTAGCCCCCATTATTCATGGAAAAGGGGCTAGCCACGTGTTTATGATGTAAAAGACTCTAGATGAGTCTATATTTTAACTCTAGTTAAGAGTTGATGAAGTCAAACCCTAATGATGTGATTAATTTGAAAGACATTTATGTACACTAGTAGGCTATCGGGTCATGTTATAACCAGGCCACTAGGAGGAAGAGACATTCCATTATTTCGAGAGAATTTTGTTCCATAGATAAGAAAATATTGCCAGAAGAGATAGGAGGTAGAGAATATCGAGATGATTTGTGAATTGTAGCAACCCATAGGCCACAAGCATTACCTCTTTGTACCTGCAACCATATTTCTAGACAGAGAAAGAGAGAGAAGCGACCTCACCTTCTAGCTGGGTTTTCTCCCGAAAGGGTTTCCCAGAGCATATCTTATGTTTTATGTGTGTGTGTGAGCTTATTTTTTTGTTCTCTATATTTATAAATAATTTCCATTCGCATGCATGCACTAATTACAATTAAATATATAGATATTAAATTTTAATAAATTTGTAATAGTGTAGAATCTTATATTTTTAATATAATATTATCAAATTTGTTGTGACGAATTTTCCAATGAAATATCCACGGAAGTTTACGGATCATTTGGTATCAGAGTAGGTTTATTTGGGTATTTTTTGGATATTGTAGGGATCTAGATTAGCAGGATCAGAAATCATAAAACCCTAATCATGGTCGACGAATCTATAAACGAACTTCATGATCCTGCAGAGGTGAGGCTTACGCGGCTGGAACAACTAGTTGCAAGTATCAACCACAATGTAAAATTCCTATTGGAGAAATTGAATAACAAGCTGGGAATATTTAGAGAATATGGGGGTTAAAATGCAGAGGATAAATCAGAACAAGGATCAAAATATTGGGAAAAATGAAAAACTAGTTGAAGAAATAACCCGAAAAATATCAACCCAGTTCGAGTGTCATGAACCAATCACAGTTCCTATTTAAAATGGAAGCAAAGGTCAATATAAAGATGTACCATGATGATATTGATGCTCTAAATATTAACCACTGGTTGCAACAACTAGAAGTTTATTTCAATGTCCATCACATCTAGGAAGGGAAAAATATATCATTTGTGCTGCTAAAATTAGAGGGCCATGCATTGACTTGGTGGAAAAGCCACACAAAAACCCTGAGGTTGTAGGGAGAACCTCCAGTGACTAAGTGGGAGGATTTCAAAACCCTCATTAAGTCACATTTTTATCCTATTGGGAATGTGGAGGACCAGTGGATCCGGTGGCATTACTTCAGGGAAAATTTAGGATAAAGCGTGCAAGAGTACACCACGAAATTCAGAAAGATCTTCAAAAAGGTATTATTGAAAAGGTTAATTTAAAAATTTATAATGACAAAATATAGTTATAAATATTTTTGAATTTGTACTCATTTTATTTATAAAGTTGGTTTTTATGGTCATTTTCATTTACATTCCATTATTATATCAATTATTTCAAAATTCTAGAATAATCACAACATAGTTTTTTAGTTTCCTGGGATTTTTGGACTATTACATTGCATTGATAACACTAGTATATTCTATAAAGATTACCTAAAAGAAATTCAAATTCACAACACATTTTAGAAAGGATTAATTTCCCCGAGAGGGGCCTAGGTTCAGATTACTTTCATGCTCCATCGACTTGTTGTGGCTTGGATCTTTTTCTGCCAACGATTCTCCTGTTATAGCTTCCATTAAGCTCAAAATTAGGATTGAGAGGCGTTGAACCTCTTCTTCCTCGAAGCCATCACCGATATCACTGACCCTCATTTTCAACAAGGGAAGTTCAATTTCCCTGTTGAATAATCTCCTTTCCATATGTGCCTATATCCATTCTCACATGTAGTAAACCATCTTTGCTCAACAAACTAGGGTGTTGAAGATCAAAATATTGTACAATATTTTATAACAATCACCAATAATTAAGCTATAAAACCAATGCAACTCAATCACATTTCAAGAGTAAAATATCAACTTCATCTTAGTTTCAAAGTTTCATTTTGGTTTTAAAAGTCTTTTAGAAATGTTGAATAAGCAATCTCACCTACAAATTTAACCCTTACAATATTTACATGCTATTTCACTTGTAAGTTTAAGCTTTACCATAATTTCTCTAAAAGATAACATAAATACTATTAAATAAGCATTCTCACTTTATTATAAATCAACTACTATTACACAAATAAAAATAAACATAATATATCACAAATACAAATATACATAATATATTATATATTTTATAATTCAATTAAATATTTTATAAAAAATAATTATAATTTATAAAAATAATAAAAATAAAAAATAAAAAAAGCATACATATATATTTTCTGTGATGTTAATTAAGACAATACAATTTCAATGTATATTAGAATTGATATAGTGATAATAGTGATATTAAAATTGATATATTTCACTATATAATTAATTGAATGTTTATTTTCTCATTTTAATATTGGCTAAAAATAAGTAAGTTTGTGAATAAGCATTAAATGAAAGAGATGTATATTAAACCAGTCATCCCATAGCAAACAAATACATCCCCACTTATTTAATACCTATTGACAAGTGACCACTTATTTGTTGCCCTCAGCATAGACTTTAATACCTTAATTCACATCAACTTCTACGCTTTCATTTGAGTACAATCCTGAGATAATTGCGATAAAGCGCTTTATAATTAAATGGACCCCTTCACTTTTGTACCAATTATTATGCAATACCTTTGAAATTCTTTTATAATATTGGAATTATAGAAAAAATATATTACTTAATATCTATAAAGTTCAGGCAAGCCCGGGAATCTTGCTATAATACGATATATGAATTATATGTATAGACGTGTATATTTTCTAGTTCGGATAGAAAGGTGTTTTGAATTTTTTTGAGGTTTTGGAAGGATGTTACATATTGGCAAATTAATATAATAATAATTATTATTATTATTATTTATTAAAATATTTTAAACACTAAAAAGAATGGAGTTGTCTACTGAGTACGTGAAATCGTCCGGACGGCAAAAATTTGCCGGAATCCGGTTAACCAAAATTCGAAAAATCATGTGCTTGCAGTGTTTAAAATTCATTTTTGATGCTAGAAATGGATTCAGCACTATTAAAAACCCTTCGGGCACTCAAAATATCAAAGTTTAACAACTGTAAACAAGATTTTGGGCAAATTTTTGCCAGATTTTCTAAAAATCATCGTCGGATTCTGAGTGAAAACACGTGTTTTTTAGACTATGCTAAAAATAATCTTGGTAATATTTTTGTTATTATTATTTTTTCTATTAATATCATTGTTATAGTGATTATTATTTATTTTTTTAAATATTTTAGAAAATAAAAAGGATTTTTGCAATACTTTTATTATTATTATATTTTTCATCTTTTTTATAATGATTTATGAAGAAATTTCATATCAATGACTCAAGTTGGTTTGAGTTGTTTCCTTTAATGAATCCAAGAGCAATATATAATATATATGGTGTTTTTATTTTGGAGCTAAGATTTCTTTAAAATGTCAAAGAATCAATGATTTTATTAAATAATTAGAATGAAAGCCTGTTGTTTGGAGTTAGAGATAATATGTTCTGTTTTTATTTTCAAGATATTGATGGATAATGACTTTATTAAATAATTAGAATGAAAATCTATTGTTTGAAGATAATATGTTTTGTTTTTATTTTCAAGATATCGATCGATAATATCTTTTTTAGGTATATTTAAAACCATAAACAATTTAGGTAAGTGCATGTTTTATATTTGTCTTGGGGATTTTTCTTCGATATATGTTCCATGTATGCATCAATAATGTTTATATGTGCTAGTTGTCTAGCTCACAATTACATTTCGACACAGTGACTACATTGATTTCTTCTACGGTCCTTACATAAGATACCATTTGTTATAAGTTTCTTCTTGTTCATCAAGTATTAGAATCACAAGTTTAAGCTATGGGTCCTTGTAGCTAACATTAGGAATTTTCTTTGACATAATTACGCTACACGACATTAAGGATTGCTCCACATATTTTCCCTCCTTACAACAATTTATTTTACAGTTATTGACCAAACTCCCTTCATCTAAATCCAACAAAATAGAAAGTTCATATGTACAATTAGTTTTGAATTCAAATTCACCAATCCAACCAAGGGTCATTTCTCTCCCTCAATTCTTCAAAGGGAGCACTTACACACTGACAACTCATAGTGATGCAAGCCCCTAAATTCCATGATGCACTCTTCCCTCTTTATATGTTTGACCTTGGTAGATTTACATCCCATTATTTTTATCTCTGATTTCCTTACAAGTGAGGATTTGAACAATGTTGCACTCACTGTACTATTCTTCCAATGTGAAATAATTTTATGAAGCAGTAGACTGACATGCAATAACATTGATTGAAGGAATAAAATTAGAAACCTTCATTGTCAAAGAAATATGCTAGAATATATGTGGCTAAGGATTACAAGCTAGATAGAGGTGTTATTTTGGAATTACTCTAGTATGTAGAAGGTATCAGATTTGAGAATAAAATAATAACTTTTCTTATTGTTTAGCTTCTATGTTATCCCATTCTATATGAATTGGTATAAGAGCTCTTTTATGTAGCTACCACAATGGATTTATTCCCTTCTCCTTCAAAATTTTGTAGCCATTATAGATATCTACTCCCTTTATTTGCAACCTAAACTTTTTTTTTTGTTGAATTTCACACAAGACAACATGAAGGTATCTCTCTCACATATCTACACATTTAGTTTTTCTACTTGCATATTCAAGTTATGTGGCAGTGAAATTAGGGTATCAATGACTTAGACAAGGAGATATAAGATTTGTAGCTTTATATAAAAGCACAAAATATACATGTTAAATTCGATCACGTCTCCATAGTCCACTACTTGATGGCTAATAAATAATAACACTATCATTAAGATATTCCTCTTTTCCTTCTCTTGGTTCTGTACATTATAGATATTGGGAAAATACTTTTCATTGTGTTATAAATATTTTGCGATTGGATGCTTATTATTTATGGTACTAAATATTTTTTAATTGGATAATTTACTGTTTATTGTTATTGGAATGTTTATCATAATGTATACATCCTTACTATGTAAGAGATTAAACTACAATTGGGGTTAACATCTAGTGTTGTCTACGAGACTAAGGTAAGGGGCTAATTGAACCAACATGACCCCTCTATTATAAGCCCATCAATGACAATATGGGACACTAGGTTTCTTGTGAATGCTATGTAGGTTGAAACCGTTACTTGATTTGAGATTATGGCCTAAAACTACATTTAAATAGCTACTTCCTCGGACATTAGGAAACAATTTAATAGCCAAAGAGGCAACTAGTGGGAGTGGAATTTTCCCACCTTATTAACCAACAAAAAAATACATTAGGTGGTTAGTTTTTATCTACACACAATGATGTTGCATCTTAAGGTCTTGAGATTGTATCAACAAAGGTTAGGTTGATAACCTTGAGTATTATATGGTTTCTCCTAGTATGGAAATAATAATAATGTACAAAACAAGGAGCAAGCAATAATTATTGGGGTTGTTAGGATGACAAATTTCTTCCCATGTTTGTCCAATTAGGAGAATAATCAAATGTTCCTAAAGGACATGTTAAGGGATGAGCTTCAAATGTAAATGCATAGTTTTAAAAAAGATAATAGTGTTGGGCTTATTGGATGGCCTACCAAAATTTTTCTAGGCTTTTATGAAATCTTGGAGGAAAACTTATTAAGGATTATTAATTAATCAAAAGCTTCTATAAATATGCTAGCTACTTTTAATTCTAGTTTCATTAAAGATGATAACCTAGTCTCTTTTTATCAATATATACCTATCTCTTTGTATCCCATTCTCAAATATGATATATTCTACATCGAATGGTCTTCTTTATATAAGTGCATAAGATAGACATGTCACATTTGATCATGTCCCCATAGTCAACTACTTGATGGCTAATCAACAACAACACTATCATTAAGATGTTTCTATTTTCATTCCCTAGGTTCCATACCATATACATTATGAATATTGGAAAATGTACTTTTAACTATGTTATAGATATATAATGTTATAAATATTTTGTAGTTGGATATTTATTATTTATAGTTATAAATATTTTGTAATTTGATAATTTACTATTTATTGTTATTGTAGTGTTTATGATAACATATATATCCTCACTAGGCAAGATGTTAACTTACATTTGGCTTTAGCATTTATTCTCAAGTATGGGACTAAGGTATGATGTTACTTGAAACAACACGACCTCTCTATTATAAGCCCAACAATGACAACATGTGATATGAATTGGATCATTATATTGTTTTTCATCCATCTCGATGCATTTGGAGTGGTAAAAGTGGAGGAATCTGTTAGGGCCTAAATCTACCTCAGGCTGAGAAAGGTAGAATCTAGGGTAACATCAAACCACGCTTAACCTAGTAGCTAGCCTTGCCAGGTTAGGAGAGGGCTCTTTCCTTGTCAATCTAAGCAAAAAATGATCAATGAGGCTTGAGATGACTTGATGTGAAGACTGATTTTAGGCTAGGTATGTGTACATAGGTGTTTAATTTAATTTAATGATGTTTTGTTGGCTCAAATGTGAAAGGCAGATTTGGGCATGGGGAATGAGGCTCAGTTTTGCAGAGATCTCTATGGGGCAAGCTAGGCAAGTGATTTGGTACTTCAAATTGAGTGATATGGAGAGGTTTTAGATAGATGAGGAGTTGAAAAGGGCATGAAGAACTCAAGGATCCTTTTCAAACTGAAGAAAACATAGAAAACTAAGCAAACCCTAGGTAGAGCACTGCACTTTCAATGTATTCTACCTTTATCTTTGTTTGATTTAGTTAAGATGAAATAAAGAGAGATATGGCATACATAAAACACATGTAGACTTACAATTATAGAAGAAAACACAATACCAAAGCAAGATACCACATGAATCCCATAATGTGCTGCAAACCACTAGTCTATTCCTTAGCCAAACTGTTGAAATGAATATACAATAAGCTCCAAGCTTTCCCAAAATTCCAACCATGCTAATGACTGAAAAATCACAAGATATAGACAAACAATAACTCATCCTAGCCTCTAGGCGTCGAGCTCATAAGTTTAGGACCTTTCACATTTGAGCCAACAAAACATCATCAAATTCAATCAAACACCTCTGTACACATACCTAGCCTAAAATCAGTCATCACATGAGTCATCTCAAGCTTTCATTCGCCATATTTTCTGAGATTGACAAGGAGAGAGCCCTCTCCCAACCTGGTAGGGCTAGCTACCAGGTTAAGCGTGGTATGATGTTACCCTAGATTCTGCCTTTCTCAGCCTGAGGTAGATTTAGGCCCTAATAGAATCAACTCACGAGATCGTTTTTACCGGCGAGACCTAGTTTCAAAAAACGAGGTCTGAAAACTTCTAGGAGCATTTTGAGGCATCAAAAAACATTTTTTAGGGTAAAAAATTGCACTTTAGAGTGAAACCATCTCATGTTGTTCTACACACAGATATTTCCCATGGTGCAAGAAGCACATCAATTAGAGTCTATATGCAAAAGTGATGCCACTCAAAAGTTGACCTTCCTGTTCTCATACCTATAATTTAAGAGGATGCTGCGTCAGCCCCCATTATTCATGGAAAAGGGGCTAGGCACGTGTTTATGATGTAAAATACTCTAGATGAGTCTATATTTTAACTCTGGTTAAGAGTTGATGGAGTTAAATCCTAATGATGTGATTAATTTGAAAGACATTTATCTACACTAGTAGGCTATCGGGTCATGTTATAACCAGGCCACTAGGAGGAAGAGACATTCCATGCTTTCGAGAGAATTTTGTTCCATAGATAAGAAAATATAGTAGAAGAGATAGGAGGTAGAGCATATCGAGATGATTTGTGCATTGTAGCAACCCATAGGCCACAAGCATTACTTCTTTCTACCTGCAACCATATTTCTAGACAAAGAAAGAGAGAGAAGCGACCTCACCTTCTAGCTGGGTTTTCTCCCGAAAGGGTTTCCCAGAGCATATCTTATGTTTTATGTGTGTGTGTGAGCTTATTTTTTTGTTCTCTATATATATAAATAATTTCCATTCTCATGCATGCACTAATTACAATTAAATATATAGATATTAAATTTTAATAAATTTGTAATAGTGTAGAATCTTAGATTTTTAATATAATATTATAAAATATGTTGTGACGAATTGTCCAATGAAATATCCACAGAAGTTTACAGATCATTTGGTATCAGAGTAGGTTTATTTGGGTATTTTGTGGATATTTTAGGGATCTAGATCAGCGGGGTCAGAAATCATAAAACCCTAATCATGGTCGACGAATCTGTAAATGAACTTCATGATCCTGCATAGGTGAGGCTTACGCGGCTGGAACAACCAGTTGCAAGTATCAACCACAATGTAAAATTCCTATTGGAGAACTTGAATAATAAGCTGGGAATATTTGGAGAAGATGGGGGTTAAAATGCAGAGGATAAATCAGAACAAGGATCAAAATATTGGGGCGAAACGAAAAACTAGTTGAAGAAATAATCCGAAAAATATCAACCCAGATCGAGTGTCATGAACCAATCACAGTTCCTATTTAAAATGAAAGCAAAGGTCAATATAAATATGTACCATGATGATATTGATGCTCTAAATATTAACCACTGGTTGCAGCAACTAGAAGTTTATTTCAATGTCCATCACATCTAGGAAGGGAAAAATATATCATTCGTGCGGCTAAAATTAGAGGGCCATGCATTGACTTGGTGGCAAAGCCATACAAAAACCCTGAGGTTACAGGGAGAACCTCCAGTGACTAAGTGGGAGGATTTCAAAACCCTCATTAAGTCACATTTTTATCCTATTGGGAATGTGGAGGACCAGTGGATCTGGTGGCATTACTTCAGGAAAAATTTAGGATAAAGCATACAAGAGTACACCACGAAATTCAGAAAGATGGCTATAATGTTGGGTATCTCTCTAAAGAACCCATATGTACTCCTCAAGTATTTGGGGGGTCTTCACTGCCATCTGTGTGAGCAAGTGGTGTTTTTCAAGCCCAAATTGGTGGACGAGGCTTCTGTACAGGCACAATACCTAGAAAACATAGGCATGAAGAGAGCATAATTAAGTGGATTGAAGCAAAAGGAGAAAAAATATGCTTCTAAGGAGGGGAAGAAGAAGAAAAAAGGGGGAAATATAAAAATATGACAACCACAATGCACTAGTGTAAAGATCACAACAACCACATCAACCATTGCAACATTGATGGCCATACAAAGGAGAAGTGCTAGAAGTTTCATCCTGAGCTAAACCTAAAGAAAAAGAAGAAAGATAAGAAGAAGAATAATCTTATCGTTAGTGATTCGAGCAACCAAGTTGAAAGCAACTTAGACTTGGTTGAGAATATCTTCTATACATCAGTGCAAAAGGAGGTGAATTTGAGTATCCTTAAACAACATGAAGAGAAGGAAATGACTGAACTGTTCCATATAAAGATACAAGCCAAGAAGACAAACATTGATGCTCTGTTTGAGTCAGGATGATAGGAAAATCTCATTGCAAAAAAGCTGGTCAAGAAGTTGGGGTTGGAAGTTCATGATAATCCAAACCCATATCCACTGGGATGGGTGAATAAGGATGCAAAGCTCAAGGTACCTAAACTGTCAAAATTAGATTTTCTATCAGTATTAATTTTATTGATTAAGTAGATCTAGATGTGGTTCCTCTTGATGTATATGGAGTTGTGTTTAGGAGTCCATATATGTACATGTGTGATGAAATATTCACTAGTAGGGATAAATAGTACCAACTCATCAAGGACAGAAAATTGTTCATCATCAATGCACACAAAAACAAGTTGAAAATTTTACTGGTAAGTTCCAACCAATCCAAGAAATTGATCAGTTCCAGCAAGAAGTATGTTTTATTGTTTTTAAGAGAAAGTTAGTTTTTAGAGGAGTCAATAAGACGCAAGGAATCCATGGAGGGTTGTACTAAGAAACAAAAACAAAAACTGGAGGAGTTTCTCCAAGAATACATGGACATGTTCTGAGAGCCTAAAGGACTACCACCTAAGAGGGAAGTGGAACATGAGATCCAACTATTGTCAGACTCCCCCTTGCCGAATATTAGGCTGTACAAGAAATATGTTATAGAAGCAATTTAGGTGAAGAAATGATTGCAAAAAATACTAGAATATGGTGTCATTCGATTGAGCAAATCACCATCTGGGTCACCCATCATCATTGTTCCAAAGAAGGATGTGACTTGGAGAATGTGTAGAGATTACAGGACGTTGAAAAATTACGTTGAAGAACAAATACTCCCTACCTAGGATAGATGATTTTTTGGATTAGTTGCAGCAAGCAAGATAATTCACCAAGATGGACTTGAAGTCTGGATATCACCAGGTACCAGTCAAAGAAGAAGATACCTAGAAGAACGCCTTCAAAACTAGGAAAGGTTTGTATGAGTGGTTATTCATGCCATTTGAACTATGTAATGCACTAGCTACATTTATGAGATTAATGAATGATATATTGTGCCCTTTTATAGATTCATTTGTTATTGTCTACCTAGATGATATACTGGTATATAGTGCTACCTGGGAGGAGTATTTTTCAAATTTAATGCAGGTGTTGGAAACATTGAAGAAGCACCAAGTGCTAGCAAATCTCAAGAAGTTTGAGTTTGCGTAATAGTATGTGGTGTATCTGGGGTATATGACTAGTGGAGGAGAGCTGAAGAGATATCCTTTTAAGATGGAGGCCATCATGAAATGGTTAGTGCCTACTAAAATAAGTGGCAATAGTTTCCAGTGGGAAAAAGGTCAGCAAAAGTATTTTGAGGAGCTAAAGAAGAAGATCAGTTAAGCACTAGTTATGAAATTATGAAATTTGTAGCGACCCTTTGAAGTGGAGACAAATTTGAGTGGGTATGTTATGGGAGATGTCTTGATGCAGGGAGGAAGGCATATATGCTACCATTATGAGGTGTTTCATGTGGTAGTTCTTAACTACCCTACCTACGATAAGGTGCTTTATGCTTTGATGTGAAAGGAGACAAAAATCCACACATGTCACCAACCGTTATAGTACTTGCAGGCCTAAAGTAAGCTAAAATATATAAGGAATTATAAGTGGATGGGATTTTTATAGTAGTTTCATTTGGTGATCACGTATATGAAAGCAAACAAAAACAAGTTGGTCGAAATGATTTCAAGGCATTCCACATCAAAGATTACAAGTTTGGGGACTCTTATGCATATGGAAACATTCACCCATGATGCATACAGAGAGGTATATTCAAAGGATGAGGAATTCAAGGAGGTGTATCAACAGTTGCAGAGTTAGAATAATCTGCAATATGGAGACAACATCGTTGACTACTGATGAAAAACCCCTCCCTAAGGTCTTTCTACCCCCAGGATAACAAAACACTCAAGTGCCCTTCCAGCAGTGCTTAAATCACACTATTCATAAATCCACGGGCTACGGCTTAAGAGCCACTTCACTTCACACAACAATGCTTGTTTCCCAACAAACCATGGCGTTGTGACTTTGAACATTCTGATACAAACTCATCACCCACACCAAAGAATGCCTCTTGTACGACCTTCCACATCAGCATTTGACCATCCTTGTCATCGTCTATGGTTTCAGAATTTCATACAGTCATTCTCTTGACTATTCATCATCGTTGGATTAATATACCAAAGTGCAACTACCATCATATTTTTCTGTTTACGATTTCCTTCACTACCTCTGCACAGTAAACCCACTATATCTTTGCAACCCTAGTCTTGCCTTCTCTGCGCAATCTTCAACCTTCAATGACCGCAACGCGTCTATCAGATCGTTGTTATCTTCCTGCACACCAATTTGGTGTCAAAGATTACGATCAGGTTACCTTACAAATGGAAAAATCACTTGCCTCATTACTGTTCTAACTTCTATACATTAAGAATCTCGCTCTGCAATCCACAGTGGTATGAGATTCTTGCACATCGCCCATATTTGGATTGAAACAATCACAATACATAAATTCAACAAGAATTATTTGAACTTTTTTCCCAATTTTGGACCAGTCCTCTTACATTGTCACCGGTTCAAACCCTTCATCTCGTCTATTCTAAATACTACCATTTTCTGCGCAATCACAATATGGGTCAATGAATATACTCAAGCATACTTGCTTATGGAAGTCATACTTCTACTTGCCACAGTCACACAAACATAATTTATCCATGTTTTAGACACATTCACACACAACGAAATGAAATGTGTAAATATTCTGTTTCATAGGACATTATCTAAGTCATCATAGACTTCTGCCAAATATTGGAACCTATTTGGTTCTACTCAATCTCCAACTAATAACTGGAATCTCAAAGAGTATGATTCTGCCCAGCTATTGAACCCCAAAACTTGAATCACATGATCATGATTCTACCCAGTCTCTTACACTAACATTACTCAATCCTATTATACACATAGAATAAAAAAGAACAACAACACACAGTCATGATGAATCTATCTTTTTATTCAGAAAATTAACTATACGTACAAGTTAAAAAACATGTTCTTCCTTCTACCACACCTCTCTGCTTACAATTCGTTTTTCTTCCCTTCTCACTAACCTTCGATCACTAACTACTGCCCCTACTAATCAACAATATATTTGATGCAGGGGCATTAGGCACTAGCCAGCAATGTAGGAGTTTTTTCCACATGTTGTGGCTAGGAGGGTTGAAAAACAGTCGAATTATCACAGCTAGGTGTCAATGCCTTAGTTGATTGTATTAATTGATCAGTTGGAGTCGTAGAAGTTGAATAGCCGTTATTCTAACTGTCATATTTCAGTTAGTTGAATAGTTGTAATTAGGCTTTTGGTTTTTAGAACGGTCCTCACAGAGGATCTGAAGAGTCACATTGTAATGTATATAATTGTATTCTTTCGAATGTAATAATAGAGGAGGATAGAGGAGAGATTTTCGATAATAAACTATGTGTGTTGTGAAATTGCTTCCGGCTGAATGAATTTCTGTTCCCATTTGATTATCAATTTGTCTCGAATTGGTGTTTGTGAGTAAATTTGTTTAATCGTGAAGCGATTGTAGTCTGTGCGTGTATATTTCCTGAATGAAACTGTCGTACAGTCCCTCACTCCCTGTTTGTTGTGTCTCCCAATTTGTTTGAATTATCCCTGTGGATTACATCCCAACCGCAAGCGAAGTCTGTATGGAGAAGCATGGTCGTGGAACTCTGCTTAGAGTAATGGAATCCCGTGTAACATAGAAATTTGCATTTTTTTGTGTTAATTGAATCCCCTCCAACCGGAGACTTAACTATGAGTTAACGAACACGAAGGACCACACAAACCGACACATTAACCCGAGTCAAGTACTGTACCAAAACCATAAGCGGTTTCGCAGAGGCGGTTTGCCCCTTTCCGCACCACTTTCCGAAAATAAGTGGTATTTCCCTGGACGCGAGCGATTCCATACAAGAATCGACACGTGGCAGAGGAACTGTTTGAAAACCGCTCATTAACTTGCGATTTCGTGCGTTAACGTCAATACCAGGACGCCGAGCGGAAATTCTCAGGACCGTTGATTTGAAAAGGGGACATCCGACGGTGACTATTCGACGAAGATACACGAAGTTTAATAAAAGTGCGTGGAGGATAAGCGAGGTACGGTGCATAGGTGGGGTCGGTCCGAAGTTTTATTATAAAGTGTGTCCAAAGCATAGAATATTAATATAAAGCCTTAGTTTTAATATCTGTTATAATGTGGCAGGATATTACATAATGCACGGAGGCTAATTAAACACAAAGGTTCTTGTAATCGTGGAATATTTATATAAAGATAAAAGGGTCGAACAATTATAAAAGTCCGGGAGTTATAACTTTGATTATAACGTTGGTAATATATATATATAAGCCGAGATTACAATATACCATTCTAAAGTTGCCAATTATATTTATTTATCAATTTTTCTAAAATTGATAAATAACATTGCCGAGAGAACAAAAAAAAGACCTTGTTGACTGAGCCACGTCATCGTTGACCGGTTCTAGTTGGACGAACCTTCAGTCGTTACTGCACCATTTGTGGTATCAGAGAGGGTAGTTTAAGTTTTTTGCTGACATGGCAATCCGACTTGGTAGAGGTGCTGGCAGAAGGAGACCTGTAGCCAACGCAGAAGTGTTGGAGGTTTTGCAGAGGGTCGAGGCCAGAATGGATGCCGTGGAGAGAAGACAGACTAGAGATCCTGAAGAAATCAGCGAACCTGAAACAGAAGCAACTGAAGAAAATTTTGAAATTCCACCTGACATGAGGCTCCTTAGGACTATTCTGGGGTCTGCAGTTAAGCCCAGAATTGAAGTGTCAAGCTATGCAGGGGGACTGAATCCAGAAGAGCTGGTGGACTGGATAAATGAATTAAAAAAGTGCTTCAATTATGAAGAAATAAGTGAAGATAAAAAGGTCAAGTTTGCAGTGACAAAGCTGAAGGGACATGCTGCACTTTGGTGGGATGGAGTGCAGTCAGAAAGGAGGAGAGTTGGCAAGCAACCTATCAAGAGCTGGACCAGAATGATGGCCAAGTTGAAAGGTAAATTCCTGCCTAGTGATTACCAGCTGACATTGTATAGACAAATGCAGAACCTGAGACAGAGGTTGCTGACAGTAAAAGAATACACAGAGGAGTTCTACAGAGTGAGCATAAGAGCTGGGCAATTCCAAGATACGCCAGAAAAGACTTCCAGACATGTGAATGGTCTCAAGCTGGAGATCCAAGATGAGATTGGTCTCTTGTCTCCCAAGACAGTAGAAGAGGCGTACCAGATGGCCTTGAAAGCAGAGGAGAAACTCCTGAGGAAACAGTCTGCCAAGAAGAGAGGTACTTTCCGTGGGAAGGGAAGTCAGGGTGGTAGAGGAAAGGCTACACCCAGGGATGGAGCTAACAGTAGCTCACCTCAGAATGCATCTACAGAGGAGGATGCAAGTGGCAGAAGGGGTCCTTACAGAGGAAAAGGAAAAGGAGGCAGAGACAAATGCATAGGTAGAGATTTGAGGTGTTATAGATGTCAGGGAGTGGGACATAAGCACTATAAGTGTCCAGAGAATGTGGGTGATGGTCCAAGAAATGCTGTTGTTGCCCAGGTTGAAGAGGAAGCAAAAATTGAAGAAAAAGTTCTTTCAGAGAGGGGAGAGTCTTTGGTGGTTAATAAGGTCCTGTTGAAACAAACCAAAGAAGTCGCTGAACCTACATAAAGGAAGACTTTGTTTAGGAGCATATGCAAAGTCCAAGGGAAATGCTGCGAGCTAATCATTGATAGTGGCAGCACAGACAATTTGGTTTCCACTGAGGTGATAGAAAAACTGAAGCTTAAGACTAGGGAGCACCCCACTCCCTACAGGGTGTCCTGGCTGCATAAAGGGTACCAGATGGTTGTGAAAGAACAGTGTGAAATAGAGCTGCAAATGGGCAAATACAAGGACAAGGTTTTGTGTGATGTAATGCCCATGGATGTGTGTCATATACTGCTGGGTAGCCCTTGGCAGTTTGACAGAGCAGCAGTGCATGATGGCAAGAAGAACACTTACAAGTTCTTCAAAGATGGGGTACATCATATATTGATTCCCATGGAAGAAGGAGAGCCATCCAACAGAACGATTGATCCAAAGACCTTGTTGCTGAGCGGGAAGGAATATCTGCAGCAAATAGAAGAAGAAGAGGTAAGTTTTGCTTTAGTTTGCAAACCAAAAGTAGTTCTTACTTCTACAAAGATTTCTGATTTGCCAATAGAAATCCAAGAGATGTTAGATGATTACTGTGACATTGTTGTGGATGATTTACCTGATGAGCTGCCACCTGTGAGAAAGATCAGCCATCAGATAGATTTTATCCCTGGTTCAAATCTGCCAAATAAGGCAGCCTACAGAATGACTCCCAAGGAAAATGAAGAAATCAGGAAACAAGTACAGGAATTGGTGGACAAAGGACTGATTAGAGAAAGTCTGAGTCCATGTGCAGTACCAACAGTTTTGAGCCCAAAGAAGGATGGAGGCTGGAGGATGTGTACTGATGCCAGAGCAATTAATAAGATCACAATCAGGTACAGATTCCCTTTGCCCAGAATTGAGGATTTGATGGACTGTTTGAGTGGTGCTAAATATTTCTCAAAGATAGATTTGAAGAGTGGATACCATCAGATTAGGATAAGAGAGGGTGATGAGTGGAAAACTTCCTTTAAAACAAATGAAGGGCTGTATGAATGGATGGTAATGCCTTTTGGGTTGTCAAATGCACCTAGCACTTTTATGAGACTTATGAATGAAGTATTGAAAGAGTTCATTGGTAAATTTGTGATAGTATATTTGGATGATATATTAGTTTTCAACAAAACTAAAGAGGAACATTTAAGGCATCTTAATCATGTTTTGAAGAAGCTGCACCAAGAGAAACTGCTGATAAATTTGAAAAAATGCTCATTCATGAAGGAAGAGTTGGTGTATTTGGGGTTTGTTGTTTCTACAGAAGGATTAAAGATGGACCCAGAGAAAGTCAAGGCAATTATGGAGTGGCCTTCACCCAGGAATGTTTTTGAGGTAAGAAGTTTCCATGGACTTGCTAGTTTTTACAGAAAGTTTATAAGAAACTTCAGTAAGATCAATGCACCCATAGTTGAGACAATAAAGAAGAACAAACAACCATTTAGGTGGACTGCTGAAGCAGAAAGAAACTTTAAAGTTTTGAAGCAAAAGATAACAGAGAAGCCTGTTTTGATCCTGCCTGATTTTACTAAACCATTTCAAGTAAAATGTGATGCCAGTGGGGAAGCCATTGGAGCTGTGTTGAGTTAGGATGATAGGCCTGTAGCCTATTTCAGTGAAAAGTTGAATGACACCAGGAGAAAGTATTCCTCTTATGAGAAGGAATTCTATGCAATTGTTCAAGCATTGAAGAAGTGGAGGCACTATTTGATGTCTAGAGAATTTGTATTGTATTCTGATAATCATGCTTTGCAGTATATTGTGCAGCAGCCCAAGTTGAAACATAAGCATGCTAAATGGGTTGAGTATCTCCAAAGTTTTAATTTTGTTTTGAAACATATAAGTGGCCAAGCCAATAAAGTAGCTGATGCTTTGATTAGGAGACACATGCTTGTTCAAGGAACTAATTTTGAAGTTGCAGGATCTGATTTTCTCAAAGAATTGCATAAAACAGATCCAGATTTTGAAGAAGCATTTGAAGCATGTAGTAACCCTGTTCTAACAGATAGAAGTCAGTGGCTGGATTATTTCCTGCAGGAGGACTTGTTATTCAGAAGAAGCCAACTATGTGTACCAAAATGTTCCATGAGAGAAAATTTGATCAAAGAAAAGCATAGTGGAGGACTTGCTGGACACTTTGGTACTGAAAAGACTTATGAGCAGCTGAGTCACTTTTATTTCTGGCCCAAGATGAGAACAGAAGTGGACAAGTTTGTGAAGAACTGCAAGATTTGTCAATATGCTAAAGGAAGGAGCCAGAATGCAGGATTGTACACTCCCTTGCCTATTCCAGAGAGGCCTTGGGACATGGTGAGTATGGATTTTGTTCTAGGATTGCCCAAGACTCAGAGAGGGAATGATGCAGTCTTTGTTGTGGTGGACAGATTCTCCAAAATGGCACATTTCATTCCATGCTATAAAACTAGTGATGCCACCCATGTTGCTAACTTGTTTTTCAAAGAAGTTGTTAGATTGCATGGGTTACCCAGGAGCATTGTTTCAGACCAAGACACCAGATTTGTGGGGCACTTTTGGAGGACATTGTGGAAGAAACTTGGTACCAAACTAAGTTTCATCTCAGCTTATCATCCCCAGACTGATGGACAAACTGAGGTTGTGAATAGAAGTCTGGGAAATTTGTTGAGGAGTCTTGCAGGAGAGCATCCCAAGAAGTGGGACCATATTTTTCCCCAAGCAGAATATGCATATAATGATTCACCAAACAGGAGCACAGGGCAGAGTCCATTCCATATTGTTTATGGAATGCATCCCAGAGGAATATCAGAGTTAAGAAATCTAGGAAGGGCAGAGCTGAGAAGTGTAGATGGTGAGGAATTTGCTTCAGAGATCCAGGCCATACATGAACAAGTGAAACAGCAACTACAAGGCAGAAGCATCAAATACAAAAGCAGAGCAGACTTGAGCAGAAAGGAAGTTCATTTTGAAGTAGGAGATCAGGTTTTGGCACACTTGAGAAAGGAAAGGTTCCCAAAGAAGCAGTACAACAAATTGAAGTTCAAGAAGATTGGGCCATGCAAGATACTTAGGAAGTTTTCTGCAAATGCTTATGAGATTGAATTGCCACCTGATGTTGGAATATCTCCCATTTTTAATGTTGCAGATTTATACAAGTATGAAGATGATAGTGCAGAGGACATATCAGCAGACAAGGAACAGATTGAGTGGAAAGAGCAGCTACCTCCAGCACAACCATTGCAACCAGAGAAGATATTGGATAAAATACCATTCAGAAGAACCAGAGGACAAGAGTACTTCCAGTACTTGATCAAATGGAGGGATAAACCAGAGGAAGATGCCACTTGGATGACGGAATAATTGTTGCAGAAGATAGGCAGATCAGTGGAAAAGCTCATGGACAGGAGCCCATGAAGAAAATTTCCCTCAGGAGTCTGATGCAGGGGCATTAGGTACTAGCCAGCAATGTAGGAGTTTTGTCCACATGTTGTGGCTAGGAGGGTTGAGAAACAGTCGAATTATCACAGCTAGGTGTCAATGCCTTAGCTGATTGTATTAATTGATCAGTTGGAGTCGTAGAAGTTGAATAGCCGTTATTCTAACTGTCATATTTCAGTGAGTTGAATAGTTGTAATTAGGCTTTTTGTTCTTAGAACGGTCCTCACAGAGGATCCGAAGAGTCACATTGTAATGTATATAATTGTATTCTTTCAGATGTAAGAATAGAGGAGGATAGAGGAGAGATTTTCGATAATAAACTCTGTGTGTTGTGCAATTGCTTCCGGCTGAATGAATTTCTGTTCCCATTTGATTATCAATTTGTCTCGAATTGGTGTTTGTGAGTAAATTTGTTTAATCGTGAAGCGATTGTAGTCTGTGCGTGTAAATTTCATGAATGGAACTGTCGTACAGTCCCGCACTCCCTGTTTGCTGTGTCTCCCAGTTTGTTTGAATGATCCCTATGGATTACATCCCAACCGCAAGCGAAGTCTGTATGGAGAAGCATGGTCGTGGAACTCTGCTTAGAGTAATGGAATCCCGCGTAACACAGAAATTTGTGTTTGTTTGTGTTAATTGAATCCCTCCCAACCGGAGACTTAACTCTGAGTTAACGAACACGAAGGACCACACAAGCCGACACATTAACCCGATTCAAGTACTTTACCAAAACCATAAGCGGTTTTGCAGAGGCGGTTTTCCCCTTTCCGCACCACTTTCCGACCATAAGCGGTATTTCCCTGGACGCGAGTGATTCCATACAAGAATCAGCACGTGGCAGAGGAACTGTTTGAAAACCGCTCATTAACTTGCGATTTCGCGCGTTAACGTCAATACCAGGACGCCGAGCGGAAATTCTTAGGACCGTTGATTTGAAAAGGGGACATCCGACGGTGACTATTCGACGAAGATATGCGAAGTTTAATAAAAGTGCGTGGAGGATAAGCGAGGTACGGTGCATAGGTGGGGCCGGTCCGAAGTTTTATTATAAAGTGTGTCCAAAGCATAGAATATTAATATAAAGCCCGAGGTTTAATATCTGTTATAACGTGGCGGGATATTACATAACACACAGAGGCTAATTAAACACAAAGGTTCTTGTAATCGTGGAATATTTATATAAAGATAAAAGGGCCGAACAATTATAAAATTCCGGGAGTTATAACTTTGATTATAACGTTGGTAATATATATATAAGCTGAGATTACAATATACCATTCTAAAGTTGCCAATTATATTTATTTATCAATTTTTCTAAAATTGATAAATAACATTGCTGAGAGAAAAAAAAAAGACCTTGTTGACTGAGCCATGTCATCGTTGACCGGTTCTAGTTGGACGGACCTTCAGTCGTTACTGCACCAATATTCCTAAATAAATGCAACAACTTCTATTCTTAGGAAACCAAACTTATCTCTATCTATGACTCATCTACTAATGAATATCAACAAGCAACTGCCCTCTCTCAAGTCATCCCATTTCTTAAGGGGATTTTTTACATTAACTCAACACTCGTTGACACTTAACAAATAAGAATATTCCCTATCAATGCTCACTAAGAAATAAAATAATTTTTACATGAGTTTTACAATGTCTCTTTACAATAGTCCCTCCTTGTACAAATTTCAAGACCCTAAGGTCTGATTTCTACTTGGACTTTTGAATTAAAGCAGATGCTCCTGCATCAGACTCCCTAGGTGAAAAGAAATATGACCTCCTGGTCATAACTGTTCATTTTTTTTTCTTTTCTTGGATCCCACACTTTGCTCTGTAATGATCCTCTTACTCCATTTGATTGTTTTCCATATACTTCATTTCCTTTTCCTGCTACTCCAAGTTTCCATATTTTTGTTTGCAAAAATCCACTGAGTTTTCCTTTAACATTTGACACAGTCCAGCCCTTCATATATCTGACTATTTGATTTATCCTTGTGCAACTACTTTCTTTATTATTTTTCATCATAAGTTTCATCAAGCTCTCTATTTCTTTATCCAAATTAGTATGCTGCTATTGTTGTACTATTTCTTGTGTAAGAGTTACAAAACTCTTACTGTATTCTTCTTCTTCACATCTCTCAAAGATGTTTAAGACATTTGAATGTCTTCTTCCTTGCCTTCCTATGACATAAGTTACACTATCATACACCTCTGCAATCTTACATTGTTTGAGGTTTTCTTTACCTTTATAAACATCCCTTCCCAACTGTTGATTTCTTACTGTTTTAAACTGCTAGTTACCTCCACCTCTTAATTTATGAACTCTTATTGCCACCCTTACATCCTTACCCTCTTCTTCACTGTTATACTTAGCTTTTCCCAACTTATCAGCCTCATAATTTTTCCTTACAAGAATTTCATTGTTGTCTTCTATAGAATTTTGCACTTTGTCTTCTATAATATTTTTCGCCTTTTCAGTTACTGCTACATTGTATTCCAAGACAATATTTTGACTTTGTTCATTGTTTGGAATCCCTTTCTTTTGCTCAAATTCTTCCAAAAAGTATTTCAACCATTTATTCTCTGCTTGTCTCATCTCAAACACATCATCAGTATGCTACATTGCAGTTTCAGCATAACTCTCCTCTCCTTCCTTGATAACCCACAGTGATTGTCCTTCAACTTCTTGTTTGATGCTAATTATCAATTCAACTTCTTCAAACACTGTATCTTCGTGCTTTTCCATGCAACTTTCAATTTCCTTCAGTTCTAAGACTGGTTTTATTTTAACTTGAGACATATATGTAATATCCCAAAAGGGAGAATGCAGTAATACTTAAACACAATATAAGGACTGAAACTAAGTAAACAATAAATCTTAAGACAACATCACAATTTACAGAGAAACTGAGCCATTTTATTATATTGGAGAAGATTCAGTTACACAATGTAAAAAATATGATGAGATCTAGCCAAAGAGATGGCCTAGAATCACCCAGAAAACATGCCACAATAGGCGTTGCGTAACTGAAGAGCCACTGAAGCAAATACTGCGCTGTCCCTTCAATAGAATATGAACATATGACTACAGGATAAAAAGTAAAATGCAAATCTACTCAAATCTAGAGCTCATATGATGCCAAGTTTCAAGATCCGGCCAATGTGATGGATTCCCAAGATAACCCAGAAAGGATTTTCCAGATCTACAAATTTGGAAAATTACCCTCCTAGGATTTGATCCTTGATCTACTGGGAAATACATATTTGAAGCTAGATATGACATATATATGGCTGAAATATGTCACAAGATCAGATCTAAGCTTGAAGGTTTGATCCCTTCTTCAGATCTATAAGCTATAAGCCCTAGATCTAGCTTCTCAATCCTCCAATAATGATTACAGTTGCTGCAACACAAATGCCAATAGAAACTGCGCTGTGAGGGAAAGAGAGGCTTCTGCCTGCTAAAAAATGTTGTAATAAACTCCAGGCTGATGGAAATGTGAGGGGATGATCCCTCATAGGATTACTAGCTAAAATTATAGCAACTTCCTTCCTCCTTTTGGATCTACAAATTGGATAGCGTAATTCTTGAAATATTGCTGCTAGGAGGTAAATAACTTTTGGCCTGATGCCAGATCTGAAATGAAGCTCTGGGCATGCTGATCTATAATCCCTAGGTGATAGGAATAAACCCTCACCAGTTCTCCAGCTGAAGTACTGAAGACAACTTCCACCTTCCAAACTGATCTTCAGAAATCTGCAATTTCTGAATATGAATGCTCTGCAGAAAGTAGGAAAAGAGATGTGGCACCAATGCCTAATGTATAATGAAGTACAATACTCTTTCTAGAGCTACTCTAAGAAAGAGGTGGGATTCCCGACCAGGAACACCCTGTGCTAAACAACACTTGCAATCTCTGCTAAACAACCCAAGAAATCAATGGAATGTCACATGACAATTCCAGATATGAAAAGATCCTTAACATCAAGAATCACCAGCATACCTCCATCCTTGCCTTAATCTTCTTTATATAATGTTTGAGCCTTCCCATGCCTTGGCCCTCATATACACTGCATTGTGCATGTGGACAAGATCCTCCAGGTTTGACTGCGCTGTTTGACCAAATCATCCATCATGTCTAGGTGAAATGTACACCCTCTCCATCATGTGTGATTTAATGGCACACCATCCTCCATCACTTTATCGTGAATGTTCCATGATATTATGTTTGACATCTTCAAGATCTTAGTTGACTGTATCAACCTCCATGATCTATCTCAATTAATGATACATAATCTCCAATTCCATTCACATTAGTAGTTTCTCAACTACCTCATTATGTAGATCTAGGCTTAATTAATCCATATTCACACAAAAAAATGGATATTTATTCATATTGAGGATTATGGGTCCCTCCACCCTTTTATTTACTTAATTCATTAAGAAAGTTAAGAAATCTAATATTCCAAATATCAAGTGAAAATTTGGGAATATTACAGTCCCCCCCTGAAAAATGTTGCTTGTCCTCAAGAAAATCCAAAAATAGATGCAAATCCATCTATTCCCCTCCAAATGGCATCCACATAAGTAAGTATTCCTCCATTTGCTGCAATGTGTTATGAATGTTTGGTTCCAAAGTTGTCTAAAAACCTATAGGATGACCTCCAACTGTATGGTTACATTTCCTCCTTCCAGCATGAAGTGCCAAGTGACAACCATATGAGTCCCAACTTCATCATTAATACATGAGATACATAAAATAAATTGGTTCTTTCCACGAAGGAAAAGCTCCCTCTCACAATACATCTCTTCATCCCACGCTTTATGAATTTTATTAAGCATTTTCATGCTCCCATCCTTAGCGCTGTTGGCATTGTTGGATCCAAGAATCATTCCAACGTTATGCAAAAGAATAAGGGAAGGAGTTATATGGGTAGACAAAGATGTCAAACCATATTCTCCTAATAGTAACCACCAGAGTAAGGCCCTTTGTTGTCATCCTCCATCTCCTCTATGTAATATGGACAAGCCAAACTCCCCCTAAAGCAACCAAAGCAACAAGAGATCTTGCTGCTTTCTCTCCTCCTCGTGTGCATCATGAAGAAAAAACATATTGATAGACATGTGGAATATCCCATCAGCCCAATAAAAATGAACTCCATCAATACACATCATGAGAGCATCATGCCAAACTTTACTCAATACAAAACACATAGACGTAGGAGATGTCATGTGGTGGCCAATCTCTCTCATAGGAAACCAAAATGAACATGCCTTATTTTGTTGAATTTTATCATTGATGCATAAGGCATGAATCTAGAAAATTATGAGCTATTGGGTGGTAACCATACTCACCCAAGAGAAGCCATCGAAACCATGCCACCTTCTTCATTTCATAAGTGTTTTTCGAGGCATGGATCAAAGAAATAGGAACCTTTGGGTAGTGACAAAGATCTCCCAAGGGAAACCAACACAACCAAACTTGTTGGCCCATGTCATAAATCTGCAAGTGGTCATGCAACTCCTTGCTTATCATCCTCATCCACTCATCCAAATGTAGATGGTGAATGTTGTACTGCATAATAATGGTATCCTCCCTTTGTAAATACCATCCTCCGCAAATTGATGAAGAACTTTGCACTTCATGAAATGTTGAAGTGCACCTCCAATGAGATCTCTTAATGAGATTCTCTTTCCACCAAAGGCCCTCCAAAACCAATGAAGTTTTGGATCTGCTACAGATAGAAGTTTCTCTTTGAGCTGTGAGATGCTCATTGAGAAAGGGTCATCTAGAAAGGAGAAAAGGTTTCTCATCTCATATGTCTACCATTTTTCATCTTTACCTCCATCGCTTCATAAGTGAAGCTACCTTTAGAATGCTTCAAGAATAATGGGGTCTCATAATTATCATTGCTACTAAGTGACAACACTGTAGATCTTCAAGGTGACACATCTACTGTCTCAAAGTAAGGTACAATACTAATATTATAACCAATCATTGTACAGAGGATACTGTTTATCCCTCCTTCTGAAACTCTACACTTCAACTCAAGAGGCTGAATGTAGTCCATCCATGACAAACTGGGATAGATTTTCATCTCCTCCTTGATCAGATGAAGGGTCCTCTGCGCTGTGATAGTTTTCTGCTTCAAATCAGCATTTGGATCTAATACTTGGTCATGCATTGGCCCTGATGGCATGCCCCCATAAGTTTCAATAAGATTTAATAAAACAATAGGTGATGAATGTGCATGCATACCTTGGATCAACTGATATGTGGGAACCTCTTGACATAACACAAGAGTTCCTCCAACCGGGACAATGGTGTCTCCAACTACTGGTAAGAGAGATGGATTCTCTTCTTCCAATGTACCAGCGCTGGAATCTTCCTCCTCTTCCTCATGCATCTCTTGTATCATGCATGGGACTCTATGCGTCTAGAGATCAAGATTACCTTGCAAATATGCAAGTATCTCTTCTCCGAATGAAAGTAATTCTGCAGCTGGTGGTGAATGTAGTGACCTTTTGTCCAAAGTGACAAGATTGACATCCTCCTCCTTAGGAAATGTCACTTTGTGACACATATTTGGTTTTCTTACATAAAATTCCTTCCTCAAATTGTGAAATAAATATGAGTATTTAGTCACCTTTTCATTCCCCATGTGACCAAACCACCAATCATTGGCTTCACCTAAAAGATGAAGTGTTGCAATTTGAACAACCTCTCCTTCAGCTATAGGATGTAGCCTAAAAAAGTCATCTAACTCCCTCCTCCAAGCCTTAACAATGCTTGAGGAAGATCCATCAAATGCAAGCAAATAGAATCTATTATGCCTCTTTCTTCTTTTTCTCCTATAGGATCCTCTTTCTTCTTTGATTTTAAAGAATTGTTGGAAAGTTAGCTTCTCCATGAATGCTCTAGACTGTGCTTTGTACTCTTCAAGATATAGATTGAGAGTCTCATGAGTCTCAGGTTTATTCATTTATTCATTTATACACCTTTCACCTTCTCCAAAGAAAGTGAGCATAGTGGATCTATGAGGAGATCTACAATTCTTCGGTTTTCTTCTTTGCTGATAGGAAGTGCTTGGACCTTCCTCATCAAATCTTCTCCTTGGATCTTATTTCTGTCCTTCCTTCTTCATTGGATTAATATACTTGGAGAGATATTGCATGTATATAAAGAAAGGAGTGGTATAATTATCATCCTCCATGATAGATCTCATCTATTTTCTTCTTCTTTTGATGCAAAAGATGAAGTATCCACAAGCTGAGCCAAAGATCATGGTCTGATACCACTGTAATATCCCAAAAGGGAGAATGAAGTAATGCTTAAACACAATATAAGGACTGAAACTAAGTAAACAATAAATATTAAGACAACATCATAATTTACAAAGAATCTGAGCCATTTTATTATATTGGAGAAGATTCAGTTACACAATGTACAAAATCTGAAGAGATCTAGCCAAAGAGATGGCCTAGAATCACCCAGAAAACATGCCACAATAGGCACTGCGTAACTAAAGAGCCATTGAAGCAAATACTGCATTGTCCCTTCAGCAGAATATGAACATATGACTGCAGGATGAAAAGGAAAATGCAGATATACTCAAATCTGGAGCTCAGATGATGCGAAGTTTCAAGATCCGGCCAATGTGATGGATTCCCAAGATAACCCAGAAAGGATTTTCCAGATCTACAACTTCAGAAAATCACCCTCCTAGGATTTGATCCTTGATCTGCTGGGAAATACAGATATGAAGCTAGATCTGACAAATAGATGGCTGAAATATGTCACAAGATCAGATCTAAGCTTGAAGGGTTGATCCCTTCTTCAAGTCTATAAGCTAGAAGCCCTAGATCTAGCTTCTCAATCCTACAATAATGATTACACCTGCTGCAACACAACTGCCAATAGAAAATGTGTTGTGAAGGAAAAGAAGGCCTTCTTCCTACTTAAAAATGCCACAATAAACTCCAGGCTGATGGAGATACTGATGGAAATGTGAGGGGATGATCCCTCATAGGATTATTAGCTGAAATGCTAGCAACTTCCTTCCTCCTTTTGGATCTGCAAATTGGATAGCATAATTTCTGAAATAAATACTGCTGCTAGGAGGTCAATAACTTTTGGCCCGATGCCAGATCTGAAATGAAGCTCTGGGAATGCTGATCTATAAGCCCAAGGTGATAGGAATAAACCCTCACCAGTTCTCCAGCTGAAGTACTGAAGACAACTTCCACCTTCCAAACTGATCTTCAGAAATCTGCAATTTATGAATATGAATGTTCTGCAGAAAGTAGGAAAAGAGATGTGGCACCAATGCCTGATGTAGAATGAAATACAATACTCTTTCTAGAGCTACTCTAAGAAAGAGGTTGGATTTCCGACCAGGAACACCCTGTGCTAAACACCACTTGCAATCTCTGCTAAACAGCTCAAGAAAGCAATGGAATGTCACATGACAATTCCAGATCTGAAAATATCCTTAACATCAAGAATCACCAGCATACCTCCATCCTCGCCTTCATCTTCTTTATATAATGTTTGAGCCTTCCCATGCCTTGGCCCTCATCTAGACTACGTTGTGCATGTGGACAAGATCCTCCAAGTTTGGCTACGCTGTTTGACCAAATCATCCATCATGTCTAGGTGAAATGTACAACCTCTCCCTCATGTGTGCTTTAATGGCACAACATCCTCCATCAATTTATCATGAATGTTCCATGATCTTCTATTTGACATCTTCAAGATCTTAGTTGACTGTATCAACCTCCATGATCTATCTCAATTAATGAGACATAATCTCCAATTCCATTCACATTAGTAGTTACTCAACAACCTCATTATGTAGATCTAGGCTTAATTAATCCACATTCACACACAAAAAGTGGATATTTATTCATATTGAGGATTATGGGTCCCTCCGCCCTTTTATTTACTTAATTCATTAAGAAAGTTAAGAACTCTAATATTCCAAATATCAGGTGAAAATTTGGGAATATTACAATATATGCCTCACTTTTATCTTCATTGTTTCCTTCTTATTTGTCACCAAGCAAATTATTCTGTGACACTATTTATTCATTATATATCATAAGAGAATTATGTTCCTTCATCACCATGACAACCCGAGATTTTTTTCCAAAAATCTTCTCTTGGTCATTTAGAAAAGCCAATTTTTCATTGTCCTCACCAAGAAAAAATTTCATCTCGTGTATCATAACTACTTCATCTCCATTGATGTTACTCCCTTCATTAAATAAGGAGTTTATGAATTCCTTTTGATGCAATAATTCCTCTTTTTCTTCTTTAGAAAGACATTCCTCATCATATCTTGCTTTGCAACTTTAAGCCTCATCCAAGACAATCCCAAAAGATGGTTTGTCTCCTGCAACACCTGCAATCACGCACAACTTGTTAGTTTCAAACCTACAAGACCTGATGGTCTCATTTGATGATTCAGTAATAAAATCATCTTGTTGTTCCAAGTCTTTTATAGGACTCTGAAAGCCTTCAATGATCTTCTTCTCAACCTCCTCAAGCATAGCATTTGAACACTTTCTGTATTCCTTATCTTCTTCCTGCTCTTCGCTATCATCATAAGCCAAGCCCTCTTTGTTTTCAGCTTTTCTACATGCTGAAAAGAAGCACTTTCCCTTAACTGTGTATGAGCACTTACATGAGACTCAACTATCCCATTTTTCTTCAAAACATAATTAAGTTCCTGTCTATCTTCTTTCTCCTTCATGACAACATCAACAATTTGTCTTTATTTACCTATTTCACCTGCAAAAATACACAAGATGTTAGTTTTAAAACATTGAGACCTCTTGGCCTCACTTGAAGCTTTAGTCTTCAAGTCTTCTCCGAGATACTCATTTTCCCTGAGTATCTCAGTTTTCCCTTGAGCATTAATCAGTTTCTCTTTTCTCCTCTTCTATAACTTATGCCACCTCAAATTTCTTCTCACAAGGAAGCCACATCTATGGCCTTCCTTCTCCTTCTGTAACAGCTCCATCATTAATTCCAGATGGATTTCTATCTCAGCCTTCTCCCTCTCATATTCTTCATCAGTAATTTTCCTCCATATGATCTTAACTATGTGGCTACCTTATGAACCTCTGCTATGACTTTCAATAGTCATATTCTTGAATTTATTCCACTCTCTATGAATTTCACTCCCAACTCATCTACTCTTGAGAACACAACTGTCCTCTTGTATTTAAACCTTAGTTGAAATACTAGGTTCTGAACACACCTCTTCTTTCTCTCAGAAACCCTCACTAGATTCCTTCATCACTGCCCCTAAGGTTGTGATATTCTTGTTGATATATGTCTCTTCTACTGCTACCTATTGCATGCAAACACTCCTCCTCTTTATAGACTGCAAGTCTGTCTTCTTACTTTCACCCAAAGAAATTTCTTGTTCCCGCTCTGATACCAATTGATGACAGACCCCTCACTAAGGTCCATATACCCCCAGGATAACACAACACTCAAGTGCCCTTCCAGCAGTTCTTAAATCACACTATTCATAAATGCATGTGCTGAGGATTAAGAGCCACTTCACTTCACACAACAGTTATTGTTTCCCACCAAACCACGACGTTGTGACAGAGAGTGTTCTTATACAAACTCATCGCACACACCAAAGGAATGCCTCTCGTACGACCTTCTACATCAAAATTTGACCATCCTTGTTATCATCTATGGTTTCAGTCTTTCATATAGTCATTCTCTTGACTATTCATCATCGTTGGATCAATATACTAATGCAAAACTACCATCGAATTTTTCTATTTATGATTTCCTTCATTGCCTCTGTGTTTTAAACCCACTATATCTCTGCAACCCTGGTCTTGCCTTCTCCACGCAATATTCAACCTTCAATGGCCACAACACGTCTGTCAAACCGTTGCTATCTTCCTGCACACCGATTTGGTGTCAAATATTACGATCAGGTTACCTTACAAATGGAAAAATCACTTGCCTCATCACTGTTCTAACTTCTATACATTAATAATCTCGCTCTGCAATCCATAGTGGTATGATATTGTTGCACATCGCCCAGATTTGGATTGACACAACCACAATATATAAATTCAATAAGAATTATTCGATCTTTTGCCCCAATTTTTTACCAGTCCTCTTACATTCTCATCGGTTCAAACCCTTCATCTCGTCTATTCTAAAGACTACCATTTTCTATGCAATCACAATATGGGTCGATAAATATACTCAAGCATACTTGCTTATGGCAGTCATACTTCTACTTAACACAGTCACACAAACACAATTTCTCCATGTTTTATACACATTCACGCACAAAAAAATGAAATGTGTAAATACTTTGTTTCATAAGACATTATATAAGTCACCATAGAATTCTGCCAAATATTGAAACCTCTTTGGTTCTACCCAATCTCCAAATAATAACTGGAATCTCATAGAGTACGATTCTGCCCAGCTATTAAACCCCAAAACTGGAATCACACGATCATGATTCTACCTATTCTATTACACTAACATTGCTCAATCATATTATACACATAGAATACAAAATAAAAACAACACACAGTCATGATGAATCTATCTTTTTATTCAGAAAATTAACTGTACATACAAGTTAGAAAACCTGCTCAGCCTTTTTTTTGTCTTATGGCCTAATACATATTTTTCTGGCCATCCTCTTTGAACTCCCTTTCTTTGAGTTCTGCCTTCTACCACACCTCTCTGCTTACGATATGATTTTATTCCCTTCTAACTAACCTTCGATCACCAACTACTGCCCCTACTAATCATCAATCTGTTCCTAAATAAATACAACAACTCTATTCTTAGGCAACCAAACTTATCCCTATATATGACTCATCTACTAATGACTATCAACAAGCAACTACCCTCTCTCGAGTCATCCTATTTCTTGAGGGGATTTGTTACATTAAATCAAAACTCATTGACACCTAACAACTAAGCATATTCCCTATCAATGCTCACTAAGAAATAAAATACTTTTTACATGGTTTTTACAATGTCTCTTTACAATAGTCCCTCCTTGGACAAATGTCAAGACCCTAAGGTCTGATTTCTACTTGGAATTTTGACTTAGAGCAGATGCTCCTGCATCAAATACCATCTCCAGGATGGGTTACTCTACACACTGGATAAGTTATGTGTTCCTAAAGGTGAGCTATTGCAGTTGATTAGAGAGTATCACATCTCAAAGGTTGCAAGGAACTTTAGTGTAGGGAAGATTGTCGCTAGCTTGTAGAGGTATGTGTATTCGACCAATATGCAAGATAAAGTAGCTAGGTTCATAAGAGGATGCATATTTTTTGTACCGACAAACCTAATAACATGAAACAAGGTCTATATCATCCCTTACCTGTACCTACTTGTTCTTGGGAAATAATTTCCATTGAATTTGTGGGAGGTTTACCGACATCCACGAATTGACATGACTACATGTTTGTGGTAGTTGATAGGTTCAATAATGTGTGTGTAATGATGCCTTGTAAAAAGACTATTAGTGGGGAAGAATAAAAAAAATTGTTCTTTGGACAGGTCTGGGTGCACTTTGGATTACCAAGGAGCATCATTTCATAAATGTATACAATATTTCTTAGTGCATTCTGGACTAAAATGTGGGAGAATATGGACACAAATTTTAAGAGATCTACAACATTCCATCCACAGATAGATTGGCAGACATAAGTAGTCAACAAGAATTCGGTGTAGCTTCTAAGGGGATACAACCAGAAGCATCCAAAGACCTAGGATGAAAATTTGGTATATATACACATTATTACAACATATTAGTCCACACTTCTATAGGAAAGTCCCCATTTGAAACTTGTTTTCGATATTTTACGCCTTATCCATTAGACATTGCATATGGGCAACAAGGAGGAGTGAGGGAATATGTTATAGGAGATGCTTTGAGGGTTGGAAAATTTATAGAGAAGATCAAGCATATCCATATATAGGTACAGGAAACACTACAAAAGCTGCAGGATAGGTATAATTCCAGGCATGATCAACACATAGCAGAGAAATCATTCAAGGTGGGAGATAGAGCATGGCTATAGTTGAACAAGGAGAGGCTACATGGGCCTGGTTAGAAAATCAAGGCTCTAAGTTATGGTTCCTTTGAGATACTGGAAAAGGTTGGGGATAATGCCTATCGACTTAGTTTAACACTATATATATGCATTTACTCAGTTGTGAATGTAGCAAATTTGAAACTCTATGAGCCTTCCATGCTATACCAAGAAGAGGAACATGCCCTACTTTCTGTGGAGGATTTGGCACCAGATGCTCAGGAAGAGTTGACAAAAGATACAATTTTGTAGAAGAGGTCTAGAGCTATAAGACAAGGTCAACATGACCCTTGGAAGATTGTATTGAAGGGAAAACTTCCAAGCAAAGCTAAATGGTATACCAGAGAGAAGGTGGAGGAAACAATTTCTCACCTCATTCAGTAAAACCTTTTGGGGACCAAAATACTCCCAAAATGGGGAGGTGTGATCCAGATTGGATAATTGTATTATTTTAAATCCATCTCAATGCATTTGGAGTGGTAAAAGTGGAGGAATCAACTCACGATACCGTTTTTACCGGTGGGACACAATTTGGCAAAACGAGGTCTAAAACCTTGTAGGAGCACTTTGAGGAATCAACTGACGTTTTTTGGGGGTAAATTTTTTATACTATAGTGCTAAACCATTTCATGTTGTTATATCCACAAATATATTTCCAACGACACAAGAAGCACAATAATCAGAGTCTGTATGCAAAAATTATGCCACTCAGAAGTTGACCTTTCTATTTTCACACCTATAATTCGAGAGGATGTCGTGTTAGCCCCCATTATTCATGGAAAAGGGGCTAGCCATGCGATTATGATGTAAAAGACTCTAGAAGAGTCTATATTGTAACTCTAGTTAAGAGTTCATGCAGTCAAACTTAACCAATAATAGGCTATCAGACCGTGTTATAACCGTGCCACTAGGAGGAAGAGGCATTTCATTCTTTCGAGAACATTTTGTTTCGTAGATGCACAAATATATCCAGGAGAGATAGGAGGTAGAGAACATAGAGAGGATTTGTGCGTTGTAGCAGCCCATGCGCCATATACATTACTTCTTTGTACCTGCAACCATATTTCCAGACAGAGAAACAGGGCGAAGTAGCCTCACCTTCCAGCTGGGTTTTCTCCTAAAAGGGTTTCCCGGAGCATTTTTTTTTTTTGTGTATGTGTGAGCTTGTTTTGTAATTCTATATTTTTTTGCATAATTTGCATTCTCATGCATGCACTAATTATAATTAAACATACAAAACTCAAAGTTTAATAAAAATGTAATAATGTAGAATCTCATATTTTTAATATAATATTATCAGATCTGTTGTGATGAACTGTCCAATGGAATATCCACAATAGTTTACGGATCAACATGGGATACTAGGTTACTTATGGATTCTATGTAGGTCAAAAATACCATTTGACCCTAAAATATGACCTAAAACTACATTCAAATAGCTAAGAGCTCCTCTTCCTTGGACATTAGCAAACATGTTAATAGTCAAATAGGCATATAGTGGGAGAGGAAGTCCCCCCACCCCCCCATTATTGACCACCGAAAAACTACTTTAAATGGCCAAGTTTTGTCTACACACAATGATGTTTTTGTGTTAAGGCCTTAAGATTGTATCAACATAGGCTATGTCGATAACATTGAGTATTATAATGTTTCTCCTACTATGGAAATACTAATAATATATAAAAAGAAGATAAAGCAATAATCATTGGGGATTTTAGGATGACAACTTTATTCCCAAGTTTTTCTAGTGAGAAGAATAATTATATGATTTTAAGGGACACATTAAGGGATACACTTCAAATGATTAGGCATGGTTTAAAAAAATATAAGATCCCTGGGCTTATTGGATGGCCTACCAATTTTTTTCTAGGATTTTATGAGATATGAAGGAAGACTTATTAAGGATTATTAATGAATCAAAAACTTCTAGAAATATGGCAGCTACTTTCAGTTCTACTTTCACTAAAGGTGACAACCTAGTATCTTTTTTAATCAAAACATCTCTTTGTGTAATTGTATCTATAAAATAATTTGAAAGGTGATAGTAATTGGAGTCAACTATTTGGTAGGTGGAACGTTTCAGTAAGCCTTACTACAATTATTACTTTCACAATATATATATTACACACTACAAGGAAAATACCTTCTAGTGTAGGTTATAACAAACGTTTTTAGTGTTATAAAATTGGGAAAAATTGTTAAAAAAAAATTCACTAAAACATTTTTTTGCGGTAATAGATGTTTTACGGAGATTATAATAGAACTTCATCACAACTGAGCAAATCTGGGTGACTGACAGTTTTAGCAGATGTTTTTTTAGTAGTGTGCTTCATGGAACAAGTAGCAATGATGCATTACATATATAAAAGCATCAGAGCTACATACATAACTAAAAGCACCGAGGCGTTTAATGCAAATAATCAGTGCCTGAAATGTATACTACCCTAGTGTGTATATATCGACAAAAACCCCAGGACATTATTTTAAGGAACGACAATGGGGTATGCAAAAAAATATTGCAGACTCAGTGCTTTTTTTAAACTCGTAACATCGATGTATATGATTTCTATAAATGCACCTGTGTGCTAAGGATATAAAAGAACATGCACTGTTAATTTTAATAATGCACAAGTCTGGAAACAATATTTTGTAGCACTGGGGCGTTAGTTCTATGAAATCATTGTTGCTTTAATAATTACAATGTATCAGGGAATTAATTGCAAACAATATCAGTGCTTGAAGAACTAAATACCCTATTGTTGTCGGTTTCCGTAAAGGCATCAGTCATGAAAAAAAGATGTCCTAACGGTTGTTTTATATAACATAACACATTTGTGCGTGTTTATGTCATGGACACACCGATTTTTGCATGAGATTTTCTCTTTTTTGGAAACATCGACCTGTGATAGTGAAAATATTGGGATTTTAAAATCCATTATTCATAAAAAAATTGACATATATTTTATAAATGTATCCATATAAATTAATACTTGATTAGTGCATTTATGTATGATGTTTGGATTAATTTTCTATATTATCAGATTTCATATCTCTTCATTATAATATTTAATCATCCATATATTTAATCAGTGGTGTAACATTACATAGCGACATTGGATAACACAATAGAATAAAATAAAATGTATTTATTATATATCAATAGGAGGCTCTTTGCCTTACAAAATGGGATTTTTATTGGTAACCCGTTGTCTTTCAATTGAGACACTATGCCCATTACATTAAACAAAATGTTTGATTTTCAGAAACAATTATCTCAAAAAATACAACAGATTGCATTTACATCCAAATAGATTACTTCTCTTTGTTGGAACTGTTGTCAATGCTCGAGCTACTTCCATGACTTGGGTTATTTTGATGATTGTTTTGTTGATGGAATCAATTTTTTTTTTGCCTTCTTGATATTGTTCCATCTGCAAACATAAAAATAATGTGTAACAAGTGTATCTACATTGGTGACAATAATGAAAATTGAAATAGATGATATACATGAATGTAATCAAATAGAAATGTACCATAGCAAGAAGTGACTCATAAACTTTATACATGGTTTCAAAACCAAGTCTCATCCCTTGTTGCAACAAATATTCTATTGACGTAGTTCCATACTTTGTTTCCTGCATGTTTTAAAGCCCATTATAAATAATAGATTTAATATCAATTCTTTTTTTATTTTATTAATTATAAACTAATAGAAGTAAAAAACCATAGATACTTATAAATTCCACAGTTAATTTGTGATATGCCAAAATATACTCACAACCCATATTTAACCCAGTGTCAATTAATTCTTCTGATGGTTCTTCTTTGTACGTTAGAAAAATGAGATTTCTGAATATATTCAAGGATGGCTGTTGTAAAACAACTTAAAATATACAAAAATTAAACCATGTGTGGTTATAAGGAAATATTAACAATTACTCACAAACTTTGATATCAACCCTTTTCTTCCTTTTCGTTCAATTTTATGTGCTAAATGAGTTCCATTTTGTTTTCTTTTCTACAAGAAAATAGTTGAAAATTAATATTAATGCTAAATTATTTTTATATGTACAAATTAAATCATGATTACATACATTTGAAGCCTGTTATTGTTGATAGGCCCCCTCTTGTGATGCAATTATGTCTATTTCTTTGACCATCTCCTTGTACATATTTTTTTTACATTCCTACTAGCACATTTCGAATATCAACTCGTAGATCATTTGGGATATTAATAATCTTCCTGAAAAAAAGTAATAAACTATTTTATATTGATATATGAAAATTAAATATAATAAAATTGATATTAATAACCAAACCTAGCCGTGGGTGTATTTCGACGGGGCCTCTAATCAACATGGGTGTGGGGGTGAGGTGGTTCTTTTCATATCCGCCACTCATTACTATTACCTCAAAATGGGGCTGGGACCTCGTTCAAATAATTTTTCCGAACTCCTCTGCTTTTGACTTCTACTGTTATTTTCCCGTGAAAAAGAATGCAACAATATTCAGATCTTTGGAGACTCACTTTTTGTCATTAACTGGTTCAATTCTATTGCACAGTGCCACACTCACACACTTACATCATTATTGCGGGAAGTTCTTCATCTAAAAACTTATTTTGATACTATATCCATCACTCATATTTACAGGTAGAGGAACCAAGTGGCAGATAAACTTTCCAAAGAAGCCGTGGAGCTAGAATGGGGCAGAACGTTCATCACTAAACACGATGGTGCACAGTTTTACAGATATTTTCACAGAACGTTCATTGATGACTTCCAGGATTTGGGAGCAGTCACTCCTTGACTGCATTTTGACAGACATGCTTATTGGGAAATATTTTTGGTTGTGACTCCTATGTTATTATTTATTATCGGCAGCTATTTTGTTTTTTGTTATATATGTACATAGCTAGGATTAGATTTGTACTTCAGCACATGATACTTGCAGCATATATTTCACCGATACATGGAACTACATGCCTCCTTGGCGAGGATACAATTTTTTCCTTGCTCTATAATGGATATTACTCGTAAAATGTAACATGTAATTTTTCCATATTAACGAAAAGTTACAAATTTTTCCCCAGGAAAAAAAAAACTGATTGTTTTGTAGTAATATATACATATAATTCTATTAATGGTGCTAGAAATCCGTCAACCAATGGGTCTCCCTGATGTGAAGTCCCAATTAGACCTCACACCATTAGGAATAGGCGCTCCATCCATAGTATCAACCTGACTGCATTGTATTGTTTTAGATTTTCCTTGGCTACAAAGTTTGGCACAAGAGAGAAATGTGCAGGTATCTTCAGATTAAAAAGTGATTATTCCTTGTGAAATGTTAAGCTGCGGAAATTATCAAGGTCCTTCTACCGAAAGGGGAAAGAAAAGTGAGCCCTTTAAATACAAATAATAGTACTAATCTAGAAAAGGCACACGAGGACATACGTAAGAATGAATCGCTGATAAACGAGCGAAATATTTCACAAGGAAGCAACGATTGTTAAAGAAAATAAAACACACTTTTAACGAGATAAGTACCAAAGCCACCAAAAATAGTTCAATTTCCTTAGTACAGATGATAAACACCATACATCACAAACATTCAAAGAACAATCTTAAAAGACATATGCATGAAAGTGTGTCGGCTCAAAAAACTTCTGAATTAAGTAAAAGTTTCAAGATACATCAATACAATGAACACCACTAGCCCCAATAGTGGAGCATTAGAGTAGTGATTTTCTCCTCCAAAACAACTATCTTCCTCTCTAATGCTTGGTAGGAGGATCCAAGGTGAAAATTCCTTTTCATGTGCAATGCATGTGTATATATAACAAATGGGGTGATCATTCACCTCCCATGTGACTCTTGGACTACCCTCATGACTGTTTGACTTCTCTATGACCTTTTAACTCCCACATGACTTTTCACATTACATGGATGACTCTTGGACTTCCACTTTACATTACATTTTGTAATATATAATTTACATAATCCATAAATGATGTGGCACATGATGGCTCATGACACAACATGACATGAAACTGATGACATGAACTACATGATGACATGGAAATGTCAAGTCATGTTTTGCTGCTGCTTTATTTTTGTCTTCTTGAAAGAGGGAACATGCTCTTCTTCTTCCTCCTCCTCATGATTTTAAGATAAGGAGTCTCCAATGTGGTCTTGGTATTTATTTTTTGTTGCAAACTGATGTCCCATTGTCTTCTCTTGATGGATAAAATTGTCTTTGCAACTACAAGGGTATCTTCTAGCATGGTCTCCTTCTATATATCCTTCATCATCATCTTGGCATAGCATGATAGAATACTTGTGTTTGTAATCCACTCATGACAAGACGAAATCAGTGTAATAAATCCCTATTCTGAGATGCTGCATGATGATCCACTAAATGAGTTGTGACTCAGTGGTAGGATGAGAAAGGGGCTTAGTGACTACATAATTACAAAAATTAGGAGCTTAAGGATCAGGCTTGAGCCTTCACACTGTGTAATGCATAGTTCAGGTTTGGATTGGGAAAAGAGATTGCACAGTTGGGGAGCTCACGAAGCCAAGCTGAGGGCTTGAGCACTGATTTTGTTCACTGAGCAATTTTGGAAGGCAGAGGAGCCCAGGTGATTGTGCAATTTTGTAGTTCGAGAGCTCATGGCTAAGACTTGAGGGTTAAGACTACACAATGACGGGTGAAAACATGAAGTTGGAAAACAATTTTTGCACTTTTTTGATGTTGAAAATTGTAATTTTCTATGTGTTTTCAACTTCAACTCCACTAAACTCAAATTTTCAATGCAAATTACACTTTGACATAAAAACAAGATTTGTAGAGAATTGTCTTACCTCCATACTCACATTTTTTTTTTTAAATATTGACATATAGAGGGGTAAATTTTTTGTTTACTAATTGCATATACTTGAAATTTTTAAGCAAACATAGTTAGTCACTTTTTGAACCCTAACCTTTCTTAGGGATGGTTATTAATTTTTTGGAAATAACCATATCATAATAATCTGGATAGACTGCACTACTGCAATGACTATTTTTCGGTAATTTTTAGATTAAATCAATATTTTTTATTATTTTTTGAAATGGACGAAGAAAAACAAATGGTGATGTTTCAGTACATTTTATGAGCCATATATTTTCTTTTCAATGTGATCGTCAATAAGAAAAATGAGAATACCATTTTGAAGAAGACATGGAGAGGAACTGAAATATGATTTTTCTGATTTTTTTGGTGTTTCGATTTTAAGGTTATTGAATTTTCATTCACTGCGATTTTCAGAAGAATGAAATTCCATAGTGACACAATTTAGTATAAAATTAATAACAAATTGAAATTTTTAATGAAACCCCACAAATATTACATCATTAGAAACTAGATTCAGAGATGAATCTAATGGTACCAGGTCTGAAAGATAAAATTATGTTTTTGTAGGTGTTTTGCCCCTCCAAAGCTGTAGGTTCCTGAAAACCGCAGATTTTTTTGGGTTTTTCGTTGACCATAAATTCTCGGGCAAGATAATTTCTCGGGTGAGAAATGTTAAACTATCGATCAAGAGTTTAAACCACCACAGGTTAAATTTCACCGAGCAGGTAAACTCTCGCCTGAAATTTTTACAAACTCTTGGACGAGAGTTTGCATGCGAGAAATACACCCAAGGCAGAATCTCGGGCGAGAGTTCTATAACTCTCGTGCGAGAGTCTATTAAAATTTTGGGCGAGAAGTTTAATCAAAACATTTTACCGTCGGCCGACAGAATCTTGCAAAGATTCATCGTATTGTCACGATGTTTCGGGCGAGAGTTGTATATAAATATTCTCGTTCGAAAGATTAAATCCACAATATTCCACACACCATTTTGAACCAAAGAAGTGAAGTTGTTTTGGGTGCAAAAAAATTTTAGCGAAGTTTTGGGTGCAATTTTTTTTTTTAAGTAATGTTTTTTAAACATTCAATTTTTTTTAAAGAGCACAAATGTTCAAGAAAGGGAAGTGAAAATTTTATGGGGAAAAAAATACATTTTCATTTTTTATAATAATTTAATTACTTGATATTTTGCAAAATGTCTTTGTGAAGGCATGAAGTATTTTTGCAAAATGTCTTTATGAATTTAATTATTTATTTATTTTTCTCTCTTATTGAAGGCATGAAGTACTTATTTTGAAGTCTTTATGTTTTTTTGGGTATTCTGTCCAAATAGAATTCAATTTTAGGTTTCCAATTTTGTGAACATGGGGAGCAAAAGGAATTGCAAATCAAGGCACGATCAAAATAGAACTGATTCACTAGAAAGGACTGAGAGATTACAAAAAAAAGGGCGAGAGGAAATCGAAATTTTAAGCCATGAAATAAATGTGCAGTTAGAGCATCGTGAAAGAGATGTAGAGGTGCATGACAATGATGAGGAAATGAGAAATGTTGAGGAAATTGTAAATGAGAATATTGAAAACACAAATGTTGAAGAAAATGTTGAGGAACTTGTCAATGAGAATATTGAAAACACAAATATCCAAGAGAATATTGATATCGATCTCATTGGTGAGTCAATAGTTTCTTCAATTTGAATTTTGTATTTTTTTTTTTTTTTTAAACATTGTAGTTCAAGATAGTTTTAAAATTAAAAATATATATATGTCAATTTCAAATTAGAAGTTAATATTGTTTTTTATGCAGGGACAACATCAGACCCACAAGAAGATACTACCACACCTCACATTTCACTGCAATTAATTAGAAGTTCCAAGAACGTTGTATACAACTACAACTTTCTAGAGAATATGGATCCAACTAAAATTGAATAATTGGGACCACCAATGCCTGAACAATCAGTTCAAGATAAAATAAATTAGGGATTGAAACATATTTTTGAAGGTAAATATATCATAGCACAAGCTCAGATGTTACGTATATTTTTAAAGCATAAATCTATCAGAAATGTTGTGGAATTATTAGGCATTAAAAGTCAGAAAGAGGTTTTATTAAATCAAATGGTATCAAAAAATGTTACATCAGCGCTTGCCATACTAGCCAAAAAGCGATCTCAATTTGAAAAGAGTGCTCGTAGAGCAATTTTAACAGGTGTACTTGCGAAACAAACTACATCAAGTCGGTTGATGTCAACAACTTCAAAAGTGTTTAAAACATCAAGAAAAAGTTTATGGAGGCATACAAAATTTAGAATTCAATTAGATGAGAATGATGAACTTGCATGTTGGGCTAATATCTACAGGCATCCATATCATGATAGAATTCCTGATGGTGTGAGGGATAGGGTAAAAGAGTTTTGGAATTTGAATTCTCGTGTGTCACCAAATTAAAGGGATGATGTGCAACATCGTATATCTAAGGGAGTTTATGAAACTCGTGCTAAACATATAACATAGGTCAGTCAAGTAGAATTATTCCAGAACTTTATGGAGATTAATACTGATGTGAACGTTTCCCTTAGCACATTTGTGAAGATTAAACCATGGTATGTCAGGCCTATCAATGTTCGAGACACATGTTGTTGATACCATGTAGAATTCCAATTATTTTATGAGACATTTGTAAATTTTGGCATAAAATATTGGTCAAATGACCCCCCTCCTTCAAGTGTTCGTGAATTTTTATCGAAGATATTATGTGCATGAGAGAATAATAAATTATTTTATAAAAAAAAATGTGTTGGTGGAAGAAAATGCCCATAATGTTCTCATTTGGCACTCTATGATGCAAAGTATCCCATTTATCCTAATGATCCAAGACTGTCAAATCTCAGTCTGAATTGGAAGCGATATTAAAATGTTACTTACACTCCTATTGCAGATTCAAGCACAACATAAAAAAATATCACTTTACTTGATGACGACATTTCAGTGACATCTTTTATGGAGAATTTCAGGGTGAAAATATACAAATATATTAAGCACTGTCATATAGCACGATGGCAGGATTTACAGTTCAAGAAATCATGTGATGTGTTCCCAAAAGGAACAATATTATCAGTGGTTGATTTTTTTGAGAATTACACGTTTAGTCCACAAAAGGAGATACAAAGTGAGTATTATCATTCAGACCAAGTATCTATATTTGTGCATATTTTGTATAGACACGCATAGCTTGATACCGATGGCTTTGATAGCGATGAAAATAATTGTGAGGTGATTAAGGAGTAACATTTCTACATCAGTGATGATCGAACACATGATACATGTTTTGTTCAACGTTGTTTTAATGTTATTTATAATGAAACGTTGAAACGAGGGGTCATTGTTAAATAACATTGGGTATGGTCAGATGGTTGTGCTGGTCAATTTAAATCAGCAAGATCATTCTTTTGGTTGTCTCGTCTTCATAAGAGAACCAACATTCGATATACATGGAATTTATTTGAGACAGGGCTTGGAAAATAAGAGCACGATGGTGCTGGGGCATGTGTAAAACGTGCATTTAGGAGGCATCAATTGAATCACTTAGCTTCCCGACTTGCAAATTATTTAGATGTTATTAATTGGAGCAAAGACAATTTAAGTCATGTATCAAACACAAGGATGGTTGATGTGCAGAGGTAAGCATACACATTTAACTAACAATATATTATACATGTATAGAGATATGTGTGTGTACATGTGTGTGTATTTGTTATAAAAACAATATTAAATATTGCTCAAAATTTGACTCATACATGTGTGTGTTTTTCTCAAAAAGGTACTTTTCGAATATTGCAATGGGTGATGTTGATAGATCATTGCCATTTAATTGCCTTGGAATCCCTCAAACAAGAAGTTTACACTCCATTAGGAGTAAGAACATGACAAATATACATTGCATTGAGAAACGAAAGTGCTCTTGCTTTTGTTCTGCATGTATTGATTAGATAGAGTCCATCGATGACTGTGAAAACCAAATTAAGAAAATTTTTAAACCATGGAAACATGAAGAATTGACACCATTTCCCCCATTTGGAAATGTGACTGACAAGGAAATGGACAATGAAGTGGTTGTGATTGACAATGATTATGATCTTGTTTCTGATATGGTTAGAGAAGGTGATGTCTTTGCTGTCATTGCACCAGAAAATAATCAAGAAAAAGTGCATTATTATTTATTACGATGCACTACGTCTAAATGCACGTTTCTGCAAGAGTATAATGATCCATCAAATTATACATACCCAATTGGTTCAATGTTGTTAATGGGACATTTATTTGAAGAAGTAAAGAAATGTAAATATCATATTATTTTTCAAGATTACCAGCCAGAGGTTATTTATGCCCAATATAGTCACTTGGTCATAGCAACTCGGTTACATTTGAATCAAGTGAAGAGTAGAAAAAAACAATGACAATGGAGGTTATCGATAAATAATCATGATGCCATTCTGGAAAATTTTCCACTAGCGCATTTTATATGAGTGGAACACATTGTTCAAAATGAAAAATGAAGTTTGATTCTAGGGTTAGAACATATAATTGCTACAATGTATTGGAATTTATATAGTTTAAGACTATATTGTGGATTTCTTTCAAATAAATGGACATGTGGATGGTTAGATGTTTGTTGGTACGAACAATATATTATGATCTACTGGATAAGGGTGCTTTGCTAGATAATTAAGTTATGGTGATTTAATGTTTCCATGATGTTTACTCCTAGATGACCTTAACTCGCCCCTTTTTTGCATGGATATGATGGTGATGAATGAATATTTAATTACATATATATTCTTGTATTGTTAGTTTAGTTTTGATATCAAATGTCATCATATTTGCATCACATCAACCTTAAAATCATTCCATGGAAAACAATTAATGCACACAATTCTAAGTACACAATTAATGCACATACAAACTTAGTTTCAAATGCATATCATATTAGCATTAGAGATGTACTTAATAAACTCATAGCATGTCATGAATGCATTAGTATTCAATAAGAATAGTAATCAAGGAATTTATTCATTAATTAGCAATTGAATGTGCATAACTCTAGCATTTGGGTTTAAATGGATGAAAATATGACTTTTGGGTTTCTCATCACTTTTTTATATTTCCAAAATCTTATTCTTTCATTATTTATATAGGGTTAAGTTAATTAATTATACAAGTTAGCAAATCCTTTCCCCTTAAGAGCACTAATTCTCCAATTATATATGCACACAAATTTTAGTTTGTGATTTATGATAATGATAAATTGTACTAAGTGTTCAATTACTATGTAAAAATAAACATAGAAGTTTGGTGTGTCAAAAAAAAATATAGGGGAAAGTGATTTTTGAAGAAGGTATGGGTCATGTACTCCATCATGTGAAGACCCTCCTGTAGTTTAGATTTGATGTGGCTAATCTCTTCATTATTGTCTCTTCTCACGATGGAGGTCTCCTACTTTTATTTTCCATCTCCTTGTAGTAAGGAAATTCTCTCATCTTTGCGTTTCCTCCCCAATTTCTCTAATATGGTTGATGTTGTTTCCTTCACATATCTAATTTTCTATACTCACATCACTAATATTTTTCAATGATATTTTTTAATCTTCCTACTCTTGCTTGACACCCACCATTCTTCTTGATGACAGAATGATTCTGGGTCTCTCAGTTTCGACCTCCAAGTGACTTCAATCCCTTGAGCCTATGGATTATAGGGCCTCAAAAGCTTGTCTCTCCTCAATAAAATTTACATCAACCTTACACTAAATCCCACCTATGGTGTTTTCACTTCTATCGAGAGCTGTGTACCAGGCCATCTTCCAACCATATAATTTGAACAAAAATGTCTTTAGAGGCTAAACCAAAATGTCCCTCATAGCTTTTTCTAATTATAATCCTGAGGGTGTGTTGATTTCGAGGTTGTCTTGGAGAGAGTGAGAGTATATGAATGTATCCATTAAGTAGGAATCATTTTCATTTTGTTGTTGTTTTTATATGTTATTTCTTATACTCAAAATCTATGTTGGTAATGGTGCTATTACCCGCCTCTTCAAAATATTTAACAAGCTTCTAACCAGGTCGTAGCACCTTCCTTGAATGTGCCTTGTGTGAAACCTATAGATTGATGAATCAATATTCATGCTAGAATTTTATGTGGGTGGATGATCCTTTCAACAAATTGTAATATGTAATACCACTTGGAATCTTAGGCAGATGAAACAAGTTAGGAAGTTTGGTATGCAGTTGTGGCCACCCTTTAGGTAGTCTGGTCAAAATAATTGCTGACTGTGATGGATGCACATTGAGAGATTGATGTGCATCTAGAATTTTAAAACTAACAGTCCCTAAACAACACTCAAGGCAGAACATTGTTGTTAACATTCATATTTTTCAAACACAGAATTCTATCCATCAATGTTAAGATTGCATTTAATGACAACTATTTGATCTATAATAAGCATATTCATATGCATTCGACAAGATCAAATTCATATGAAGCCTGTTCAAAATCATTGCTAGCTTCATCCTACCTTCAAGAAACATTGGTGGCAAGGTACATATTTTTTTTGAGTAGCAGTAGAATGCTACGGGACCGTACTTTCCATACACCATATGTATCCATATGAAACTTATTACATATTTAGCACCATCCATAGAAAAATTTAATGGCACTCACCGTGTACATCCAGATAAGGTTAGTTTAGTTCCAGCATTATTCATCTATGGCTAGATGGACAAAATCTATATTAGGAAAAGTAGCATTTTTCTCCTATACATGTGCATCGGAGAAAATTTTCCATAGAGCCAATAATATATTTTATTTGAATGTTTATCCAGATAGGACAATTCAATTAGATAATTTGATTCAAGTATACAATTTTGGCACTTCTATGATTACCTAGTTTAGGCATTGTAACGTTTTGACAGTTCCCAATAGGTCAACCTCTCAACAATCTAGTTCTAAAAAAAGTTATACACGTTCCAACTCTGCCCAATTGATCATGTAATGGAAGTATTCCTCTAACACAACATGATAATATTGATTTCAAGTAGCTAAAAGCATTCCTTCCTATTCTATTGCTTACCACTCAATAATTTCTGCAACTTGGCATTTTATTTTATTTATTTACAGTTCAGTCTAGTCTACCCAGGTGGTATATGTTTTCTTGACGTTACTTTCTTGTCATTGGAGATATATCTTCAGAAATGGAAACTCCACTTCCAGTAGACATATGAATTGTTGCAATACTGTAAACCAATTTTCATCTATTGTTTAACACACAGTACGAGTATAAATAAATGATGTAGCAAAACTTACAAACATTCTGGCTAATGCAACTGACAGATCATTATTTCCCATTTTTTGAAACGAACTCCTGGAGCTTGTTTATTGTAAATGAGTGTATATTCCCAAAGAATCCTCTCTTGTAAGAGTCCCTGCCACCTACTTTGCAGATGTATTATCATATTTATATTTTCTATAAATTTTTCCTTAAGTAGAAGAAATAGGTAGTACAAACACCTATAGTGAGCTATTATAATTTCAATTGTACTTCATATACTGATGAAACCTGGGTTGGTTAACATAGTAAACTAATGAAAGCTCGTGGGGGTCTTGTATTACCAAAAATATTGAACCAATGATCTTTGTACAATGAACTATGCTCATAACATAGAAACAGGATGGAGGTCCTACTTTCAATCTCTTCACAACTGGTCCTGACTGCAGCAGGGCTCGACCATTCGATTCGGTCCCACCTAATTTAGAGGACAGGCTAGTCAAAGCTCTCTTCTTGCATGACTTCAAATCAATTCTAGACCCTAAATTTTGACTTTATTCTCCCAATCGACTATTCATGGTCTCATATGTCAACCCAAATTTATCACTCGAACCTACAAAATTGAACTTCCACCTCTTGTATTTGGGACTTGGTAGCTCGCCCTCTTAATTGACAACCTCATATTTCGAGGAACTCTCTCCTCTCTCTGGTTAAGATCCCCTCGACTTGAAATAAAGCTAGTGCCAAACATTAACTCATGAAAAAAGGCACAATGATTGAACATATTACATGTATGGAATAAACACACGGGGATCATGGATGCACGTGAAACTTGAATTAAGAAAAAAACACGATTACATGGAATGACCTCTCAGAGCTTGACTGCCTCTCTGGCATGATCTTTACAATATACTAGTTTCTTCCTTAACATTTTCAAGGAAGATCATTTTAAAACTAAACAAAAGAAAACCCTAATATGGGCGAGGAATCTCATCCTCTTGCCACATTGGGCCTTCTAGAGGCTTACAATTTAACGAGATCGTGTCCCCGCTCCTTAACTTACACTATGCCCCTTATGGAAATATACAAAATCAAATTATGGTTTGGGGTGGGCTTTATTATCTTGCATCAAACTCTTTCACTTGATATTATTCATGAGCTCCTGATCATGTGCCCTATTGCTTCATCTCATTCATTCAAAAACTTGGTCCTCATTTTTCCTCATGTATCACTAAGTGAGCTGCAAAAAAGCCTCCACTAACACCTCATTGGTTATCTCCTCTAGATTGGAATTTGGGCATCACAGGTTCACCTCCATTGGAACCTCTCTATCTTCCTCACTCCTCTGGTCCTAGGAGCTCATAGTCCCTCATAGTCCCTGAAAAATAAAAAAAGAAACATAGAATCAAGATGGAAATTCAATTGAAAACAAAATCATCAAAAGAAACACAATCAACAAATAACAAACAAGTTCAAAAAGTGTGTTATCTAAAGGTTTATGTGAAAATTGTTTTGACAAATTTACAATTACTCAATCACCCTATCATAGCTAAGTTATTCAAAACAGTTCCATGTGTGCCATCATAATTCTACCAGCAGGAAGTTAAAAGGAGATGTTTGACCTTGCAGATGTTGAAAATTTATTTCTGAGGTCCCCAAGATGAGACCAAGTGCTTTTAGTGAGAATGACTGAAATGTAAGATGCGTTATTTTCCAAAATGAAAAAAATACCAAGTGATAAAACATGATTTCTTTCACCTGGTTTGTGTAGGTTTATATTGCATGCAAACATATTGAACCTTTGAGTTATTATAATGCTATTGGAAAATGGACTTTTGTAAAGTAACATGTTTGTAATATATATGTTTGATAGTGGAAATATAATTTTCAGGCCTTTCTTTCGAAGGAAAATATTTTTTTAGTGTGCACTGTGAAGAGGACTATCCTATTCTTGTACAACCTCAAATGTGTTGTTATGAAACACGATGTTGTTATTCTTTTTTTCCCATTTTTCTTAACTTTTATGACTTTACTTTCTGAGAATACAAACTGGTGAAATAAAATTCACCATAACTTATCATGTCCATGCAATTGGAGCATTGCTCAATTACAAAGACAACCAGGCATATTTATAAAAAAATTCTCTTTGAAATACAAAATGATGGCATATTACATATAGATATGGTGATTAGTTATGTTATCACCATAAAAAAAATTTCTAAACTTGGACATTTTACATTGTTCCTAGTCATGTTCTTAGATAGGTGTTGGGTCATTTCATGATTTAAAGGGTAGGTGATAGGGTAAGAGTCTCAAAAGTCTCATTTTCATATCCAAATAAATTTTGACAACCTTATTCCATGGTTTAAAAGTCCCATATCCTGTTTAGAAGTCATATCTTAAACCTTTTGATTTTTTTTTTGGAATTAGCCACGAAACCACACTTTCGTAGTGGAGACAGTGTAAAAAACCTGTTTTGCACTATGAAAGCACTTCTACTTTCGTAGCGATTTTCCCTGAAAATACATTAAGCATGCTACGAAAGTGCGGATTTTTAGCGAATCATGTCAAATCAATAAAAATTTCAAATTCCGTTAATTTTACATGATTAGGTGTTAGCTAGGGGTCATTTATAAAGCATGCAACCATTCAAATCCATCATTTCAAATGTAGAGGTCATTATGATAGGTGAGTTCAAATTCGAAAGGGCTGGTCTTTTGTTTCATTTCTCATGCAAAAACACTACTGCATGCCTTTTTCGAATACTAAGTTGGTGGTAATCTCATACCAAAGCTTCCTTCATATATTTTCAAGCGAGGCTGACTATCATAAGCAAGCGAGGCTGGCTGTTTTGAAATCAAGCGAGGTTGATTTGTTACAGAAATTCAAAGGCAAAGATGACAGAAGAAAAGAAAAACCACAAGTCTGGACATTGTTTAAGAATAGAGCCTAAAAGCACAGAGGCCCTAGTCAAAGATAAACCAGTATTGGAGGCTTTCAAGAAAATAGGGTGTTGGAAATTTTGTGAAAAATTGCAGGGAGGACACAGCCATGTGACAAAGGAGTTTTCCCTACATTTCATTGGCTCAAACACAAAAATTGGAATCCTAAACTTGTAAATTACTCCTGAATTCATAGCTTTGGTGACAGAGATTCCTGGGGGGCAAGAGAGATGGTTCAAAGGCTTCAGATTTGACATGCAGGAATGTAAAGTATTTCTAAAGCCCGAATTTGTAGAAACAGACTTAACCAAGGAAATTCCATGGAGCTACATCAAAGACACCTATGCAAATTTGATCTTCAATGTACAAAGGTATTTTACCTGTGAGGGAAGGTATCATAAAGTATATTCATATCATTTTAAACTTCTATTGCACTTTACTGGCATGATTTCTCTAGATTTTCCATTCTTTCTGTATAGAAGTATAGCTAAGATGGCAGATAAGGTGCAAATGAAATCTCAAGGATGTGAAACTTCCCTTTTTCATCATGGTATAATTAAACTGATAGTTTTACATGAACTCCAAAGGATCAAAAGGGAATGGTCATCATTTTTGTTTTTATGTGGTTTTGGAGTGGAAACACAAGCTACAAGCATTAACCCTAAGGCTAAAGAAATCCCACCAGCAAAAACTAGTAAGCCTCCTCAACCTACAAAACAAAAGATAGCTGAAGTTAAAGAAATGACACAAGAACAGTCAACTAATAAACCAGTTCAAAGGAGATTGACTAGAAGTCAAATTGCAAAGGAAAAAGGTAAAGCAATGATTTCAGGAGAGAGTCCAGGTTTAAAAGGTAACTTAAATGATATTTTACAATCCATTGATATTGTAGAATCCCTTTAGTACAGGTAGATTTCATAAAATTTGATGAAGAAAAACCGAAGAAGATGAAATCTTCTAAGAAACTGGAATTCGAGGATGAGGTTGCAGCATTTGTATTCAAGCCCAGAAAGCCTTTAACCAGACAATCGAAAAAGATGCGAGAGATTAATATTAAGTTAGATAAAATAGAGGAAGCCTCCACTATTCATGAAGAGTTTATAGACCTTTCATCACCAATACGTGAAGGTGACAAAAACAGGGTATTTTCCACTCAAATAGAAAAAACCAGTTATGAAGAAATGGAAGAAAGGTTGAAATTAGCTAATTATGAAATTGCTAGAATAAGGAAGAGAGAAAGAAGGTATGCTTCTAAAAAGACAAATTGCAAGAGGATAAAGGCTCTTTGGGAAGTTGAAAGGGTTTCCAAACTAGAAACAATCAGCAGTGAAGCTCAATATTTTACTTGGACTGTACCTGCAATTAAAGAAGACAGATTTGTAAGAATGATGAATGTTCAGTTGAGGGCTACCAACAGGAAATTGAGGAGACAGATTGAAGACCTAGAAATACAGCTGACAAAATCTAAAGAGAAGCTACAGCAACAATGAAATAGGGAGAAAACTGGAGAAAAATTGGAATAGCTACTCTAGGTGGCATGAAACCCTAGCGGCCGAACTTGGGCGATTACTGGTTCTATGGCGGACTCGGCGCCCTGCGGGGGTTTGCTTATCTGTTTAGGGGACCCCTAATCGTTTTTTGGTCGCGGCGACTTTTCTATTGTGACGACGACACCGGTTTTCCCCAAGTAACCGGGTTCTCCTGCCACCATTATCGGGTAATGAGTTTTTGTTTTAATATATGTTCTGATCAGTGTGCCTGCTCTGACCGGTCTTGAGGCTGTTGGCCGGGCTCCCTTGAGCTTTATTGATTGCTATCGTTTGTGGGGGTTTTGTTTTATTTGGTCCGGGGACTGTTACCATTGTCATTTTTTGGGATTTGCGGATGTTTCTATCCGCTTTGATATTTGCTGCTATTCGGCCGACCGACTGTATTTGGGTGGGCCTTTCGGGTCTGTGGACCCTGAACTAGAGGCATCTTGGCGTTTTCATTGGGCCCTCACCTCCACAGGGTCTGCACAAGAACTGACACCCCCTGTCTCGTGCATTGTGGTTCGACCTGACCCTATACCATTTTCCGCGGGGTTGGCCCTATCTTGAAGGCAGTTTTCACGGTATTGACTGGGGTCTCACTACCGGTATGGATCATTATGATGATGCGGTGGATTGTTTGGAGGATCCCCTGGAGGGGGTCGACATCTGGGGACTTGATGCACAAGACGAGGCGGACTACATGTCTGACTTGGACCTGATTCCTGAGGTGGCGGCACCTGCTCCATCTGAGCTGGCAAATGTGGGAGGCTGCTCCTCGCCTCGGGCTGACCTGGCTCTTTTTTCTCTCGACCTGCCCCCAGGTGCTGACTTGGGATTGTTGGATTTTCCCCAGGCTGGACAAGATATGTCCTCGAGCACCACCATTGGTTGCTCTGCGCAGCTCTCGGAGGCGTTTTTCCATGATATAGGGGTCGCTACAGGATCACTGACACAACTGAGTATTGGTGGACCTTACTCGCTTGGACCTACGGACCCGGAGGTCGACACGCCATTTGACTTGGCACCTACTGCACCAGAGGCGGCATCGGGGTCGTTTACTAATATACCGGAGGATTTCAACTTGCAGGGGGGGATTGGCACACCCCCAGTGACTGAAGACTCTGCGGAGCCGGGGCTGGGATGCTCTAAGGCAAAAAATCTGCACAAGGTCACAAGAAGTAAATTAATCTATACCACAAACTTTTGCTGCGAGAGCGGAATGGTGGAATGGGGCATTATTTCCACCAAGACTCTTGTGGGGAAGGTCCGTGGCTAAAAATACTCTGCCACTCGGCTTCAGAGGTGGATTCGTGAAATCTAGAGTGACACTCTCCCTATTCTCCCGGTGGTCCAGGTCCTCACCAAAGGCTGGTTTTCACTCTCTTTTGATCGCCTTGAACAATCGGACTGGGCTCTCAAGCACTACTGGCATCTTGAGATGCACCCGGTTTATCTCAAAATATGGATTCCCCTGTTCGAACCTAAGAAAGAGAACGCCGGCGCAGGCCCCATCTGGATGAGGCTGCCGGGGTTGCCACTGCAGTTTTGGAGCGAACCGGCGCTGAAGAACATCGGTGGACATTTTGGCCACTATCTAGATCATGATCGATCCTACTTGACATCGGGTAGTCGCGCAGTTGCCCGGATCTTGATCTTCTTGGACACTAGGGATGGCCTCTATGAAAGTTTCAACATGGTTTTTGATGAGATGACCTGGCAGCAACCTCTGGACTACGAAGGCGTGCCCTTTCGATGCCGAAAGTGTCATGTGGTTGGTCACTTGTATAAGGATTTTTCTATGATGGGTATTAGCAAGCAGACTCCGCAGAAATCCCGTTCAACGGGTACTCAGACTGAGCAAATGAATAGCAAGGTGGGGGGGGGATGCTGCCGTGTGTCGGCCGACCCCAGACGCCCCGAGAGAAGCTGAACTGATGCCTACTTCTCTTCCTTCGTGGACCACCTCGCAGCCCAGAACTCGCTCGCTGGCTTCGATGGACACTTCTCAGCGGAACCCTCCTATTCCGAGTAACTCTATTTCCTGTGCTCTTTCGATTATTGATGGTATTCCTGTCCCACCAGTTTGCACTTCATTTCAATTGATATCTGGTATTGGCGATATCTCTCTGCCCTCTCCTATTCATACCTCTGGCACTCATTCGACTAGGCCTGGCAATCCTTTGAAACTCCCTGCGGTTTGCTGCACTATGGCTTTGACGCACCCATCATCCACCCCTATTATCCACCACTCCTCTGATGAACTCCGATGCCACTCATCCTCATCTTCCGAGACTCCCTCATCGCGTCATAACTATTTCCTCAGATCACTTTCCCTACCACAGTTGGGTGAGACTTTTGGGATTGGGCCTAGTCTGGACTGTATCCCCATCAAATCCCGAGGCCGACCATATGCTCTGGCGAAAGCGATCAAAAGAGCAAACCTTGAAGTTGAAGCCGGCACTCAATCCTCTCTTATGCGGGTCCTTAGAGCCAGAAGACCCTCGTTGGCGGTTACATCATGATATGCCTCTCATTCAACTGCAGGGGTCTGGCCAACCCCGATAAGAGACTGGCCCTCAAGGATTTGATATCTCATCGACCTATTGATATTCTATTTCTTCAGGAAACGCTTGGTGCTGGGCCCGATGTGCAGACTCTCTTGTCCTCTATCCTTCCTCGTTGGACATTCATCACCCTTGATGCATCAGGGAGATCTGGGGGCTGTGCTTTGGGCATTAATGACAGGACTACTTGGATGACCAACTGTTGGGGTCGATCTGGAGTTCTTGCTATGAATGTCCTCTTTGGCAACTCGGAGGTGGTATTTACTCTGATCAACATCTATGGGCCCTGCACCAACAGAGAGAATTTCTGGACTTCTCTGTTGACATGTTCTTTACTCAAAGCACCTCATATTATTATGGGTGGTGATCTTAATTTCTCTTTTGGGATCTCTGAATCTTGGGGCCCCAATGCTTCCCCGGATCCATTGGCCGAGTTTTTCATTTCTCTGCTGAATGCCTCGAATCTGATTGATATTCATTCTACCAAAATTCAGCCCACCTGGAGGAACAGAAGGACTGGCTTTGCTGCCATGGCGTGCAGGTTAGACAGATTTCTTATTAAGCAGACCCTCCTTCCTATTATGTCTCGGGCCCGTCAATGGGTAGGGGTGGGTGGTAAATCTGACCACTCTCCTATTTACCTGGATTTCGAGTGTGGTCCTAACAGAGCTCTCTCCCCCTTCAAATTTAATGCTCGATGGATAAGTGATCCTGATTACACCCTGATGGTTACTCGGGCCTGGAAACACTGCAACCCTTTGAATGACCGGGACCCGGGCAGGATTATCAATGACAATCTAAATCGAATCAAAAAACTTACTATTCGATGGATTCGGATCAAGAAGAGATCGGAGAGGGAGGCTCTGATCAATATTGAAAATAAGATTGCCAGTCTCAACAACGCTGAATTACTGGGCTATAGATCTGATGATACCAAGGCACAGCTTATTGCTCTTGAATCGGACAGAGCTAAATATCTGAGACAAAAGGAGGAAGACTGGAGACTAAAAAGCCGGGCAATATGGTTACAAGCGGGGGATGATAATACTAAATTCTTTCAGCAGCATGCTAATGGCAGGAGGGCTGCAAATGGCATTTGAGAACTGTCTGACAACAATGGATTTACTGCAAGGACTCAGTCTCAATTATCTGACCTGGGCACTAGACACTTCTTAAACCTTTACAGGGCGTCAAACCGCATTGACCTCCTGGACATCATGCGTATTACCCAGCATACAAAAAGATTTGTTGAACAGGATCAGATGGAAGACCTAAATGCACCAGTCACCTTGGGTGAGCTGGAAGGTGTATTGAAATGGTTCAAGCGGGACAAAAGCCCTGGGCCTGATGGCTGGCCCATTGAGTTCTTTATTCATTTTTTGGATCTCATTTCAACTGACCTGTTGACTATGATTGAAGACAGCAGAGTGCAAGGTCGAATTTATGATGGTTTCAACACCACTTTCATAGCTCTTATACCAAAAACTGACAATCCAAATAGCTTCAATGAATTTAGACCTATATCTCTGTGTAATTTCATATACAAGATCATATCCAAACTCATTGCTAATCGCATCAAGCCTTTCCTGTCTACACACATTGAAAAAGAACAATTTGCATTTCTGAATCATAGGCAGGTCCACGAAGCTATTGGCACGGCCCAGGAAGTTCTTCATTCTATTAAGACCCAGCGCCAGAAATCCACCATTCTCAAAATCGATCTCACAAAGGCATTTGATCGGGTCAACTGGGGCTATCTCCATCTCATTTTGATCCATTCTGGCTTCCCTAATCTGTTTATAAACTGGATCATGGGATGCATTTGTCACGCGACCTTCAGTATTCTGATCAATGGCACCGCATCTGATTTCTTTCATGCGGGGAGAGGACTGAGACAGGGATGTCCTCTCTCGCCATTATTATTTGTCTTGGTTATGGAGGGACTCTCGGGGCTTATCAGGAATGCAAAAGACAGAGGAAAACTCCAAGGACTCCGGATTAAGGACACTCTTCATCTCACTCATCTACTATTTATAGATGACGTTCTCATCTTCCTCAATGGTACTAGACAAGACTCTGTTCATTTTGATATGATTCTGCACTGCTTCTGCAAGGCCACTGGCATGGAACCAAATAGTACCAAATCAACCATTATTATGACTGGCTGCTTGGATATGGAACAAGGTATTTCTCTGCACCTATTCGACTATGTTTGCATTGACATCAATGACGGACTCAAATATCTAGGTTTCCATATTAAACCAAATGACTACAAGATCAAAGACTGGAATTGGTTGATAGCCAAGATTGAACGCAGAATCAACATATGGTATAACAGATGGTTATCCAGGGCTGGACGCCTGGTACTCATCAAATCTGTGCTGGAAGCTATTCCGGTCTATTGGATGTCCCTGGCTTGGATTCCAATTGGCATCACTAACAGAATTAAAAGATCTGCAGGCAATTTCTCTGGCGCAATCAGGGTCAAGTCTCCACCTTTGCCTAGGTTTCCTGGGACCGCATAAGCATCCCTAAACATTGGGGAGGCTGGGGATTAAAAGACTTACATCTCTTCTCGAAGGCCCTGGCTGCTAAGATGTCCTGGCATTTAATCTCGGGTCAGAGTCTCTGGAAAGAAGTCATTGTGGCTAAATACATTTGGCCTCGGAACCCACTCGATTGGATTCGAGACAGAATAGGTCTGACCACTGGCTCATCTATTATTTGGAAGGCGATCAATAAGGCAGCACATATTATTCAGCTTGGTCTATCTTGGAAGATTGGCACGGGTACTATGGTCCGTATAGGCTCTGATTCGTGGTCTGGCTGTGGAGATCATTACAAACTTCCAGTATTTATCACTAAACACCTTGCAAACAGAAATATATTTTACCTTGCACAGATTGCAGACCTGGTGCATACCCCGTGGAGGGGCCAAGCCTGGCTTACCGCAGCGGACCTTGACATACCACTGGCGGGTGCTCGGATCTGGCAGAGGTATATTTGGGCCCTTAAAGCCACAAACATTCGGATTACAGAGCAGGCTGATAAGTTAATTTGGGCTGTATCTCCAAACGGTCGATATGCCCCTAGACTTGGATACCATGCCTTAATTAGGACTAAAGAACCTCCCATCAAAGATTGGTGGTGGCGCTGTCTTTGGAAACTGACTGCCCCACACAAACATAGAACGATGTTCTGGTGCATTCTCAATAATTGTATACCCACAATGGATTACCTCCACAAAAGAGCGTTCCAAGGGGCTTCTCAATGCAGTTATTGCCGGGCCTGCTGTGAGGACGTGAATCACTTGTTTCTCCTTTGCAACAGTGTCAAAGATATCTGGGCTCGGATCTGCACAGACCTGAGCTGTAATTTTATTTGGCAGGGAGACAACATTCTGGCAGCTTGGACAAATTGGTGGAGGCACTATGATCATGAACCACGCATGAGAAATCTCCCTTTAATTGTGGCATGGGAGATCTGGATTGGCCGGAATAGACAGATTTTCAGAGATTTTCCCATTGACTGTGATCATATTGCTGCGGCCTCCATTGCTACTTTCAGTCTTATGCCGGTTGACAAGCAACACAGAAAGCCTCCTATCGACATCCCTGAAATTATAGATCACAGGCGTGCTTGGGCATACTTTGATGGTGCGTCCAATGCTGCGGGATGTGGAGGGGGTGCTATCCTCTACTTAAATGACCACCATTTCTACCATATCAAAATGGGATTGGGACCCGGTACAAATAATTATGCAGAACTGAATTGTCTTCGCCTATTGCTGACTTTTGCACAGGACATCCATTGCAACGACATCCAGATTTTTGGTGACTCACTGCTTGTTATCAATTGGTTCAATCATCTTGCATTATGTCACTCGCACACACTGTCTGCACTGCTGCGGGAGGTTCATTATCTCAAAGGCCTATTTGATTCTATCTCTGTCACTCATATTTACAGGTCTCGGAACAACATGGCCGACATATTATCCAAAGAAGCAACGGAGCTAGATTGGGGCACCTGGCATTTCACTGAACACTCGGGCGAACAGGTTTACAGATTTTTTCATCGGCCATTTATAGAGGAGGCACATCTATAGGTGTCTACTTGCTGTACAGGTTTTTGGGGGAGATTTTTGTGTATATATCCCGGGATTTTCTACCGACATGTATATTTCATTATATAGTTTATACTTTTTTGTTTTTATTAGTAAGCTAAGCACCGAGCTTACTAAGTAACTTTCTAACTTATCCCTGAAAATATGTTTATTTCTGGGACTGGATCATACCTGCTGGATGGCATGTATTTTTTGACTGTTTTTCTTAGTTTTTGGATTGTTTCAGTTCTTGCACTATACAGCTATATGTAACATGCAATCTCTCTTTAATGAAAGTTTACGATTTTTTTCGCTCTGAAAAAAAACAATGAAACAGGGAAGTAAGTGATAAATCCTTAAAACAATTTTTTCATAAAGAAGATCATTTTTGAGGAAGAACATCTTTTAAAGCCAAGTTGTTTTGTTTTTTGATGTTGATATCAATCTTTGAAGAGTTTTAATATCCTCAAACTGTAATTTTTTGAAAAATGTGTTAAAGGGAGCATACACATCAGTTTCGTAGCACGCTACGAAATTGCTAAAGATGAGTTTTTGACATTTTTCATATGTATTTTGGAGGTAAGGATTATTGGGTTTCAAGTTTTGATGTTGCTAGTGGAAAGATGAGGATCACAGATGAAGAATCAGATTGCAAAGCAAAAGAAAGAAGGGTTAAAAGAAGTGTTTTACAGTGATATAAAAATTGCGCTACAAAAATAGGCAATTTTTGTAGCGCAGTTTTATCTAATCTCCTTTTCCATTTTTTCGAGGATCTCTTTTTGCACAGGTGGAAGATTGAAGTTTTAATGTAATATTATCACATGTGACCTATATGAAACAGTCATCAATGCTAGCAAATCTGCTCGAATATAAGCATGGAGGTTAAGGGCTAAAAAGCAGGAACTTCGTCTCCTAGTTTTTAGGACAGTTAGGTCATGAATCAGCAGGGTTCACAACAAGGCTAGAGGCATCATAAAGGTTGAAGACATGGATTAGCAGCTGTCAAAGAAAGTATTTAAGTTTTATATAAGTTTTTTTGAAACATGTTTAGGATTTTCACTCCTATTTGAATTAGGACTCATAAAAGACAGTTAGCTGTCAGTATGTAATTAATAGTTTGTTTCGTGAATAGAATAGGTGTCAAGGATAGAATTTGAATTCTCCTAATGATGGATCATGGAATCCAAGATTATAAAGGCTCTATATGAAGCATTATGTGGAATTCATCAGGGTTGGCATTTTTATTAGCAAAATAAGTTGTGTTATTGTAGCAGAGTGTGTGTTGTTTCAACTTAATACAGAGATTGGTTTTACTACTCAAGATTCACAAGGGGTTTATGTGTTTTATATTTCTATGGCCTTTTTCAATTACCTATTTGCAGTGGTATGAGCATGTGTTACTTAGAATTCATTGGATAATGCTCTAACTTCCTTCACATGCTTGTAGACTGTGTTTATTCACTGTGTTACTATTTCACTTATAAACCTAAACTCCAAGTGCCTTAACTTCCATGTTCAGCTGATTATGATGTTTTGTTTAAGACTACTATGACTCCATGGCCCAATAGATGTTTTCTACTCTGTAATTCAACCATTTATACATTTTTGTCCATTAAAGTTTCTAGAGTTAGCCATCTAATCATTAATTAAAAATCTTAAACCTAATGAGAGAGCCCTCTTAGGTTGAGGAGGCTAAGCCTCAGCCAAAAGTTTGGTTTGGAAGAGTTACCCAGAGTCTACTTGATCAACAGCCTATCAGGGTCAGATTTTGTGATAACAAGTTAAAAGACTTTAACCATCCTTCATTACTGACATCGTTGTGCACATTTTCCATTCCAAAACCTGAGCATCACCTTATTTAATTACACTTGTTACATGCTCTGCAAGTGCACCCCAACTTTGCTCCAAAACATATGAAAAATAGGTAAGTATTCAAATGTGTTTAATGTTAATTAGACAATAAAAATTATTTAAGTGATCTATGGGAATGAATTTCCAGTCCTGGTTAAATTTTGGTTCCAACATAATCAGGCCTTGAAATTCCACTTATATCATACCTATAGAGACCATCACTTATTATTTATTACCCTTGATGCCACTTAGAAAACAATGAAGTTCTTAAGGAAAATTAAATCAAATATTCAATGAAAACCTTCTAAGTAAGCTCTACATGTAATGTAATATGTAACTGGAAGTTGTGGATTAAGAAAATAAATTATTCTTCATCAAATATTAAATGCCAATCTCATAAATAATCACTACTTGTAATTTTTAACTGTAAGTTGTGGCTTCACATATGTATATAAAAGTAGTTTTTCTTCCTCATCAATCAAAGATATTTGGCACAAAGATCAAGTGAACCATCATGTCCACCACCAACCATCACACAACTTAGTGAGACAACTGAAACTGATGTTCTGTTGTTTTCATCTTGAATTCCTTTATTCCCCAAAGAAATGGATCCACTAGCCTGCAATGATGAATTTTATTAGTTTCCACAGAAGCTATGAATTGGGGCTTCTGACATCCAATCTTTCAAAAATTTTAGTGGTTCAAGGTGAAATTTATACATATGAGTAAACTGAAAATGATGATGGTTGTCTAATAATAATTATAGCACCCTATAGAATCAAGGTGTATAACATCCATAATCTTTCAAAAGTTTTAGTGATTTTAAGTGAAATTTATACATATGAGTAAATTGAAACCGATGATGGTTGTCTGATAAGAATTATAGCATGCTATAGAATCAAAGTGTATAACCTTCATATTCTCATTTCATTGCATACATTTAGAATCAATGTACATTAATATAAGCTCATCTAATAAAAAATCAATGTACATTAATATAAGCCCATCTAATCAAAAATCAAAATCCATGTACTTGTGATCCAAGTTTTTAAGCTCATCCAATAAAAATCCAAATCCATGTATTTTTATTAGCTACTTCCAAAAACAAATCCATGCGTGTTATTAGCTACTTCCAAAAACAAGATTTATCTTCTAATCCCAAGAGCCGAGGTAGATAATCACATTACTAATTTCAGGAATCAAGGTAAATAATGACATTAGATACACAAAATTCCAACTTTTTGGTAGATGCCTACATCCACTATACAATTTAACTCACCTAAAAATTTAGACTCTCTGACGCAAAGCCTACATGACCTCCTTGGGGCTCAGTTTTCATCATCTCAATATTATATGTAGCCTGAAAAGTAGAAACCAAAGTTAATAAAAAGGTTTGAAAAAATAAATATAATAAATATGCTTAATAAAAAGTATCGATACTAGTGTCACGAATGGAACCTGAGAAGGAATAATCTCTTCAGGCAGCCCTTGATGTGTAGCACATACCTAAAAATTCAATAATATTAAGAGCCACACCATATAAAATTATGTTCATCTTAAATTCACTTGCAATTTAACGTAAAAATATAGATAGATAATACCTGTGAGACCACTAGAAGATATGAAGGTATCATGTCTTCAGGAAGCCCTTCATGTGTAGCACTGACCTGAAGATTCCATAATGTTAAGACTCATACTATATAAAATTATGTGACAAATTCATTTTCAATTTGACATACAAAAATATAGATAGATAGTAATGAATGTGGCACCTGTACATGATCATGTCCATGATATACAGAATGAGTTTTAGGGGCAAAGAAATGTTGATCTAAGAATGTTGTAAACTGCATAAGTTAAATAAATATATTGGCGTAAGATTTTGGAGACTAAATTTATATAGACCAAAAAAACATGTTACATGCACTCTAGCTCATATTATAAATGTGTATTTTAAAATAGACCAAAACATGCTTGTACATACCTCACCCATGGTGTGCATTTGTTGTCTAGTGGCTCACTCATAGTGGTCTCTACAGGAGGATGCATACTCCAGAAGCTCATGTCGCTCCATCTCCCTCAACACGTCATTTGGAATACTCACAAATGAACAAACTCCTACACTAGATGAAGGTTGGCTTGTCCCTAAGACGACTTCCACCCCTCCTAAATCAGCTACAATATGTTATTGTATCTTCTCCCTCATCTGAGATGCAGAACTGGAGATAAGGGCTAACTCCTCTGGAAGTGTAACTAGCCTAGGTGGTTGAGGTGCTAAACAAGGTGCTGGAGGCCTAAACCCAACATCTCACATAGCATCAGATCGTTCATATGTACGACCTTTTCCATAACCATAGAATTTGGACCACGTATCTATAGTTAGGGTCCATGTACTCTCAGAATTAAGCATACAACATCCTAACAAAATATTGTGGCACCTCATCATTATTTGTGAACTTCCCGTATGCATACAGGAACTTCTCATAAATATAAGGTGCAATATTGGGATCATTGAATATTGTAATCTTCATACGTTTTTTGTCTTCAGGCCACAAGTCAAATAGTGACAAGGTCATTTCTTTAGTGACCCTACTTTTAACTTCATTGTAGGAGTGGATACCAATCACTGACTCTCTCCTCCTATGCATCATGTAAAAAAATACTTGGGTTGATGGTCCAACCCCACGATAAGTCTCTATCAAACTCTCCAAATTATGCAAAAAAAATTGGAGACAATCTCAACTAGGGGCAGAGAGATTGCAACTTTGCAATTCATTGCGCAATTTCATGGAATTATCCCTCATCCCATCAATAGTAAGTAAGGAGATGGTGTCTTCCCAAGGCATCTCCTTAGGAATATCACCAGGATGGGTGTAAAGGGGCTCATAGCTCAAATTTCGAGCAAAATCATGAACCCTATGACCTTTCCCCCTAGGAGAGCAACGACCACCACCTGTAACATGTTAAATTATTGCACATATTAAAAATTAAATAATTTATAAGGAAAATTTTTATTTAAAAAAATTTTCTGGTCATTTGAAAATACCTCGTGGAAAAAATATTTCATCCTCTTCGCTCATTGGACTAGGATTGTTCCCTTCCGAGGAATGAAGGTCTCTACTAGCCACTATACAAAACATTAAATTGTTTTATCACACAATTACATGAGACACACAATAAGTTTCACATTAAACATACATCAAACAATTAATTTTCCTTTATATTTTACCTGAACGAGATCTATCCAAGTGTGGGATGGATGCCATAGGCTGAGACATTGCTTTCCTTTGTCCCTTAGAAGAAATAGGGCCAACCCCAACTCCTGCATTTTCACCTATGGAGCATAATGTTTTCACATTAAACACATGTCATTTGAAAAAAAAAATTCACCTATTCAACATTGAATATAACATAAACTTGAACATTTTAACTAGCAATCTAATGTGTACCTATACCATGTATAATATACCCCTCAGAATGGGATCTAAGGAATTGAGGACGAATGGGAACAAGTCTATGGGGCTCCTCTTGTTCGATTTGGTGTATGGGCGCACGAGTCATATGAGTGCGTCCACCTATGCAGGACAAAAAAATTCCACATTAATAATTTTTTCACAACGAATAATAAATATAACCTACTTGAAAACATGAAATAACTAAATGTCCAATGTACCTGATAATCCTCCTCTCATGGAGAGGTCTTTGGAGGGCTCGCCTGATGCCATTGTTGCTATAGTATCAAATCAAATTTCTACCCCTGATAAACAAATTATCCATCGACAGTTATGTCATCAACTAATGGATAACAGGTACTATAGCTCATTGACATACAAGGGCTCGACAATAGTACATGGCCTAATATCTCATGGCACTAACTAAGGTGGGTCAATCATTCCTCCATTTGTACAACTTGACTACCTAGGTATTAGTGAGTGGTCTCCTCGAGTGTTGTTCTACGTCTTTTGGGTCAACAGGACGGTTGGTTAGCCTATCGAAAGAGGGCTTCAAGTATACCTAGGGGAATTCCTATATTCCTAAAGGTACATGGAGGTGAGATTTTGTTTACAAGTATTGTCTTATGTCATAGTACTACAAGCAATACTAGCAAGGGTTACAAGTGTTTCACACAATGTGATTCCACTTTATTTCCTACTTTTATTGTTTGTCTACTGTAGTATTACCCTATTATGGATAGATCACCGTGTTATTAAAGGGAATTATAACACAACCCTAAAATAAAGTTAAATATATATGAGCTTGCTAACCAAATGAAAGGTCTCCTAAAATAGAAAGAAAATAACTTGTGCAAAGTATGTTTTGAGGCTAAAATTGCAAAATGTTCACAACTTCTGCTATACTTCTTTGAATGGCTATTATGACCCCAATCATGAAATGCTACAAGATCATTAGATCTATTGTCACTGGATTGGCAGAAATTTTTGCAATCTATCAAAACATATCCAATCAGTTTAATTTTTCACCTTCCAAGAAAGAGTCTAAAGGATGTTGAGTTTACATAAATGATATCTCAAATTATTGTACTTCGTTTTGGACAATTATGTTCTTCTAGGATAGGGTATTCTCAAGAGGAATTTAATTTTGAAATTGCATTCTCCAAGTTTTGCATAGAAAATTTCAAACTACTTGAACACTGATATACTCTCTTTTCCAAAACAAACCAACAAAGATATATTTTTTTATTTTTTTATTTTGTGCCTAAACATTTTCTCACTACATGCCCAGGAAATAACTTTGACACAATTTTTATTTTAATCAACTCCAAAACTTTGGAAAATCACTAAATGTAGTGAAAAATGTAGGAATACAAGAGAAAGAGAGATAAACAATAAAAAATATCTCTTTAATTATAATATATATAGAGTTATGTTAATTTTCCTCTTCAAGGGTGTACCTTGCAAGAACTGTGCTCCAAATAAAATCAAGGTCGTTGACAATACATTGCATAACCTTCCACACAATAAATAACTATCCATAGCGAGCCCAAACTACCCAAGGCCATACTTATAATGAGAGCATACTAACTAATTTGAACCCTCTTAACAAATTGGGCCCTTTTTGTAATGGGTGACTATTAGCTAGCTATTTAATGGGCCTTCTTGAATGAAGGTTGCCTCATACATTAATAAGTTATATAAATAATGGGTTTAGGCTATGACCTTCACATGCCCTCTCCATTGCAAATCAACTTTGTCCTTAAGGGTCAAGGTGAGGAAATAGTTGTATATTCCCATGTGGATCTTCTAGTTGCATATCTTTCCACTAGATCAATACTTCTCTAATTATGTGTCTACACAATTAATGCTTTGTGGTATCCAATAGTGCTTGTAGTGTTGGAAGATTTTGTTATTGATTTCAAAGGGTTTATAGGCTTTCATTCATTTGATAATTTTCATGCACAAATCAAGTGAATTTGGGTACAAGGAATGTCTAGGTCGGTAGCCATTGCAAGGCCATTTCATTTGATAAGTGGCACATTTTGTGGGTCCTCTTAGTTGGTGAGACATTAGTGTTTAAAGATTGATGCTCCAAAGATGGGTTTATGACCAACACCTCATCTCCATGATCACATCAATGCAGAGATTGTTGCTGGAACTATTTTGCGAAAACAAGATGTTGTGATGTACCTTCCATGGACATTATTTTATCGGCGCTTGGTATGGATCTAATATGAAGTAACCATTATTAATTGTTGATTTATGTGTGATGATAATATAGAGGGATGCTCAAGTTATATTGTATTAGTAGTTTTGCTATTGTAATTGTTAGTTTGTTAGCCATCTTGGTTCAAACCTTTACATAAGCTTAAAATATATTGTCTTATAGGGAAGTTCCTTTTAGTACTTCGAACAAAAATAATTCCGATCTCATGCATTCTGAATTTCTCCATGAAATCAAGGACCCTGATTTCTAATCGGACAATGGCTATTAAAAGTACCATATGTTGGTAAATAAAGGTGCCATACGTGCTAGATGTTTGAGTGTTATTACCTGAAATTTATTTGGGTGCTATTTTGTATAAAAATAGTTTTCTTGTTTCTCTTATCAAATCGAGGAGGCATGTTGGAATCTGTAAGAAGGAAATATTTGTGTCAATAGAGTCATTATCCATATCTAGTTGAAATGGAAAAAGGATTTTGTAAGGAGCCCATTCATAGAAATTCCCATATATTTTGGCATCACAGATTCCTGAGTAATATTTAGATATTAGAAAAAATTTTCCCTTAAAGATAGACCTAATAAACAGACTGTTATTTTTAACCCTGAGTGATAGCTGGGATGTGTTTGAGGAACTGCAACATTGAATCCCAGACAATCATATCAATATGTGATAATATAGTGCATGCTCCTACTATGTAATATCCCTATTATATATTTTACTTAATTTCCAAGAGTTAAATTCAAGAAATCCACTATTAAATTTTTCCAGAATATTCAATAATAAATTTCAACACCATTATAGAGAAAAAACACTTGAAACCCCAGTTATTTTATTAATAAATTGCAAGTAAATTACATCAACTTGATCAGGAAGGAAACCTGATAAGGATATTCACAAAAACCCTTGCCTTTGACTCCTTTAGCTCTGCAACTCGTACTCCATAGTGAATTGTGGATTCAACCCTCCTGAAGTATACAATCGACCACCTTGAACCCTAGCAATTCAGCCCTCTAGAAGATTATTCTTCTACTACAAAATCGTGGGAGCTAACTAAAACTTGGTGCATATCAGAAATATGAAGAAGGCTGAAAATTTTGACTTGGTTAATCCCTAATTTTTGTGAAAAATTTGTTGGAAAAAAGAATGATCGGAGGCACATATTCGGCCTGGTTTGAGGCCCATACTAAGGCATAATTTCAACATCTGTTGAAATCCTTTTTAAGGCAGGTTCCTAGAATTTTTTGAGGCATATTTGCATATGTTTTTGAGGTGATTTTAATTTTGTCTTAGGCCTTCTACAACATTTCTTTTTGAGGAGATTATCGACCTGTTTGAGGCCTTCTGTGACCCTTTTTCTGAGGAGATTATTGACCTTTCTTGAGGCCCTCTTTCAGCCTGCCATGAGGCTCTAACTTGACCCTTTTTAAGGTATGACCAAAATGTGTTATGAGGTTTCTCCATGGCCTAATTTAGACTTTTATTAAGGAAAAATTCTTAGATAAATTTGACCCTGGTTAGGGCACAATTGATGCATTATTTTAAGTTAAATTTAGACTTATTTGAAGTTGTGTTTGTGTTGAAGTTGAGGCATAAATATAATTACCACAAAATACAATTTACCCTAAAAAAATCAAATTCGAGACTTACCTGGCAATAGAAATCTAATTTGTCACTATCAAGGGTGCTCATGGTAACAGACTCACTCGCTGAGGTGGCTCGAAAATGACACGGATTGTGCTCTAGTGTATAGGTTTGCGCGGACCAGGGTTTTGCATAATGTTGGGGGAGACAATATTTTGGAGTTTTTTATAAGCATAAAACTCTCGGACAAGAGTGTAAGAGAATATAAACTCTCGGATGAGAGTGTAAGAGAATCTAAACTCTCGAACAAGAGTTAAAACAACTCTAGGCCGAGAGTTTTGAAACTCTCGTCCGAGAGTTTACCCGAGAGTTTATGTCAATAAAAATATCAGACGAGAAAATTCTTAACTCTCGTTTGAGAGTAGTTTAACTCTGGTCAAGCCCAATAACTCTCAGGCGAAACATTAAAAATATCTCGGACAAGAGTTCTAAAAACTCTCGGTCGAGAAATTGAGTTGACTGTTTTCTCAAATGAGAAATTAAAAATTTCACCCAAATTTTGGTCAAGTGCCAAAAAGTGTTTCCCAACTTCAGCTTTTCACCCATGCACAATAATGACTCAGAAAAAGACAAGGACTACGCAGTTATAGAGCTCAGCGGCTAGGCTTGAGCACTGAGATTGGAAATGTGTAGTACTTGAAGGACAAGAGGCCAAGTGATTACAAAGTTGTGCAGTTCAAGATCTCAATACTGAGGCTTGAGGATTGAGACTGCGGAATGTGCACTGATGACTTGGTTTTAGAGAGAGATTCTATAGTTCTGAGACTCAGGGGTTGAGCTTGAGCACTAAGATTGTGAAATGCTTAGTTATATGACTCAAGGGTTGGGCTTGAGCATTAAGATTTTAAAATGTGAAGTTCCGATAGGCAGAGATTGCACATTGCATAGTTACAAGAGACAAGGTTGTTGCATGAGGATTGAGACTGCATAGGGCACATTTTAGGAGGGTTGGATGAGGTTGAGTGGCTCGGTTAGGAGTTTTTCCAATTTTGGCTACGTTTTGGATCATTGAGAGGAAGTTGAACAAAAGCACGACTTGAAAATCATCACACACATAGTTCACTTTATGACACAACACATACCACTCAAAACATATAAAAAACATACTTTCCTCAATGCAACAACATTGCGACAACCTATTCAAAGTGTGACACTAAAGGTACACTTTGCGATGACAATGACGACACTTGTGCGACAATGTGTGGATCTTTGGAAACGAGTGTGGAACATATATAAATGATAAGAAAAACTCATTATCACAAATATTTACCCTTGAAACAAACCAAAACTCCACTTTACATGATAAGAGAAAATTCTCATGCCAAAATATGACACTTGCTATATGAAAATAAGAGTGAGAATGACACTTGCGGCATGCGAAAAATGGTGAAAACAACACATGTTAGGGCAAATATAACATGAAAATGGTACTAATTAAAGGGAAAGGATGCGAAAGAGACAATCGTAAAGATGAAAAGGACACTTGTGATAGTGAAAGTGCTTAAAAGAGACAATTGGAGAAACTCACCAAAATAAAAGTACAATCACAAAAAAAGTTAGGGACTATTAATGACAATGCACACTGACTGCTGACATGGGTTTAAAATTTCACAGACACTGTCTTAATGGATTGTTCCACACCTGTTAAATCTTGCATGAAGGAATGAATTCATGAATGCATTACGGACTGAGCATGTGTGCGCAGGTGACTTCAACACTTATGATCTAGAAGCAAGCTCAAAGACTTAAGAAAGCATCAACTGACCAAGAAGTGAATATGGAATGACCAATCGAAAGATCCACGGTAGGCTCCAAAATTCAAGTATTGGAAAAATTTTTGGAGGGTTTTTGTTGCAACGACAACACTTGGAAACATACTGTTAGAATTCCAACTTCTCTATCTTGGTTGACTCTTCTATGCAGGGTCTTAGTTCTTCACAGAGTATTGATTCTTCCTGAAAATTACTCTGGCTTCCCCACTTACCCCATGAATAGATATGTTCCCCTTTGTGCCTTCTTGGTTTGAAAAAAATCATGAGATTCAGTAATATCACAATGTTTCAAATTGGAAAGGGTAGTGTAGTTTGTGAGCTTTATATTTTCAGAGTATATTTTTTCATCTTTGGTGTTGATCTGCTACCAAGATGCCTGGACAGTACTCCGACGGAGTCACTATAGGAACACAAAATTTCTGTGCTTCCAGCGAGCCTAGATAGTACCCTAACAGAGTTGCTTGCCTCACCCCTAAGCACAAGAAGCCTTTCTCTTATTTTTCATTTATTTATATATTTAACGAGGACTATGCATAGGCATTTATTAATTTTATGGGTGGAAGAGGGATCCCAACTTATTTAGAGTAGGATAGGTTGTTACTTCAAATAAGAATATAAATATCTCTGATTTAGGTTTGCTCGTTTGAGTTTCCCCCATTTTTCTCCTCTACTGATTGAATAAGAGTCAAAAAACTGAAACATAAGGAATCGGGCATGAGCATAGGGTTTCCATGATAGGCACATGTATCATGTTTCAACACAAAAATCTCCTTACGAACGGATCATATTTTCTATCAAAACATCATCTACCAAAAGATATAGCCAACACAAAGAAGGAGGACCGAAGGTTAGCCAAATTTTGTAGTGTCACAAAGTCCTTTTCTATTTTTCCACATTTCCTTTTGAGCCAAAATGGGACACCCTTCATGCAAATTCTCATTAACATAAAAATAAATAAAAACATGACACAACCATAAAGAAAAACCAAGGCACAAGAAAAAGGAGGCTACACCAGAGCATAATGCAAGACAAAAGTAAGAAAATACAAGAGAGACTAGAGAGAAAACGTGTGACATGTAACAAAAATTCCAAAGAATCCACCATTCATGCTCCTGACTTGCATACAAAAAGATATGAACAATTAAAACAAATAGAAAGTATTACAAGATAGAAAAGATACGAAATTTAATAACTTGCTAAAAAAATTGAAGTTCTTTCCTGTCAGCAGAAAGATAGGCCATAGCCACTACTTCTAACTAGTTTATATTCTTACATTTTCGATGAGAACCATCATTCAACAAACCTTGGAATCTACCCGTGAATGTGTCTCCATCTACACCAAGCTCCTTAACAAGCGTGAGTAAATATCAAAACTTGTTATTTGTGACGAAGCTTTACAGGTAATATTGCTCCAACCATCTAGTGATTAGATCGTAAAATTCACAATAATCGTCTTGAAAACCCTGAAACATTTGAAAGGATGAATTTTCAATTAGAGGTATGGGATTATTATGATAATATTGTGAGGAGAAATAGATATTATAAAATTCACCAGGCGTGTGAAGACAATGAAGAATTGACACAACCATCTGTGAGTGACGAAGTGCCTCGACCACTTGACAAGTACCCAAATAGTGAGATGTTAAATCATAAAGATCAAAGGATGTAAAAAAAATTCATTTGATGTGCTGATGGAAAAATATTAAATTGAATGACATTCATCAAAGACAAAATCACGATTAGATGGGACGATTAAATCATCATATTCCCATTTTGTAATTAACAAGGATAAATAATTTTGAACAGTTTCGCAAATGCTATGCTTAATAGAATCATCTTCCTTATGTGATGAGTGTAACAAACCATTTTCTTGTAATTGGTTACACACTACACTAGCATCGTAATCGTTGAAAGAAGTAAACAAGAATGGTGGTATAAAAAAGACATGAAACTAGTCATGGTAAAACAAGTGAAAAAAGAATTTGATTCATCACATAATCCATGCATTCATTGACACTCAAGAGGATTTCAGGTGCAGTGAAGAAAAGGATTAGCATCAGAATATTCACAAGAAGGATCAGGAGATGATTGTTTTCAAAAGAATGTGATATATATGACTCCTTTAGCCAAAGATAATATTTAGGATAATCAACTTCACAATTCCATGATTCCATGAGGGATACACATTCCAAACAAAATTTTGATACATGTGATTTGCATGAATATGAATCACAGTGAAATAGAAACTTGAATTTGATTAGAACTCGAATCTTGAAAGTTCAACATTAAACTTGAAAACAATGAAAAAAATTACATTTATGTCATTAGGCATTCGATCATGTCAACATGTCAGTTGATGCTCAATAAAATAAAAAAACATAAAAAAAAAATTACATAATAAATGTGTTGGGGCTAAGTGTGATAATAATCACTTAGTTTCCCCTTTTTCTTTTTTCTTTTTTAAAATTTTGTTCAAACCCCATGGTCAACTGTTACTATTGCCAATTGATTTCCAACTTCTTGCAAAGGGATTTCTTTGTCTGAATTCAAGATCTCAGATACATGATTCCTCTTTATACCTATTGATCCCTTTTCATTGAGTGTTTCCTCTTCTACTGCAAAGATGATTTGAATTTTTATAATTATGTACCTTTCTGGATATTAGTCAAAGCTCTTGAATAATCCCCAACTCCTTCATTTCTTGACTATCATGTTGTGCATGAGCATCCATATTTGGAATATTGTACATATTCTCTTCTTCTTCTTCTGAACTGTCAACTAGTTGCCATCCCTTTGGCTTACAGTCCTACTTATTTTTCTTTTTTTTTGGGATATTTTTTTCTAGTGGGTATGTGTTTTGCAGGTATCTTGTTTGAAAATAGATTCAAAATCTAAATGTTGCATTCTCATCATATAAGGCCTGGGTCCACTGTAAGTTTTCATGTTTTAGATGGATACAATCACATAGGCCTTTGCTACACAAATTCTGGCAAATGTAAATATACTTTGTTTTGTTATGTCAAAATCCTTTTTTAAAATTTTCCAAGAGTATTTCCAATGTCTTCCAAGACCTGATGGTGCCAGAAAGGGAGAGGGATATTTGTTAATCTCACCTAAAATAGAATTGTAGTGCCCACCATGCTTGTAGCATCAAATTACAGGGACCATGGGGTAATGAAAAACTCATCTCTACCTCAGAATCATGGGTCATCAGTTAGGACTTTCTCCATATATTTGTATGTGTCAAATTGAATTATGACGAAACCCTTGGAACATAAGTAGAGATCACATTTGGGTGTCTAATAAGAATAAACCCATTGCTGTTTATTTTCATATCTTATACGGAAGCCAATAAACCTTCATATTAATTCCTTAGATTAAATATTAGTGAAAAACGATTTTACATATGAGGGTTTAACATCCATCACTATTGGTTTTTCTACTTGTTACACTATGTATGGTCTTGACATATTTTGGATCTGATAAAAAGGAGAAAAAACCTTCCCTTTCACTGTATCCTTGAACAAGGTTGGTCCATTAGGGTTTCTGAAACCTGTAGCTCCACCCTACAACCTAAGATTTAATATTATGGTGGAATCCTTTGTCACACCATAATCTTTTAGTTTGATAGAATCCTACAAAAAAATTTCTACATATAACAAAACTTAAAGAGTTGTTATTCTCGGGTCATTTTGAATGATCTCCTTCAGATGTACCACTAGATCCAAGCCTCTGATCCATAGGATAAATGTATTCCCGTTAAACATTTTTGAGGAAAATTTGGTATTTTTCTTTCTCTATCTGTTTTTTTCCAAATCTAGAGATAAAAGACAAATATGAGATCCATAGGAGGGAATATCTCCTTTGTGAAGTTGATCTAACACTGGATCTGAAATACCAACCTCGTACCGGGAGTGAAGACCTTCCAGACTCTTCTCCACCAAATGCATTAACTTCAAAATTGAAGTTTTGCAAATCTTATTGCTTGAATTTTGTGTTTACGCTATGATCTTCATACAACCCACCTAGATGTCTTCAGTAGTTTTATGACTGCTACTAAAAATATTCTAGAATATTCCATGGAGGCCATATCCCTAACATCTATCTAGTACTTATTGATAAATAAAATAGCATAATCATATAAATTAAATGGTTGATAAGGCAGATAGGCATCAACTCATAATAAACATCAAAACACTTACTTCATGATACATATTGTTTTTAAATTTTTTTTGTTGGGTTAACCCATGGGGATTTGAACCTTAAATCACATGGTTAACATAATACTTCATAATACAACAATTTCCAATTGAGGTGCACCTAATAGGCTTATATATATATATATATATATATATATATATATATATATATATATATATATATTAGAAAAACATGGAACAAAATCCTTAACCATGGATATTTACTCCATTTTACAATGGAGATTCTTAATATGTAAATATGCTTTGTTACAATATCATGGGCCAATACCATGGCTTATACATACCACATGCCCCAAAAAACCATAACTTGCTTCATATGGCATTTTTATACCAACCAACAAGTTATATTGTTTTGTATTTTAGTAAAAAAACTTTGGTTGTCAATTAATTTTGAAAAATTTAAATAGATTCTATGAATTTTCTTAAAGTTCTGAAAAAATAAATATTAAACTAAATTTATTGAAAATTAAAAAATAATTTTTCATTTTTTTAAATGTAAATTGCTATTTTTTTAATTTGTTGATGACTATTTTTATGTGGTTTTAAATTGAATTGTCAGATATAAAAATTATATATTTAAAATTAAAAAATCTAAAAAAAGTTTCTATTCACCAAGTGTCATAATAATTTAGAATTTGTTACAATACCATGAGCCAATACCATGGCTTATTGATACCACATGCCCAAAAACCATAACTCATTTCGAAATCAAAATATTCTATAGATGTTTTATTTATTTATTTATTGTTATTTTTTAAAATTAATTTTTATAAAAGAATTTAAATTAAACTTAATACTTACAATATAACAAGATTCTTAATCATGTATATTTACTCCATTTTACCATGAATATTATTAACTTGTAAATAAGTTTTGCTACAAGACCATGGCTTATCAATACTACTTGCCCAAAAACCATAACTCATTTCAATATATATATATATATATATATATATATATATATATATATATATATATATATATATATATATATATATATATATATATATATAGTCTTTTTCTAAACAAAAATGAGTATTATTAGAAGTAATTATGCACTTAATCATAACAAATACATGAGGAGTACATCATCTTAGTTTTAGAACTGTCTCAAAACCAACATGCTACTAACCCATTACATAAGATTGCATGACGACCTATTTACATATGAACAAGACACTAACCGATTAATAGAGAGTTCATTACAATGTTTTCTACTGAAAGCGACAAACCCAAAATTTACAAAATTTGAGACCCCTGCAAAAGCATTGCTTACTGAAATTACAGACTCAAGAACCCACAAAAAGTGTAATCCTACAAAATACCCCATGAATATCATTCTAATTCTGAAGCTGGATTATTAAGGTCTATATCTGGATTAGCTAGAAGCTCCAAAGTCTAGTCCTGAAGAGCTAGAGAAGGTTTGTTGAGCTTGAGATCTATGAGGATCCCTCTAAGAGCATCAACCTTGTCTTCCAACCTGGAAATTTACTGCTTGAGAGCCATAATGCGTTCTTATTGTTTAATATGCACATGGAACATCTTCCAAAACTTCACCTGAAGATCATAATTTTCCCTCTACAAAGATTCTATTTCAGAAATGCATTTAGAACACGGATGAGCATCAAAGAAGCCATTATAATTAGTGCTAGAATCCCTTGAAATAGAGTGGTTATTGTGCCATAATGGGCTTGACCAACCCAAGTTGATAGAGAATATAGATATCGTGTTGTGAGTGAATGGAGTGAAATTTAGTCTTCTAAAGGGATGGTTATGACACTTTGAGCTTGCAAACCAATAATTTACCAAAAACTCAACCCAATCACTTTGCCACCATTGAATTACTAAATTCCCTCGTGTCCAAGGCTCCCACGGGGCAACAAATATTTTTTCCCGGACAACAAAAATGAAGCTAATTTTGGAGGGACTTTCTTTCCTATATCAAAACTAGGAAATTTCCAAACCAAAGAGAGGTGGAACGAAGCTACCTTTGAAATAATTAACATGCATATGGTTTTTTTTTGATGCAGGAGAATTATTCGAAACTTATAAGACGCATCAGTCTTATTTCACATTTACTAAAGGGAGTGAATTCCCTTAATCATTTTATTTAATTTTCTAAGTTTAGTTGAGGTTGAGGAAATTTAATTATAAATTGATTTATGGATAAAATGTCATTAGTTGTAGAGATCTTAGAGATAGTTGAGTAATCCTAGGATGAGTGAGGATTTGAGGAATTTAAAAGTATAATTTAGGATTTTGTTGAGAAAAGAGTGGAGCTGAAGAGATACTTTAGGAGAAGGTGAGAGATTTCTGGATCTGAACCAAATTGGTTCATGAATCCGTATTTGTATAAATTGTGACCTTTTTAATAATTGAAGAGAGAGCTGGAGGTTAGAAATTAGAGGAAGCCAAACAACATGTAATATCAAGCTTTGAAGAGAGAAATCTAGCTCATATGAGTCCGTTGTAATTTGAATTTGAAATTAAGTGAAATTTGGTGTTCTTTGTGTGAATTTTTGCCATTTATATCCAAACTATAGTTTTCATTAATCCATGAGATTTTGTGGTTTTGAGAGTTCAAATACCCATTTCTTTTGTTGTGTACAAGTTTGAACTTGTGTGAATTTGCGTTTGCTAAATGTCAACCATCGATCACAGAATGGATCGATGGTGATCCATTAATAAAAATGTGGTTATTAAATTGATTCCAGAACGCATTTCACAGAGGTGGAATGGATGGCCATATCCATTCGCAACTTATAATGTGTGGAAATCTATTTGAGACTTACATTAAAATAAATTTGCGTCGAGCCATATGTTGATTAATTTATGTGGGAATATGTATGTGTGATGGCATTGAAGACGTGAATCGAGAGCGAAGCATACGACTGAATATAACAAACTTCAAAACCATAAGTGGTATAAGGTATGTTTACAAACCCACAGATGGTATATCACAGGACTTCATTCCGGTAAGAGGCATTTTTATAATGGATGCGATCAAATAATAAGGTGACACGTAGCAATCTCACTACAAGGTAAACCCATGAGTATCGCAAATGTTTAAAGAGTTAGATATTGTGTTTTTTGAAATGTGATATCCGTCTAATCTAAAAAGATTAATTTGAATGGTGAAGATTAGAAGATATGAGGATAGAGGAACTCTAGGTAGATTTTGTTCTAGCCTCCAAAACATAGTTTTTTTTACACTATTTCTTCTGCAGAATTCTCAACCGTGTTCGTGGGTTCGATCTCAATAAAATTCACATCCTCCTTAGAGGCTTCCACCTGTTCTTCCTTTAGATTGAATCCAATAGAAGCGACATCATATTTGTGGAAGACGTATATTTGTTGCGTCAATTGAATATACAGATTCTTCTGTTTCCACATTAAATTAAAATCTAAAAGGATTTTGGTGTGCCATTTACAAGTGGAATTTAAGTAAGCAGTGTGGCTATAATGTTCCAAAATTTTAGCTTCCAAGCTAAATGGAACATTAGAGTTAACAGCAACTGTAGCCGATAAATAAATGGGTAGAAAAGCCCATAAGTCTCCTAAGAAGGATGAGAATACTCCAAATGTGAAAGGAGACACTCTTTCTAGCCAAATAAAACACCTCCATGTGTGAAAAAGGTTAAAATGAAGTTGCTTTGACTAAAGTCAACAACGCAGTTTTAGTGGAGAAGGAATCTTAGGTTGGAAAACACAATTTTGGAGGGAAATATAGCTTGGGTTAGAAGCAACCTAAGTGAAAGGGGCCAAGGGAAAGAAAACTCACTTATGATATAAGGAAGAGGATGGCAACATTTTTGATCATGTTGTAGATTATCATTCTTGCTTGCCAATAATTGTTGTTGCTTGCTGCTTAGCAAGTTGCAGTGTTGTTTAACACTAGGTGTTCCCGTGCGGGAATCCCACCTATTTCATTTCAGTAGCTCATTGGGAGAGTTTGTATTCATCATTCCACATCAGGTTTTCAGGCCAAGCTTCAGCCATCTACATCAGCACAGCTTTGCCGGAGATTGTGCAGTGTTGCTGGGTGCAGCAGTGGAAGGGATTGGAATCCCGGCTTCTGAGCTAGTTTCTCATTGGAGGAAGGTTTCCTTCACTTGAGAGATCTGTTTGGAGAGCTCCTAAGATTATTTCAGATCTGTGGTATCATACCACACATTTATCTCACCCTCCCAGCATTTTTTCTGCTAGGGAGTACGTTTTTTAGGAGGCAGAACTTATTGCATGGTTTGGTGGCTCCATTGCTGAGTTTCCTTGTGATTGAGAGGTTCATCCTTTCATGGGAGGAAGCCCTTGAGGTTTCTACATAATATAAGACATATTTCAGCCTATTTCACTCACGTACTTCAGTGTTGCAGTGATTATTCATTCATTTTCTGAATATCACATTTTATATATAGAGTGTTTGATAAGAAACCCTTGCCGGGTTGTCTTGTATTTTGTATAGGAGATTAGATCTTTGTACTTCAACATCATTTATCAATATATGAGTATATATATGATCCTATTATAATTTTATGTGTAAACCCTCTCTTAGACTGCGCAGTCCCTTGAGCAGCTGCTTCGGCATTTTGCAGTCTTGGGGTTTTTCACTAGTTTTGGCTACACTAGTGTGGGAGGTCTATTTAGCCCACCTAGTTTGATTTGTTTCAGCTCTATTCTTGGATTTACATTGAATATTGATTATTTTATGGGATCCAAGAGTCCATTTCAGTATTTTGTTGCATATGTTGCTGGAAGAGCGTTTTTCATGCATGCTTTATGAGAAATCCTGAAAAAGGAACCTTACAGTGGTATCAGAGCATGATCTTTGGCTCAACCTATGGCTTCAAGCCAAAGTACTAAATCACTGAAGGACAATGTTTCGAGCTCTATAGCCAGAGTCTGCAGATGGCCAGGTAGCCTCCGGATCTCATCTTTTTTCAAAGGTGACATATCCAGTAAATGCCCCTGCTGTCAATCTCTGGAATAGAATTTTGATATTTCTAAGAAGGGAAAATTTTCAGTGCTATCAGAAGAAGGAGAGATGGAAAGAATCCAGAAGGCTTCAGTATGTGCAGAAATAAAGGAAGACAAGCCCACAAAGCTTCTTCCAAAATCTAAGAAGAGCTGTCAAGGAGAGTTGAAAAATATGAGATTAGAGATGGGATCTCCAAAGGAGATTGATTCTAGAGCTGAATCTAGATTTTCACATGGTGAGTGTGAGCATGCAGCTGCACTCCATGATGCACAACGCAGTCAAATGCCCAGAGCTATCCTGAGATGGATGGGAGGAGGAAGAATGCCTAAGAGAATGACTCTTAGTGATTTTTTGCTTGAATATGAATCTCAAACTGAGAGGTTTAGAGATCATACTGATTTCAAAGAGTTTTGAAAGATACAGATGGAGAAGAGCCAACAGCAGGATGCAAATAGATTTATTCTATCTACTTTTTCCGGATCACCTACATGTTCAGTTGGAGCTTGGGTGAAGGAGCTAAACTCCTATTTGCAGCTGCACCATATTGCCAGAGATGAAGCTATCAGAGTTGTAGCGCTTCATTTCAGAGGTAAGGCTCATGCATGGTGGATTTTTGAATCTTTTTCCTTAAAGAATGCCAATACTTCCTCTTATGCAAGATTCATAAAAACATTGATGGAGAGGTTTGGTGAAAAACTTCCTAAGACACATGAGCAAGGAAAACTTGAGAAAACAAAACCCTTGCATGTGATGGATGAAACTCCATTTTAGAAAACCATGAGAGGAGCTGATGTCTTGCATTACACATTGTCGGAAGCAAAACTTCTAGTTCATATTCTTGAACAAGAGGGCATGGGGATCACTTTTTCACAAAGGGATCCAATGGTTGAGATGTTGCCCACACACATTGATGGAGAATAAGGCAATAACGTTGTCACATCTAGAGCACATCCAGTGCCTCATGCAGAGGAAGGAGGAGCACATGCTCCGATATGAGGGATTCTTGTGCCATCGCAAGAATTTCCCCAGGATCTCATACATAGAGGTCCAAGCACAATCAGTGAGAAACATGATTATGCAGCATTGCAACTAGAAGAAGGTGATAGGGAGGAAGAGCATCATCAGTTGATGAGGAGCACATACCCTTCTCTATTTCAAATAGCAAATGCAAGAAAGAGGCAGACATATTTGCATAGTCAAGGCAGGGGCAAGGTTGCCCAACCATATGAGAAGTCTACTCTTGACATTGATGTCTCACTATTTGGAGGCATTCCACATAGGAGGCCACCTGAACTTCATTTGATGAGAGATGTCTTGTATTTGGGTTCACCACTCTTGGATTTTGGAGAGGTGAAGAGTTTTGAGGAGAAATTTGGCATGGGGGATGTCAAAGTAGCAGGCAGCAGCATGAGTGGAGCTTCACATACCAGATCACCAGCGCTGTCATTGAGGAGGATTGATCCATATTGGAGATCTCAGCTTTTGGTAGAGTACTCCAAGGATCTTGGTGCATGCATGATTCTTGATGACCCAGATGGAGTTTACAGATACATGGTAGAATATGTGGTCATCTATTCCTATGGCAGGATCTTCTTGACTAGATCTTCTAGTCTCAAGGAGAAGCAGCTACATGCAGCACATGAGGACTTCTCTTCTATGCACTTTGATTCATATTTCCAGTTGATGGAGGAGTTCACTTGGGAGGGCATCCAGCATGACATATATCAGCATATGGAGAGACGCATAGCCCAGATGGTGAGAGAGAGGATGTCACAGCCACCTTCCTACTCATGGGGAGTGAGGGAGAATTTCCAGTTGAGCCATTTTATCTCAAGACCTCAAGTACATAATGGAGGAGGTATTATTTCATGTTTTGTATTGCACTTCTTCCCTTTATTTGAGCATCATGGTGTAACAAGAAGAAATACTTCTTCTTGCATATTATATGATGATGTACTTGCAGCTACTTGTAGCATTGATCTTGGCTATCTTTTTGATGAGCTGTGGGGGAAGCCATATGTCTCTTGGTGTGCACCAATGACACCATATTGTAACTTCATGTTTGCATCTTATGAGAATACTATGGCAGCAAACAAGTGGCTAGCAAAGCACTTGTTATTTCTTGCTTTGATGCAGGCCAAGGAGGCACTGTGCTGGTTCCATGAGAGGAACCAAGATTCACTCTCTGGTTGTCATTTGGCAACTAGCTTTTATTGTATCATGCTTCCATGTATGGCTGATGTGATTTTGTTCGAAGGAAGCTTGTATGAGGGAGAGATAAGGCAGCAAAAAAAGTTGTTGTTGCTATGGTTTCACTTGGGAGAGTATGGGCAAAATTTTTCCCATACTTTTCATGATATTTCTGAAGAGAAGAAAGGCACATTCATGGTGCAAGGAGGCTACCCTTTAGCATTGAAGGATCATGAGAGACTTCCATGTAGGAAGGAGATCTTATCACATAGTAGCATGATGGTGGATGCATATGGAATGTCAAAGGGAGAAGTCATGGAGCCTTATTACAAAGGCTTACAGTGCTGTCACATATGTGCATCTTTTTATGGATGAGATATTCCAAAGGGAGGAGGTATCCCTTCTTCTTGCAGATTTTTATGAGTATATTCTCATGGGAGGATTTATTGGAGGATCTCACTTTCATTCCACTCACTATGTATGGTAGAGAATGCATTCCTGTACTTGTTGACTACTCTATTGAGTATTTGTACTTTCTCACCATGTTTTGCACAGTGCATTGCTCCCCAAAAGAGCAAGAGTATTTTTGGGTTTCATGGTCACTTTAGGGCCAATGTTTATGATGATAGTAGCCCATATATACATGACATTGGGCAGGTGTATTGTTATTTTGTATATGTACAGCTGATATAAATTTATGCTTACTTCCACATGTTGGGAGAACATACATATCCAGCTTGTAACTTGTTGCAGGAACACTTGCCATATGACATTCTCAGGCAGCAGTTGGGAGAACTGCGCTATATCCACCAGAGAGACCATATGTATCATCCAAATTTGCACATAATATTTAGCCATCTTTTGATTTGGATTCCATGTGGTGATGATGTGTCATTCATCTTGAATGGAATGGTTTGGGTTGGCATGACTCATGATTTTGGAGGAAGATTCTTTGGAGGCTCAATCTTCTTCTTGCCATTGGAGGGAAATCATGTTGCAGCTCGAGATCAACATACCTCCTACACTTATCATAAGTGGAGGAGATGACAGCGTGGGATAGGCCCTCTTGCCTATCATGTTCACTTATTCAGCCCACCTACATTTCAGGAGCACGAGGTGGAAGAGGCTTTTCAGGAGTTACCATGTTGGAGGGTGACTCACTTCATTTGGATGATTTCATGGATGAGGGAGGCAATCATTCACCATGTTGATCATCACTCCTACTTTTTGGAGGCCATGATACATACAACATGTTTGCAATCACACTTTCCACCTTTGATTGACGCAGACACTTTAGTTATGCACACTTGGGGAGGAGCATTGGATGATAGTTTATTTGAAGATTCTCTTGATGTAGTGATGGAGTCTATTGATGGAGGCCACATGAGGAGGAGGGGAGATATTTTGCTCTCCTTATGCATTTTCTTGAGGAAAAGAAAATATTTTTGAGGGGAGGACTGTAATGTTCCAAAATTTTAGCTTCCAAGCTAAATGGAACATTAGAGTTAGCAGTAGCTGTAGCCGGGAAATAAATGGGTATAAAAGCCCATAAGTCTCCTAGGGAGGATGAGAATACTCAAAATGTGAAAGGAGACACTCTTTCTAGCCAAATAAAACACCTCCATGTGTGAACAAGGTTAAAATGAAGCTACTTTGACTAAAGTCAACAACGCAGTTTTAGTGGAGGAGGAATCCTAGGTTGGAAAACACAATTTTGGAGGGAAAGATAGCTTGGGTTAGAAGAAACCTAAGTGAAAGGGGCCAAGGGCAAGGAAACTCACTTATGATATAAGGAAGAGGATGGCAGCATTTTTTATCATGTTGTAGATTATCATTCTTGCTTGCCAAGAATTGTTGATGCTTGCTGCTTAGCAAGTTGCAGTGTTGTTTAGCACTGGGTGTTCCCGTGCAGGAATCCCACCTCTTTCCTTTGAGTAGCTCATTGGGAGAGTATGTATTCATCATTCCACATTAGGTTTTCAGGCCAAGCTTCAGCCATCTACATCAGCACAGCTTTGCCGGAGATAGTGCAGTGTTGCTGGGTGCAGCAATGGAAGGGATTGGAATCCCGGCTTCTGAGCTAGTTTCTCATTGGAGGAAGGTTTCCTTCACTTGAGAGATATTTTTGGAGAGCTCTTGAGCTTATTTCAGATCAGTGGTATCAGACCACACATTTTTCTCACCCTCCCAGCATTGTTTTCGCTAGGGAGTGCATTTTTGAGGAGGCAGAACTTATTGCATGGTTTGGTGGCTCCATTGCTGAGTTTCCTTGTGATTGAGAGGTTCATCCTTTCATGGGAGGAAGCCCTTGAGGTTTCTACATCAGATAAGACATCTTTCAGCCTATTTCACTCATGTACTTAATTTTTGCAGTGATTATTCAGTCATTTTCTGAATATCACATTTTATATATAGAGTGTTTGATAAGAAACCCTTGTCGGGTTGTCTTTTATTTTGTATAGGAGATTAGATCTTTGTACTTCAACATAATTTATCAAAATATCAATAGATCTATGCTTCTCCTATCATTTTATGTGTAAACCCTCTCTTATACTGCGCAGTCCCTTGAGCAGCTGCTCCGGCATTTTGCAGTCTTGGGGTTTTTCACTAGTTTTGGATACACTAATGTGGGAGGTCTGTTTAGCCCACCTAGTTTGATTTTTTTCAGCTCTATTCTTGGATTTAAATTTCATATTGATTATTTTATGGGATCCAAGAGTCCATTTCAGTATTTTGTTGCATATGTTGCTGGAAGAGCGTTTTTCATGCATGTTTTATGAGCAATCCCGAAAAAGGAACATTACAGTGGTTATAAACCACAAGCCCACAAATTGGGAAAAACGTAGTTTATCTGCATCAATTGTGGTATCATAGCTAGACTAATGCTCTATGGAGTTGGTTGAAAGATTGAATTTTATTTCTAGCATGTATATAATTTGCATTATAATGGATTCAATACAGAGGGAGAACAAGACACCAGAGATTTTTTGCAAAGAGGATTCTAAGATATTGCAGATAATGAGGACTTCATCATTTCATCAAAGGCGGATTGTGGAAAATATTTAAGAAATACATAATCAGATAGAGGTTTTGCTAGTTTTAAAAACTTCAATGATATATGTATGTGAGTGCAAAATAGCAACAGAGGTTTCAGCTAAGTAGATGTGACAAAGAAGTGAATGAAGAAATTTCAGCAGAAATGTTGTAAGGAAATAAAATGAATATGGATGTACTTAACAAGAAAAGAAATTTAGTTGACAGAAGAACCGTAGTGCAAACAATGAAATTAAAACAACATGTGTATTGTCCAAGCCAATGGAAGCTCAAATAGATAAATCATTTAAATATCTCTCAGGTATGAGTTATATTTTAATGTTTGGTTCCATTTGAATTGCTTTTTATGAGGAAGAGAATGATAGCATCAACACACAATAGAATATTGTGTAAAGAGAGAGAAGAGTTGAGTTAGTGGCAGTGAACCTAAATATTCCAAAAAAAGGTTGGACAGGGAGAATAGCTAAATTTTTATCAAGAGAAGGTGAGTGGAGGATATAAGCCTAGAGAGGGCAGAAGAGAGTGCTCAATAGGTTCCAGAGATAGAGAACCAGTGCTTGCCAAAAGACTAAGCCCAGAGAGGGAATTAGTGAGGTAAGTGGCAGCAAGGGGGACTTGTTGTTGCAGAGGATAAGTGCAGCTCATAGTGAGTGAGGAGCTCATAGAGATGAAGGAGAAAATGACTACTGATAGTTATACCAGGGGTTCAAAGAGAAGCCACAATGGAAGAAAGAAAGATGCCAAGGAAAATGACAAAGGAAAGGAAATGAGTCAAGAGGGATTTGACAGAGAAATTGCATAATTAAAAACAAGTATTGATGCAATAATAATGCTACTAGAAAAGTGTGAGAAGAGCCAAAGTTATGGTTGGACTATGAAAAGAAAGAAGATAAAGTGGAAGTTGTTGCAAAAGTAGATAAGAGAATGTATATCAGATTAAGAGAGGAACTCAGAGCACTGGAGTTATAGATGGAAGATGACTATTATATACTTGAGCAAGAATATTTCCTTGTTGAGGAAGGATTCATTGATGAATTTCTGAACTATTGGACAATTTCAGATCAACAGAGAGATGTGATGATTGAGACATCAAAGAAAGAGGAGCCTAGTATTTTTGAAACTGATGATTTGTGTATGTATGCAGTTGATGAACAATATTTACAAGATATGTTTATACAGGTTGCTGAAGAAATGAAGATGTTAGAAGAGATGGTTTTAATGGAATAGATCTTGAATGAACATGTGTTCAAAGACACTAAATATGGACAATTGTTGAAGACTACTAAAAGATTTGAAGATGATGAATTTAATAAGACTTGGAAAATATATGGAAGAGAGTCTGAAGATAAAAGGAAATTGCAGACTGCAAGAGAAGAAGTAGAAAAGAGATATCAAGATAGCCTTGTGCCAGGAACAACCAAGAGTATATGTGTAGTGCAAACATTTTAGGTAATGGAATTATCTCTTCAATTTATATTTAAAAATTATGAACTTGTATTGATAATTAATGGACAAGAAATTGTCTTGGAAGGACATCGTGGAGCATTAATGGAAAGGGATCTTACTAAATATTGTACTATGGAAGATGCTAGAATAGAGATGTATAAAGAGAATACAGTCCAAGGAGGTATAGTTAGTCTAGAAAAGGCTATGAAGAGGAGAGGAAAAGAAGGCAACCAAGAACTTGAGAATAGTTTGGAAGAAGCTAGTGCACAGCAGAGATTTGAAGAGAATGTTACTTGTACAACTTTAAAAAAAAGTAAAGGTGAATGTAATCAACAAAATGGAGAAAGATAGGTAATATCAGAATATGAAGACAAGGATGCTTTCATGAACTATGCTTTTGTAATGAGCAACAAAAGGTTTTAATGGAAAATGATATTCATGGTGTTGACAATAATTTTTATTGTAAAAGGAACTTTATCATGGAAGGAAAAATCTGTTGTATGTGATTTTGTTTCATACAAAGAAAAAAAGAGAATTAGAGATTGGAATATTTTGATTAAAAAGGAAGAGGAATGGAAAAAGCAACTTGGTGACTTACATATTTGTAAGGGAGAAAAAGGAGGAATGAAAATAAGTGTAAAAGGAAGGAAGGCTAAAGAGAAGAGCAGAAAATAGAATTACGAAATGAGACAACATTCAGAGCAAATTGAACACAATATGAAGGATAATATGACAAGTTTGATATGTCATATGTGCATCAAGAAGATGACACATTAGAAAAATTATGGAACAGAGTTAGTGGAAAATATAATGCATTTTCTGATTTTGAATTATTAATTGTTGAATGTGTTTTCCAGGATGAAGGACAAACTGCTTTTGGATATATGTTTGTTCGTGCAATTATGAAGGAGTATGTAAAATCTAGAATTGCATAAAATCAGTTTTCCTTATGAAAACAAGAAGATGATAGTAAGCAACTAGTTGATTCAAAATTTCAGGATGAAGGAAGGAGAATTGGCATAGCTCTTAAACAAGTCAGTGCAGAAGAGGAAGAAGGTTGCAGAGTATGTAAAAGTACAGTCCACAGATAGATTTTGTTTTCAATCCAAATAAGGTTTGAATGTCAAGAGTTTGTTTTAAATTTGCAATTGAAACTTGGGATGAACATGAATATGGAGACAATTGAACAAAAGTCAATAACTGAATTATTTACAACGGAAGGAAAATATGTGGGTGAAAGGTTATATGTTCTTGTATCAAGCAAGAAACAATCTTATTTTGAAGTTGAGAGGATTCTACTCAAATTATTGGATAGGTAGATGATGGAAACTACATAGGTGAGAAGCATGAGGAATTGACAAAATTAGCAAGTCAAGGAAAGATGGAAGGATATACAGGACAACATAAAGAAAATGATTTGGAGACAGAAGAAAATGTTGGTAATTGAATTAGAAATCAGAATGAACAGTCAGATATAAGGCAGTGGAGAATACATAAAGTTGGAGCTCAATTTTATTAAGATGATGACAAGACAACAACAGACAAACTAGCAGAAATTTATATTGTTTGAGAAGTTGTTTATGCAGGATATCAGCATCCAAACATTATGCAGAGGAGATACTCATGACCGCAGAGTAAAAGGACATCCACAATACAGATTTTTGCACCCAGGAGAAAGAGAGAAGGAAGTAAATGAACCTGCAATTGAAAGAGGACAAACAACTAGTTGGAAGATGAAATTTGATGAAGTTTACAACAGAAGTGGTTGGGTGAATCATGAATAGGAGTCCATGATTTTTTTCAACCTGGGGAGTTTGATGCACAAGCATTCTTAGAAACTTATAAGACCCATGAATCTTATTTCACATTTAATAAAGGGGGTGGGTTCCCTTAATCATTTTATTTATTTTTCTAAGTTTAGTTGAGGTTGAGGAAATTTAATTATAAATTGATTTATGGAGAAAATGTCATTAGTTGTAGAGATCTTAGAGAAAATTGAGTAATCCTAGGAGGAGTGAGGATTTGAGGGATTTAAAAGTATAATTTAGGATTTTGTTGAGAAAAGAGTGGAGCTGAAGAGATACTTTAGGAGAAGGTGAGAGATTTCTGGGCCTGAACCAAATTGGTTCATGAAACTGTATTTGTATAAATTGTAACCTTTTTAATAATTGAAGAGAGAGTTGGAGGTTAGAAAGTAGAGGAAGCCAGACAACATGTAATATCAAGCTTTGAAGAGAGAAATCTGGCTCATATGAGTGTGTTGTAATTTGAATTTGAAATTAAGTGAAATATGGTGTTCTTTGTGTGAAATTTTTTCATTTATATCTGAATTGTAGTTTTCATTAATCCATGAGACTATGTGGTTTCGAGAGTTCGAATACCCATTTCTTTTGTTGTGTACAAGTTTTAACTTATGTGAATTTGAGTTTGCTAAATGTCAACCATCGATCACATAATATATCGATGGTGATCCATTAATAAAAATTGTGTTATTAGATTGATTCTAGAACGCATTTTGCAGAGGTGAAATGGATGGCCATATCCATTCGCAACTTATAATGTGTGGAAATTTGTTTGAGACTTACATTAAAATAAATATGCGTCGAGCCATATGTTAATTAATTTATGTGGGAATATGTGTATGTGATGGCATTGAAGACGTGAATCGAGAGCGAAGCATATGATTGAATATAACATAATTCAAAACCATAAGTGGTATAAGGTATGATTTCAAACCTGCAGATGGTATATCGCAGGACTTCATTCTGGTAAGAGGTATTTTTATAATGGATGTGATCAAATAATAAGGCGACACGTAGCAATCTGACTACAAGGTAAAACCACAAATATCACAAATGTTTAAAGAGTTAAATATCGTGCTGTTTGAAAATAAATATCCATTCGATCTAAAAAGATTAAGTTGAATGGTGGAGATTAGAAGATAGGAGGATAGAGGAATGGTGGGTCGATTCTATTCTAGCCTCCAAAACAGAGTGTTTTTTACACTATTTCTTCTGCAGAATTATCAACCGTGTTCGTGGGTTTGATCTCAATAAAATTCACAACCTCCTCAGAGGCTTCCACTTGTTCTTCCTTCAAATTGAATCCAATAGAAGCAACATCATATTTGTGGAAGACGTAGCTTTGTTGCGTTAATTGAATATACAGATTCTTTTGTTTCCACATTAAATTAAAATCTGAAAGGAGTTTGGTGCGCCATTTACAAGTGGAATTTAAGTAAGCAGTGTGGTTATAAACCACAGGCCCACAAATTGGGAAAACACAATTTAGTTGCGTCATTGTTCCATGGAGTAATGCAACCAAGATCAACAGAAGAACACTGCGATCCGGAGAGACCCTTGCGCAAAATGACCCATGAAAAAAAGTGACAATCCACAAACTTTTGTGCTACAAGATAAAGCGCCAAGGTCCTATCTAGAGGCTCTTCACAAAGCAAGCCAGAGGAAGCCCGACTAGATGCCAAAACTAGATACAAAGACCAAACCTTTGTCCAATTCCTTAGCCATGAGCAAGAACACAAATTTTATGAATTTATGGGTAGGGGATGAGAAAAATTGAGAGCCATTTTATCTTCAGTTTGCATGTCTTGCCACATTATTGACATCATTCCTTCATTAAATTTGCTCGGATGTCTATCAACAAAATTCTTTAAAAATATGGCTAGAGGGTGATTCCAATAATGTAACCACATAAATTCGAAAGTGCAAGCATACGAAGAGGGGAACCCTTTGCATGGTGACAAATATCACATGAAGCCACATCAAGGATATAATAGGGAAAGGACATCTTAACTAACACAATAAAGGCGACATGATGAAAAATACGCTTGAGGGGCCTTGAAATGAAAAGGGAGGAAACAAAGAGGGAGAAAGGGAAGAGAAGGGAGGGAATAAGGGGGATAGGGGAAACATGGGGAAATGTAATGGTGTAGAAGGAGTTAGGAAGGAAGAAAGGGGGACATAAGCAGAAATAAAAGGGACATAAATACCAGAAGGAGAGAAGAAGAAGAAAGGGAGAAATACCTTTATTTCAAACTTAAATTTTAAAATAAAGAGAGAGTCGAACAAAATGCTAGAAACTGAATTCATTGGACTTTAGGGAATGAGACTAAGACTGATATTACCATTGATTTCAAGAATGGATTCTCCTAATGTACAAGCTTTGTTTGCTTCCAAGTCTGCTTCCATGTTGTTACCTTTAAGGATATGATAAAATTATAATGAGTGAAAGAAATTTGTCAAGCTTTTGATGTGAAATAGAATCTAGGAGAAGGAATTGTCCTTTGGGCTCCTAGGTTAAGTAAGATACATGATTGTGATCAATGAGTCACCCAAAATGATGTTGTTAATACCTTTATATTTTGCAATACTGAGGTCTTGATAAAGTCCATACAATTCAATGTGATTGTTAGTCTTCTTACCCAATCCCTATATGTATCATATTTCATCTATTCCAGCGGGATTAAATAAAATCCTTCTCCCTCCTGCCACCCATTTTTATATTAGTTTTTAATATTATATTAATTTAAATATTAAATTATATTAAAGTGTTAGATTGGAGGTTTCTATGGTGTATTTTTTCAGATGTAAAACTCGGAATATCCACAGTAGTCGAGTCTAAATCAAGACTCATTTTTAGGATGAGTTTTGATTTAGACTCGAAACGTAGACTAAAAATGACTACTGTGGATATTCCGAGTTTTACATATTAAAGTGTTATATATATATATATATATATATATATATATATATATATATATATATATATATATATATATATATATATATATATATATATATATATATATATAATTTGATCTGTGGATATTGGTGGCCACCCGCCTATTCCACTTGGGGCCCCACCATTTTTTCTTTCAGTTTTTTAGTTTCCTTAATTGTAGCACAATTTACTATTTTGAGCATTTTTTTTGGGTCTTGAACTTACAGAGCCGTTTTGAGGCCCTAAACGACGTTTTTTGGAAAACCCGGGAGAAACACGGAAGTAACTTTGATGTTTCTCACATCAAAATTTGTAGTCCTTAGATAGATCTTTCTAACAAGGTATTGTGCGCATCAAACAAAGATTGTATGCCAAAGTTACATCCCCGAGAAGATTGATGTACCAATTTACCCAAATGGGGCCCATAGCTTTGGTGCTTCATCTACTAGGGTTACGTTTTTGGATGTTTAGGGTTATCCATTATTTCTCAATAATAAATAGGCCCTCAAGCCTCATTTTAACAGAGTTCAGAGGTCGGTAGATGCCACATTTCTTCTCAGAGATAAGCTACCAACGCCCTAGCTAGTTATTTCCATTTTTTCTATAAGCATATTTCAGTTATTTGTTATTAATAAAATGAAGTTTTATTTCTGCTGCATCTCTGATTTTATGAGTATTTCTATATTTCATTTTGTTCCTGCATAAATCCAGATCAGTGGTAACAAAGCGGTTTTCTCTTTCTTGATCCTTATTTTCATGTCCCCAACGAGGTCAGGGTATAAAGAGTTAGGGCTCGATCTGGTTGAACCTTTGCAAGATCAGCCTTACAAACCTCGATGTATGCCCATGGGGGAAGAAAAGAAATATGAGGGAGCAAGAGATCCTATCAAAATACTACTTGAGGAGGCCCTCGAGAAACAAAGGGATGCAATGATGGATAACTTTTCCCAGATCCTTCAACGGTTACCCACCAGCGGCACATCTACATTCAACATTCACTTTGGAGGCACCACTCCTTTTAAGGTACAAGTAAACATTGACATTCCCATATTTGAGGGCCAAATAGATGCACACACCGTAGATAAATGGTTGAATATGTTAGAAGGATATTTCTTGCTTCATGACTTTTTTGACCGGGAGAAGATTATTTTTGCACTCCTCAAAGTCGTCCCCCATGTCAAGGGTTGGTGGGAAACCTACTATGAGAAAAAGGATGAGGGCGAACCCTCTCTATTCTCGGTCTTACCCACTTAGAATTATTTTCAAGACACCATCAAGGAACAATATTACCTTGTGGGGAGCTATGAGGACAAGTACATACAATGGACTATGCTTCGGAAACAAAGGGATCAATATGCGCATGAGCTGAAGAATCTATTCCATATCCTGCACACAAATTTGGTTATCAAATATTTGAAGAAACGTTTGGTGCAGCAGTACCAAAGTTTTTTGGAAGGATACATTTAGGAGGAAGTGGAGTTCCTTGACATCTCCTCTCTTAGTACGACATACCGGTATGCTGCCAAGATTGAGTAGAAGTTCAAACAGAAGAAGCGAGACTTTGGATCTGCAAATAAAAAGCAAGGGAAAGGTGCCCCAAAAACGCATAACAAAGGACAAAGCCAAGGCATGGCTGCCCAAGAAAACTTGCCAAATTCGCAAGAAAAGAACAACACCGCGAAGCTGAATAAGGACATGAGAAAGTGGTGTGAGTTCCATAAGAGCTCCACTCACAACACAAGTGAGTGTCGGGCCAAGCAGTCGCTAGTGGCCGAGAGGAAGGCTTTTGAATCAGATGCATTCTCTGAATATGAATTAGAACCCAGCAAGGGGAATAAAAAAGGGAAGAATATTATCGATGCAGAGCACAACACCATTGTTTCCACCAGGAAGATCCATAAGGTGGAACCAGAAGATCCAGAGGAGGAGGAATCTCTCTTCCACTCCTAGATGTGGGTAAAGGGTTCCCTGCTACAATTCATTATCAACAGTGGGAGCCATAAGAACCTCATTTTAGCATAGGTCATGAAGTGGTTGGGCTTACCAACCACAACACACCCACATTCATACACCATCGGGTGGCTTCACCAAGGATGGGATTTCCGCGTCAGCCAATAGTGTCACCTTCCCTACAACAACAATCCCTTCACGAATGAGGTATTATGTGACATTACTCCTCTTGATGTTTGTGATGTATTATTAGGCCAACCATACTTGTGGAAGCGACATGTTGTGTATGGGTCCTGACCTCGTGCTGTTATTGTTACTTTTGGCAATAATTTGTACAAGATACCATAGGTACCACCGCCTACCACTATCTCTTTGGTTACTGCAAAAAAATTCAGTAAGCTCATTTCCAAAATTGGGAAATTCATTTTTCTGATGATCCACCCTTAGGGAAAGAATATGACTGTGGCCAAAACCTCCAGACAAGGCTCCTCCGCACGACAACAAAAAATGAACAAGGTCATGGAAGAGTATTGGGAAATCTTCACCTCACCTGCAAGGGTGCCTCTACATTGGTAGATCAAGCACCCCATTGATCTGAACCCAGGTGCGCTGCTGCCCAATGGACCAATCTATCGACGCTCTGTTCTAGAGAATGGTGAAATCAAGAGGCAGATTAAGGAGATGCTATAGAAAGGTCACATCTGGCCGAGTCCATTGCCCTGTGGGTTCCCGATCGTGTTGGTGCAGAAGAAGGATGGGAATTGGAGACTCTGTATTGAATATTGGGTGTTGAACAAGATCAATGTCCGGAATAGGTACTTGATCCCATGGATTGATTACCTTCTAGACCAACTCAAAGGGGCGAAATATTTCAGCAAGATCAACTTGAAGTACGGGTATCACCAAGTAACAATCGAACCCTACGATGTGTGGAAGATTTCCTTCAAAGCCAAGGAGGGAATTTTCGAATGGATGGCCATGCATTTCGGGTTGACGAATGCTCCCACAAGCTTCATGAGATTGATGGAAGAAATCCTACGGCCATTCACCAACTCATTTGTAGTAGTCTACTTGGATGACATCCTGATATTCAGCTAGGCTTGGGAAGAGCACCTCCACCACATCCTACAAGTCCTCTAAACACTGCAACAACACAAGTTGCGTGCTAATTTGGAGAAGTGCACTTTTGGAATGATCGAGGTTCAGTATTTGGGTTACATTATTGATGAGTGTGGGGTACATGTGGATCTAGCCAAGATCCATGTCATGTGGGATTAGCCAACCCCTACCACTCTAACAGAGCTTTGCAACTTTTTGGGTCTTGCTAATTTCTACCGCAGGTTCATGTTGGGATTCTCTCATATCACTTGGCCCTTAATTCAAGTCACCAGGGAAGGAGTGATAGCAAAATGATTTTGGTCGGAATCTCAACAGAAGGCGTTTGTAGAATTGAAACATCGCCTATGTTCTGCCCCAGTGGTCACATTACCAGACTTGCAATAACCATTTGAGATCGAGACATATGCCTCTGACTATGATATTGGGCCAGTTCTTACTCAACAGGGGAATCCAATGGCATATCATAGTGAGTCACTGTCTGACATAGTCCGCAAGTATCCTACTTATGAAAAAGAAATGTATTCCATTATGCAGGCATGACGACAATGTAAGAATTACATTTTGGGGAAGGAAATGACCATCCACACAGACCACCGACCCCTGCAGTTCATACAGACACAAGGGAAGTTGCAGAACGATCACCATAAAAAGTGGTCCACATATCTGCAACAGTTTCATTTGAAAATCAAGTACAAGAAAGGAAACATCAATAATGTTTCAAAATACCTTAGCCGACCACCGATCATGGCGCTAACCATTGTTCTCAACTCTTGTGGGCACGAGAATTTTGATTGGCCTCTTCTCTACAAGAGAGATCCAGAATTCAGCCACACATACAAGACACTCTTGGAGGGTACACAAGTTCCAAATTTTCACCTCCAAGATGCATTGCTATGTCACCTAGGACACCTTTGTGTTCCTTTAAGTGAGCGTGCCAAGATGATTTTGGCAACACACTACAACCGTGTCGCTAGGAGTTTCGGGGTCGACAAAACATTGGTAGTACTGCAGAAGTATTTATATTGGACAAACCTTCGACAGGATGTCAGGAAGTACATCAGATATTGCATTGCTTGCGTTATTGCCAAACCGACCATTAAATAAGCAAGGCTTCTATACTACGCTTCCTACCCCTAGTCAACCTTGGGAATACATCTCCATGGATTACATGTTAGGCCTTCCTTATACTAAGCATGGAAACTATTGTGTTTTCGTGGTTGTCGACAGATTCTCAAAGATGGCCATTATGGTGGCCTGGTAGAAGAATATCACAACAAAAGCCACTGCTAATCTCTTCTTTGAACGAGAGTGGTTGCACTTTGGGACCCCACGGTCTATCATATCAGATCGGGACAACAGGTTCCTCAGCACACTTTGGTCTAGCCTCTAGTCTATGCTGGACACCAAGCTCACCAAGTCCACAACTTTCCATCCCCAAATTGATGGCTAGACAGAGGTCGTCAACAGGATGATTGTACACATTCTGCGCATGTACAATTCAAAGCATCCATGCACATTGGATGAGAGTCTTCCCTATGTACAACACAGTTATAATCGGGCTCTTCACATCTCAACTGGCCACAGCCCCTTTTAGGTGGGCTTGGGATTCCAACCACTTTGTCCCATTGACATAGCCATGCCATTTGCTGCTACTTGTGCTGATTCGGCTCATGTCCTGTTTCAAGCTGACAAGGCGAACAACTTCATTGAGCATATTCAGCACATCCGCCAACAGTTTCATGACATATTGGACATAGCCAATGCTAAGTATAAGCAATGAAATGATCAACATCGGGTGCCACACAACTTCTAGGTGGGCAACAAAGTGTGGCTACATTTGCAGAAAGAGCACCTTGCTAGACCCCACCGCAAGCTTCGCCTGCTCCGATATGGGTTGTACAACATCACCAAGGTTGTAGGGTCCAATGCCTTTGAGCTTAGTATTCCACCATTCCTTGGTCTGCACCTAGTGTTCAATGTGGACCGCCTTCAGCCCTACTTCCCACCTCTACTGGACAACTCTGAGATTGCAGAACAACTCACAACAATAGAGTTAAACCCAGATTGCATGGAACATGCCACCATGGATCATATCATGGACATGCAAATCAAGAACACTTGCTAGCAGAAGATCCAACTGTATCAGGCTGTCAAATTTGGCCAACTCCTGCACCAAGGCAAATGGTTCACCAGGGACCAAGTTCAGGAGAAGTTTCCTCATCTCATGGAGGAAATCAACGCAATGGGGACCATTTCTTCCTAAGGGGGAGGAATGATCTAGGTGGATATTGGTGGCCACCTGCCTATTCCACTTGGGGCCCCACCATTGTTTTTTTCAGTTTTTCAGTTTCCTTAATTGTAGCACAATTTACTATTTTTAACAATTTTTCAAGTCTTGAACTTCTGGAGGCCCTAAACGACATTTTTTTGAAAAACTTAGAGCAACATGGAAGTTCTTTTGATGTTGCTCACATCAAAATTTGTATTCCTCAGATAGATATTTATAACGAGGTATTGTGCGTGTCAAATAGAGATCGTACGCCAAAGTTACGTCCTCGAGAAGATTGATATACCAATTTACCCAAACGGGGCCCATAGTTTTGGTGCTTCATCTCCTAGGGTTAGTTTTTTGGATGTTTAGGGTTATCCATTGTTTCTTAATAGTAAATAGGCCCTTGAGACTCATTGTAGCAGAGTTCAGAGGCCAGTAGCTGCCATATCTCTTCTTAGAGATAAGCTACCAGCTCTATCTGTCAGCATATTTCATTTATTTGTTATTAATGAAATGAAGTTTTATTTCTACTGCATCTATGCTTTTATGAGTATTTTTGTATTTCATTGTGTTCCTAGATAAATCCAGATCAATAATTTACATTTATTAATTACTTTTTGCATACAATTATCAATTACTTTTTGCATAAGAGGCAAGTACTAAGCAACTATTTTGGATATATACTTGTTTTTCAATTAATCAATTTAATTAAAATAGAAAAAAATGACATAACTATTTTGGAGATCAATCTCAACTTTTAACTTGTGTATGCTACTATGAATATTTTAAAATATTCAATG